>CAJNDS010002590.1:1160671-1200555 GCA_905221605.1 Symbiodinium natans | reverse complement strand
TATCTTCGGTCGGAGAAAACTGCCCTGAGTATGTCGTGGTTCTGGTAGTTCGTCAAAGAAAATTGTCTTGCAAGAGTTGTGTCTGTATTTTCGGTCGGAGATATTTCGTGGATCTGGTAGCTGGCCAAAGAAAATTGTCCTGCAAGAGTTCTATATCTTCTGTCGGAGAAAACTGTTCTGGGTATGTCGTGGTTCTGGTAGCTGGTCAAGAACACTTTTTTTGCAAGAGTGTTTTCTAGGGTCAGAGTAACTGTCCTGGGTATGTCGTGGTTCTGGTAGCTGGTCAAAGAAAACGGTCTTGCAAGAGTTGTGTTTTGATCTTCGTCCTGGGTTTGTCGTGGGTCTGGTAGCTCGTCTAAGAAGACTGTGTTATCTTCGGTCGGAGAAAACTGTGTCGTGGTTCTGGTAGCTGGTCAAAGAAATCTGTCTTGCAAGAGTTGTGTTTTGATCTTCGGTCGGAGAAAACTGTCCTGGGTTTGTCTTGATTCTGGTAGCTGGTCAAAGAAATCTGTCTTGCAAGAGTTGTGTTTTAACTTCGGTCGGAGAAAACTGTCCTGGGTATGTCGTGGCTCTGGTAGCTGGTCAATGAAAACTGTCTTGCAAGAGTTGTGTTTTGATCTTCGGTCGGAGAAAACTGTCCTGGGTATGTCGTGGTTCTGGTAGCTGGTCACAGAAAATTGTCTTGCAAGAGTTGTGTTTTTATCTTCGGTCGGAGAAAACTGTCCTGGGTATGTCTTGGTTCTGGTGGGTGGCCAAAGAAAGCTGTCTTGCAAGAGTTGTCTTTTTCTTCGGTCGGAGAAAACTGTCCTGGGTATGTCGTGGTTCTGGTAGCCGGTCGCAGAAAACTTTCTTGCAAGAGTTGTGCTTTCAACTTCGGTCGGGGAAAACTGTCCTGGGTATGTCGTGGTTCTGGTAGCTGGTCAAAGAAAACTGTCTTGCAAGAGTTGTGTTTTTAACTTCGGTTGGAGAAAACTGTCCTGGGTATGTCGTGGTTCTGGTAGCTGGTTGTGTTTTGATCTTCGGTCGGAGAAAACTGTCCTGGGTATGTCTTGGTTCTGGTAGCTGGTCAAAGAAGACTGTGTTGCAAGAGTTGTGTTTTTTTTCTTCGGTCGGGGAAAGCTGTCCTGGGTGTGTCGTGGTTCTGGTAGCTGGTCAACGAAAATTGTCTTGCAAGAGTTGTATTTTATCTTCGGTCGGAGAAAACTGTCCTGGGTATGTCGTGGTTCTGGTAGTTCGTCAAAGAAAATTGTCTTGCAAGAGTTGTGTTTTTATCTTCGGTCGGAGAAAACTGTCCTGGGTATGTCGTGGTCCTGGTAGCTGGTCAATGAAATTATCTTTCCAAGGGTTGTGTGTTTATCTTCGGTCGGAGAACATGTCCTGGGCATGTCATGGTTCTGGTAGCTGGTCAAAGAAAAGTGTCTTGCAAGAGTTGTGTTTTTAGCTTCGTTCGGAGAAACTGTCCTGGGTATGTCGTGGTTCTTGTAGCGGGTGAAAGAAAACTGTCTTGCAAGAGTTGTGTTCTTATCTTCGGTCGGAGCAAAATTGTCCCGGGTATGTCGTGGTTCTGGTAGCTGGTCAAGGAAAATTGTCTTGCAAGAGTTGTGTGTTTTATCTTTGGTCGGCAAAAACTGTCCTAGGTATGTCGTGGTTCTGGAAGCTGGTCAAAGAAAACTGTCTTGGCAGAGCTGACTGCTTTTTATCTTCAGTCGGAGAAAACTGTCCTGGGTATGTCTTGGTTCTGGTAGCCAGTCAAAGAAAATTGTCTTGCAAGAGTTGTGTTTTAGCTTTGGTCGGAGACAACTGTCCTGGGTGTGTCTTGGTTCTGGTAGCTGGTCGAAGAAAACTGTCTTGCAAGAGTTGTGTTTTTATCTTCGGTCAGAGAACTCTGTGTAGCTGGTCAAAGAAAATTCCTTTGCAAGCGTTGTGTTTCCATCTTCGGTCGGAGAAAACTGTCCTGGGCATGTCTTGGTTCTGGTAGCTGGTCAAAGATAACTGTCTTGCAAGAGTTGTGTTTTGATCTTCGGCGGGAGAAACTGTCCTGGGTATGTCGTGGTTCTGGTAGCTGGTCAATGAAAACTGTCTTGCAAGAGTTGTGTTTTGATCTTCGGTCGGAGAAAACTGTCCTGGGTATGTCGTGGTTCTGGTAGCTGGTCACAGAAAATTGTCTTGCAAGAGTTGTGCTTTCAGCTTCGGTCGGAGAAAGCTGTCCTGGGTATGTCGTGGTTCTGGTAGCTGGTCAAAGAAAACTGTCTTGCAAGAGTTGTGTTTTTATCTTCGGTCGGAGAAAACTGTCCTGGGTATGTCGTGGTTCTGGTAGCCGGTCACAGAAAACTTTCTTGCAAGAGTTGTGCTTTCAACTTCGGTCGGAGAAAACTGTCCTGGGTATGTCGTGGTTCTGGTAGCTGGTCAAAGAAAACTGTCTTGCAAGAGTTGTGTTTTTAACTTCGGTTGGAGAAAACTGTCCTGGGTATGTCGTGGCTCTACAATTTTCAATCTTAACGGCGACTCCATGACATCCAACTCACAAATGGTCAGTGAGCTTTAGTGTGTAAACACAGGCACACACACACACATTTGGCTGTTACATCGCTCCAAAACCCAGGAGAGTCTTCATGAAAAAATTTGCTGGGTTGGCAATGGAAAGCTCAAGTTCAAACGCATAGAGCATTAACAGGCGAGTCGGACAGTTCTTGGCGCCCACACCTCAATACAGGATGCTGTAGCCAGTGTGCGCGAGCTTGGGCACCAAGCCGATGATTTCGACACCATCTGTTTGCGTTGCCAACACGCGCTCTCGCGCCCGAGATTTGCAGCTTCCATTCGTGACAAGTGCGCCCGCAGCGCTAAGTTGTCAAAGCGGCCCCGGTGATCTTTGTGCTCTGTGGGGCCACACTTTGCAATCATACTTTCCACACACTGAAGATCCTGTTGTCAATGTTCAATGCTCACAAAGATGTCCACCGTGCCCACAGTTTTGTCGGACGAATCAGCCGCGTATCCCGAGCCTTCCCAAGACTTTGATGGCCGCATTGTATTGGTCTTCAAAAGGCATCCTTGGACATCGCGGAACCTGGCGCCGCCTTTGGCGAATACCTCGCAACCTGGGCAAAGGTAAGATACGGAATTGTGCGCAGCAGCAAGTCCATGCAGTTCGCCGATGGAAGGTCGCCAGAATTGGTCGTTCATCACCCTCTCTCGTTCTGTGCGATTTGTCATGCAGTTGATATGCCATGCTGCCAACCCCAACTTGGCTTCTGCAATAGAGTTGCAGTATGCGAGGACCCGCTGAAAGCGCCCAGCCTGCGACAGCAGCAAGTTCGCGAGGCAGATGTCTTTATGTCGTCATGGGCACCGTCACGTCTTAGTCGCAAGCGAGTCGCAAGGCATGCCCCGCTCAATTGCTTCGCTCAAACTGTACCCAAAAAAACCACGTCCACCGTGTGGCCGAGAACTGGAAAAGATCTTTGCAGCTCGGCATTTCCTCCGGCAAAGTGCAATGGCCTTCATCGATGCAGCCTCTTGAGCACACGTGAGGGGTACAGCAAATGATGGATATGCTCCTGTGCCGCCAGCTCCCTTATCGCACGTGTCTTCCCAGTGCAGGCCCGATGACCCCGGCTCCCTTGGCACATGCCAGGCAGGCTTCGAACTGCCTCAGCAAGGGACCTTTGTTTGCGAGATATGGGGCTGTGGTTGTTGAGGATCCGATTCAGGTTTAGGGACCCGGGCCCTCAAAAGTGACATATTGAAGCATGCAAGGACTTAGTCGAAAGGGGTGCGCGAGTGTGTGTGTGTGTGTGTGATTAAGGATCATCGTTTTGCGAATGTTCCGGGGAAGGACGGTTGGCAGCTTTGGTTACGGCTACACTGATAGAAAAACACTTGCAAATTGATAGCTGCCAGTCCCTGGAGCCTGTCGCTACGGTGACAGGTGTGGTCGTGGGTATGCTTGTGCACACTGTAAGTTTGAGACCATGCGTGAGACGTGGTTACATGGGACTTAAGAGTTCAGGGTAAGTAATCAGGACATATTTGGGCTTGGCTCAATACCCCCCTTGTCGCGGGGGGGCGGCCCCCACCTTGTTACAAACTCTTGTCGCGCCCCTTGTCGCGCCAGCTATGTTTCAAACCTTTGTCGCGTAGCATTCTAGAAAACGCCCCTTGTCGCAAGCCTTGTCGCGCAAGGCTTGTCGCAAGAACCGAGTTTTGTTCCAAACCCTTTGTCGCGCCGAGCCCGCCCGGGGGCCTGTTACAAGCCTAGCGTTTTGGGCCGTTCCCATTTGGTCCCTCCTAGTTCGTAGTAATGCTGAACAGTGTATCAAGTAGGGAAGAGCACGTCCTGCCTGTGTAATTCTAGCCCTTCAAAGCCGCAGACATACCTGACTGACCGCCAGTATCCGCAGATGTTCAGCCAAGCTGCGTGCATGCGCCGCATGTGACCCGGCTAGACGAAGATGAAGTTTATGAGCTTGCGCTTCTGCACCCCGTCCAGCATAGCAGGAGCAGAGGCTGCACGCGGTCCTGGCAATGATGGGCCAATGCAAAACTATTTTTGTTGCAAGCTTGCAAGCTTTGTGGGGCTCTGAATGCTGAGACTGCTGAGATTCTTGAGTTTGGAGGCAGCTGGACGCTTCGCACGCTTCGCACTACTTTGAGCTCAAGGCTGACACGCAGTCCCTGGCGGAAGGCGCAGGATCCATCACATCAAGAGTCGTACCGGCACTTTGACGACGGCATACAACCGTCCACGCTGTTGGGTATCATTCTCTTACATGCCAGTACCCTGATCTCCGCTGATTTCTGAGCTTGAGATGTTCACATACCCGCAGCTAAGCTCAGCGCACCTCGTGCGGTTTGTGGTTGTGGTGGCAATGGCTCCGGACGCCTGCCACACACACAAAGCACCAAGTAGTCACTGCGTGACCTGGCTGAAATTTGTCGTGCCCCCTGGGAGTTTGCTGCAAATCAAGAAGACAGGTGGTAGGCCAGCAAAACAACTTCAGAATGCGCGCACCCATCGGAGCTAAGTCTTCTAAGGCACATGAGTTTCAGGATAAGCGCAGCGGAATCAAAAGGTTGCTTATGGCTACATGTAATGTGTATACTTCGAGCCTAGGCATCAAACCCTCAGCATTCAGAATGCTATCCCGAGTCTCTGGCCGACCCCGCGGCGCGTTGGTGTTGCGAAGGCACTCTTCTAGACCTCGCAACTCGACATCAGCACGCTGCTAGCATGCCAGCAGCTGCGGGGCTTCGGGAGCTCAACGAGGGCCGACAAAGTCAGGAGTTTGAGCGACGATAGGCCTGATCTTGGAAAAGATGTTTGGGCAATTCGGACCCTAACAACAGTTTCTTGCCGCACGCTTCTCCTCGCAGGAGCAGGGAGCGGCAGGCTTCAGAGAGAGACAAGGACTCGCAAAATGGGTGCCCAGATCCGCACGAGTACCAATCACAAGTACATGCAAGCCATTCGAATCACGAAACGACCTGATTACCATTGCTCGATATTGCTTGCTTACCTAGCTTGCTTCCCTAGCTTGGCCTAGCTTGTGCAACCCAAAGCCCCAGGAACCAAGACCAAGCATTGGCCGGGCCTATGTGGCCCGCTCCCGGCCAGCCGTCGCCCGACATGTGGAACTCTTCCTGTTCTTCGGGACTCAGCTCTGTGTACCTTGGTTCAGGCCAGACATCACAACGCTTGTAAAAACAGGATGTGGAGTTCCTTGTGTCAGTGTTTGCCTGTGTCTTTCTTGGCCGCAGTTGGTCATGCCACAGTGACTTCATCATTCAAGCTCCGAGAAAACAGGAATCGCTCCTGCCGCTTCGTGTGTGGGCTCCGGTGTGTGTCCTGTCATACGTCATGCTGCTCGTGCTCAGGGTGCGACTCTGGCTTTAGAGCACGCCGTGCCAGGCTAGGAAAGACAAGACGTGGAGCTTGCGGAATTGCTGAAGATTCTTGCTCGTGAGCTTACACCACAATCACCCGCGCGAACCTTGCGACGGTCGCTCTCTTGCATGACTCAGTTCGACCGACCCGTGGGATCTGCCAGTCTGACTGTGGGACGAAATGTGTTTTTGCTGTTGGAGCGCAACTTGCTGGAGCGCAGCTTGCGCGTGTGTTTTGGGTTGGTTTTAGTGATTCCCCTGTTTCTGCCAAACCTCTGCATCCTCTTGGCAGCTTTCATATGGAGCCCCTTATCACCAATTACTGGTTCTTAACGGCCTTCCTGGCGTCGGCTTGCCGCCGCTCTACGGATCTGCTCACGAAGCGCGAAGCGGGCTATCAGTTGGGCGGCTCACTTCTCTCATGCCTGTGGTTGGCCCCCTGCCCTGCTCTCGCCCCAGTTCCACATGTTTTGAACTCTCCGCCTCATTCCTTTACAATTGCCGCCGTGTCTTCCGGCTTCCTGTCAGCTCCTGCGTCTCCACCCGCCGGTTGTTTTCTTCTCTAGCTTGAGCCAATTGTTCAGCTGTGAAAAAACGGGAGGAAAACATCAGGGGCTATTGGGGATGTAAGCCTCTGTAAGAAATGAACACAGGAGTGGAACATGTAACGGAATTCGGGGCACAAGGTCTAAAGTCAGCTTAGGAGCAGAACGCGAGACCTTGCTTACGAGCACACAGGATTTGAAGCTAACATTTTGCGAGGGCCTGGTACCTTGCACGCATGATTCCGTACTCAACAGGCAAGCTGAGTGTGTCATGTGCTGACAAGAGACAAATCCTGGCACGTATTTTGACTGCACAAACTAATTCCACCATTCATTTGCGCCGTCTCTCGCCGGTCGCAAACTAAACACGAGTTCTCGGACGACTCTCTGACAGGGCACACCCACGAAGGAGTCACCACGCCCCCTGCGCGCTTCGGCGATCTGCACGGGGCACGGCGCGGTCTGCGGGCCTCTGGAAATTTTTGCCAACAGTAGGCTATAGTAAGAACTCAAATAGCGGTAGCATCTGCCAAAGTAACACACTAAGCGGGCCTCCGTAAAGGAAACCTGAACACGCCTCGTCGGAAAGCGACTAGGGTCTTTGAGCGAAAGTGTAAACCAAGCTTTCGAGCCAGTTAGCTACTGGGCTAAATGTGCCACAAGGACCATCGCATTTCTGAAGGTTTTGTTTGGGTCACATCATTCCATGGAGGCACAGCCATCAATTTGGGCAACGTGTTGGGTTTCGTCTTGCCCTCGTGTTGAAGCCTGAAATCAAGCTGGATTTACGGAGATCTTGGACATGAAAATCTATCCTGCGCTATACCTGATCTTGGCACACATGCTTTGCGCCTCATTGCAGCTTGAGCTTGGCATTGCCACCAGAACGGCAGCAGAAGCGGCAGCCGCCGCCGTTGCTACGGCGTCCAGCAACTGAGCAGGCAGATTGACCGAGACAAAACCAAATTCAAGTTGGGTAGGTGATTCTACTAGAATCTAGAAGGACAACCAGAGCCCGAGGAGGACTCCTCAAATCGCCGCAGCCAGGTGGCATGGCACGTGCGGACCGTGTGGACGGCGGCCTCACCTATACATGACGCTGTGCAGTTCGGGAGGTGCGAAAGTTGCGGGCATCACCCGTGACTTACGGCTTGCGGCGGTTTTACACCAACCGGCGCTTTGAGTTGGGGGCTTTGCCTGGCTAGATGCCACAAGAGGTACTAGGAGTTATGCTTGGGGCGCCCCGACCCTCACTATCCCTCGCGCCGAGCCTGCGAGAATCTGCAGCCAGCTAGAGGGCGACATTGAGGAATCGAATACCCGGAAAGGTCGCAACGACAGCTGGAGCCCACGCTCACGGAGCTGCTCCTCTATGACACGTCATGTCAAAACCCTCGTAAGCCCAAGATAGCCCTAAGCAATCAAATTCAACCAAACAACAACAAACCCTAAACCCAACACCCTTAGCGGCAGACCCTAAAGCTCTATGCCCTGAATCCCAAACCCCAGCGCCAATCCAAGCCCAAGTCGGCGTTCGTCAAGAGGTTTGCGGGCCTTGGGGGGTGTATGGGTTTTAGGGTTTCGGAGCTTTGGGATTAGGATTTTTGCGGCGCCCTCGGTCCCCGAACACCGCAACAAAACCTCCAAGAGGAAGCGTGCCCGCAAAGCCAGGACGGTCTTAGGGCTTGCAGGGTTTAGGGTTGAAGGAGAAAGCCAGCGCAGAACCACCGCACCGAATCAGCAACCCAGAGGTCGAGGGCGGCATTCTGGGCTACTGGGGCTTGGAGCAATTTTGCTGGCGCGAGCCGTGCACAGGATTGAAAGCCGCCTAATGGCCACGTATGGCTGCATCCACAAACTACTACGGGAAGGGACGGGAGCCCAGGAACGAAGCTCAAGTGCGTAGTCCTGATTTGTGGGTAGCCGTGCATTACGCAATTTCAGAAAGTCCCCTGTAGGGCTCCTCTAGTTTTCGCCTGAAAGCTGGCACCACCAAAGCCCAGCCCCTGGCCCCTAAAATCCTTAAGCTGGACATGAGTCTGAGATCTGAGGGTGTCACGGACTTTACGGCTGGCTTCGGGGATCCAGGCCGACGAGGGCCGGCTGAAAAAGCTACTGTTGGAGTTGCTGCAGCCATAGCTTCAAGCATGAAACAGTCTGCATCCCCTCAGGCGGCGGATATTTACATGACCATGGCCCACACTGGGTCTGCAACACTTTTGCAACTTCCCGACTGCAGCTACTCACTCAAACGAAGCTCTGTGCCAACCCTCACTTGCTTGTCGCACGAACACGATCTCCCTCCTTCTTTGAGGTATCACCTTAGCCACTGAGAAGCCGCTGCATGCACTGAACGATTTCTCGGACTCTGAAACCGCTTAAACCAAGGAAACTCTTAGCTGAAAGCTTCACGTCAGTCGCGTGTACGTAGAAACGGGAAACTGATTTTTCGCGTTTGCCGCTTCCCCCATCTGCCTCGCTTGGCAACCACTGCTCAATGGATTTGACATAAACCCTTCCTGCACCCCACTCACAGTCCACTTTCGACTGCGGGTCAAGTGGGGTCACTTGGCGAGGAGGTCAATGGGGCTGGTATCCTGCGAGTGTCAACTTGCGTCACTGTCACTCCACTGTGTCTTGCACGCCGTTTCTCGACACAGTTGCGCAGCACTTGCGCTGCACTTGCACACCCACTTGTCTCACGTGGACTAGACAAGTACATGTTAGCTATATGGTCATGCTATCGCCAACGAGCTCATGCTAAAGTGGAGCATTGGGGTGATGAGGAGGATTTTGTCCGACAGATCGCACGCTAATTAACCTCATAGGGCGTATACCTCCTCAACCTTTCATCTTTGCCTTGCAACCCCCCGCTCCTTTGGGGGAAGACAAAGGGGGTCCCGGTTCAGGCTACATCCTTTTGAGGCTCAGACTGAATAAATGACACGTGAGGACACGGAAATGGAAGAAATGCAGACTGAAGTGATTTTGTCGACACGACGGAGGCTTTGCTGTCAAGACTCGGGGGCGGCCTCGCAAAGAGGGCTCGGCACGTCCCAGGCCCGGAGGCAAGCTAGCCTGACAAGGTCTGTTTGTTTAACTTTACAGGCCTTGCAGAAGAAACAAGCATGTTTGATCCCAAAACAGGTTTCGAGAGGACATCTTTCAAATCTTGTCACACAAAACCCTTGCCTGGCTAGTGCTCAGGAAGCCATCTGCTTTGTCGGACCAACTTGACAAGAAACCTTCAACCGTGCTTACAGTGCTCCTGGAAGTTCACAGGAGCTGGAGCGGCAGCTGGACAGGCAGAAGCACCCGCAGCCTGCTGCACCCAAGAGAAGGTAAACGCTGATGTCCGAGCCTTCAACCGGAAACCTTTCCAAGCTGTCTGTGTTTCCCGATGCCCCCAAAATCTCCCAAAACGCAGGATTAGCCTCCAAAGCACTCCGAAATATGAAGGCTCCATGTCTGGAATATTCTGGAATCATGAGACAACCGAGGGGATTGATAGATGTTTCCAGGCCACGTTGTCTCGTGGTGGCGGAGCTTCCGCAGTCTCATCCTGCATGCCAAGCTTATACTCTCACAACACATAGTGCTCGCCAAGACCTTCGGGCTTGGTCTGGCCGGGAAGCCCCAAATCACCCACGCACCAGCACCCGTCCTCTTTGATACTTTTCAAGAAGTCCTGAGCCTTCCTTCTTGAGCTCCTGTGCCAGAGAATTACAAATTAAATAGCTCATGTGATACACCGCAGCGCAGCCAGAGTGCAGCTCCACTAACCTGATTCAGGCGACTTGTAGGGCACTCGAGCAACGACCCCTTTATTGATGCCCGCGGTGGTTTCTTTGACTTTAAAGTGTGGATGCAGCAGTTGCGGAAACTTCTGTGGGTGCGCTAAGCTGAGAGTTGAGGAGGGCTCGCTACGGCAGCAGCCGCTACCAAGTCCTGGTGCGAAGAGCTGGGTGCAGACGAGTCTTGCCTTGTGTGGGCCCAAGTCTGCACACATCCACATCAGTAGCTTCGTTCCCTGCGAGACCGGTGAGCCACTGTTGCTTCCTTCTCTTCTTGTTTTATGTCGCTGTGCCCTGTTGTAATTTCGTTCTTTGCAAGTGTTCCGGAAGTCCTCACTCATCGGTGCCTTCAATACCCAACAGTTTGGCTATGTCGTCTTCAGCCTGGACTGCTGCAGAGAATGCAAGTTTCTCTTCTTGCAGCCTTCCGGAAATTCCAAAGGATCTCCTGCAGCGCAGGTCTGAAGCCCAGCCTTTGTTTCTGATCTGTGTCGCAGCTTTCTTGAACTTTCTTGGCCTTTGCTTGGGGCTGAAGCCGCGTGTCCGGTCTTCCATTTGTAGTGTTGTTTCGTATGGATGTTTGTTGTTGGCTCCCACCCTCGTCCTCCTCTGCGGTTGCGGCCACTGCCGTCGTTGTTGTTGTCGTTGTCGTCACCATCGTGGTGGTTGTTGTTGTTGTTCTTGTTCACCGAGCGCGCACAGAGACATTCTTTATGGATGATAGATGACAGATGGCGCATAGCCGCACATACGGAGATGCGACTAGACTAAATACTTCATGAGTGAACACATGCTGGCATGTCTACATGCCTGCGTGCATGTAAAACTCACATACATATTTCTCTGGCTCTCAATACGCTTTCCGGACACCCGTGCTCTAGTAGTGGATGTTTGCTGCCGGCTCCGCTTTGGTCGTTGCTGCGCCAGAAAGTTGAGGCTCCGGGCGCTTCAGGCTTTGAATCCTGTGGGAGATCTTGCAACAATTTCAACCATTCAAAGTGACGTTGCAGGGCTTGCTTTCGATGTGACCATGCCTTCTTGACAAGTTCCTGCTTGCCTGAAGAAGCACACGCCACTGTCAAGCAGACAGATTGCACAACTGAAACGCCATCATGCCGAGGATTCGACAGCTTCCGAAGAAGTCCGACATCGCGCAAGCTTCTTTCTTAAATTTTCGAACCGGCAAATTTGAGCCAAACTTAGCATTTCACAGGAAGTCAGGCCTGTACTATGCAATCTTCGGAACAGTTGCAGGTGACGTTGCTTACAGTCTTATGGCTTCGCAATGCTTCGACGTCCTGCAGGAATGGGTCAGGTGTACCTTGCAGTTGGCACGGGCACTCAGTGTCCTTTCACTCAGCGGAGCACATGTTGTCTGGATCAGGACGCCTCTATGCCAGTCAGGAGACACGTGGAAGTCGCATGCCACAGGGACCTTGTTGAGGGTACTTGTTGCGTTCACGGTGTACAGGTTTGGAGGCGTTCCAAATTCTCATCGACCTCGCCTCTTGGCATCATCTGCATCATCAATATGATCAACATCAGCATCGTCATTTTTCATCGACATCCTCACAATCTCAAAGGGAGAGAGGGTGGGGTTTGGGGTTCATACTCAGGAACCACAGCATAGATGCTACATGTATTCTACAGTCATCTCAAAGGCGCTCCGGATCACTCTGAACTTTGCCGAAGTCTCACGAATTCAGGACTCCTCTAAGAAACAATCCGCAGCGTCAGCGCCGCCACGGAACAATCCAACATTGTAAAGCCTACTTCCAAAACCCTTCTAAACCTAAACAAGTTTCAAACTCGAAGTCCCTGACTGGCTCTGACTGCATGGCGTTCTGAGGGGTTTGGGTTGGGTTTTGGGTTCTGGACTAAAGGTGGGTTTGAGCTGATGCTTGGGAGAGGTACCTGAGAGTCGGGCACTCCGGGATTGCGCCCGGAACCGGTCAACATCACCACAACAACCATATTCCGAGTGCATACGATCGTCGTCTGGGATATCACTTTTCTTCATCACGCCATCTCAGCGTGCTGCTGCGATGGTCAGAGACTCCCGCAGCCTGATCCGCGGCAGGCTTCTACTGCAGCAATCCGAGCGCCAGTGCTCGCAACATGTGATCCGACGTGCCAGAGGGATGACCTAATATTGACAATAGTAGTACTAGAATGAAAGCAAACCATCATAATACTACGAAATGATAACAATAGTAATCATCAAAATACAACCACGAATCACAGTAACAATAATAAAACTCTCTCTAATGAAGGTGAATGCGCTTCCGTACCCGAGACCTTGAATGGACCCTGACTGTGTCGGCGCAGACCTCTTTGGGTTTGGGATTCCGGCGCCCGTTTCCGACTGCGGGGTCATCCCCGGCCACGAAAAAGGGTCATCCCCGGCCACCAAATCGCAAGCTTGACCACCCCGCTATGACTTCCGACCGACCCTGCTGGAGGCGGCGACAGGGCTCGAAAACATGCCAAAAAACACGCAAAAAAAGGGGGTCATCCCCGGCCACGAAAAGCAAATGTGCCACGCCTTCTAGGTAAAGCGAACAGCTCGTATTGGTCTGCACTGTTTGAACGGCCACCCTGACAAGCAGAATTTGCACGCCCCTGCAGCGTGTTGGCCGGGTCCACGGAAAGAAATTTGAGCACGTGCGATTAGCGGAGGTGGAGTTCCGCATTTTTTGTGGTGTTTCCGACACGGTATACGGTATATGGATGTATATGGTATCTGTCATGTCGTTCCCATTCCATGCGCTTCGGCGTCTGTGCGAGCCGAATGAGTGCTGGGCAGCCTTCAGCCACAGTTGCTGAGAGCAGCAAGGGATAATTAGTCTTGCCTCAAGGATAAGGCTCAGCGGTCTTCCTCCAACGGAGCCTCTGAACTTGGAACGAGATCGTAGAAACCTGGCACGTGCGAGCAAAAGGAGTTTGTTCAATGAAGTTTGAGTAAGCATGGCTTCGAGCATGTCATGATCATGTGCGAATGCGCCACTTTGAGCCAATGTCTGCAGGTACACGCTCCGATATGCTCCTGAGCCGCCCCTTGCCATCTCACTACTGACGAGCTCACAGGATGGCAACAATTCTTTATGTGAGTTTTTGATCCCTCGCATCTCGCATCGGTCATTGACGTGCGGTGAGCCGCAAAGGGTGATCTGGGGGTGCTGATCCTCGGCATGTCCGTGCCAAGCACTGCATCGCTCTGCATCGCTCTGCACTTTGAAGGGCGGGCCTGGAGGTCGTTCAAGGGCCCCAAGGTCCGGCGCAGAAGCAACTCGCATCTCCGGTCTCAGCGCTCTCAAGCCCTGAGCGGCATTTCAGGCTGGAGAAGCTTCGCTGAAGCTTCGCTACAGGTTACTTGGGCAAAGAGTTCGCATATGGCCCTCAAGTGCGGCGCTTTCTGCACGTAGTCGCGATAGAAGGCAGCCCTGCAGCAGGGACATGATCGGACTGAACACGCTGACTCAGATTGAATCTGAGCTTCGCACCTGGAGTGGTTTTTGTTCATGCTTGCCAGGGCATGCATCTTGTGCGTGTAGAGCAAGCTCGAGAACGAGACGGTCGCTGCCCTGAGAGGGAGCGAGTCACGTGGAAAGCAGCACTGAATGCACAACGAACACGACTCAGTTGAACGATGATATGGCACCCTCACATGGCACCCTCTCCGGGTGTTGAGAGGGCAGCATGCTCTCATGCTCTCAGGCAGCCGCGAGGGGACCTCTTGCGGGTCATCGAGATCGGAGCCGTCGATCTGCCATTGTGCCGAGCACGCGCGAGCACGTCTTCTTCTTTTTGGGACTCATCTAGTGCAGGCTTTGGTGCAGGCTTGGGCTTCCCGATGCTTCCCGCAGTTCCCGCAATGTGGGGCACTTGACTGGTAAGTCCTTCGTCTATGCGCCTCGACGGCGTCACAGATGCCAGCCTCCTCCACCTGCGCGCAGCGAGTGGCGCACACAGGGCCGACATGGCGGACTTCTCGTTTGTCTGTTGAGAGCTTAAACCAACCAGACTTTGAGCAACTGCCTTCTTCTCTTCTCTTCCCCGGATCCATTCTGCCCCAGTTGCGTCCCCTGGTCCCTTGCCTCGGAGCCGGTCTCGACCTGCGTCAAGAAGCTCCGCCAAAACCCTTTGATGCAAAAATGGACTTTAAGATGGATGAGTCCAAGATTTTGGAAGAGAGCGGGTTCTTGCAATTTGTTCTCCCAGGGTTTAGGGTTTAGGGTTTAGGGTTTAGGGTTTAGGGTTTAGGTTTTAGGGTTTAGGGTTTAGGGCACAACAATTATCGAGCAGTGCGTGTCAGCTGAGTGCAGTGTCGCATGGTAATGTACAAACGATGACCCGCAACAACTTTGACAAAACTCCGTGTCTTGGACAACTTTTCAGTTCTGCCTGCTTGTCCCGCATGGCTGCCCTTTGTATCTTCAGGTTCGCGCAGGATGTTACACACAGTTACCTTCTTTCTGTTGTGTAGATTGCCACCTTGCCGGCCTTGCATCTTCTTGCATCATCTTGCACGCTTTTTGTTGCGAGGTTGCCACTAGTCCCTTCCGGGGTCTCGGATTTGTACTCCTTGCGATAGCCAAGCAAGTGATGCTTCAAACAGAGCAGGTCATTTCTAAGCATCCCCATTGCGCTGCACACATTTCCAGCAGGCAGCAGCACCAATTGCCAATCCCACCATACCAGCTTGCATGCTTGTGTCTTGTGTCTTGCCGCATACTGCTCTCGAGCAGAAACAGTGCAGCATGTTTTGTCTTGAAATCGCGATGCACCCTGATATTCATGGTGGACTTTTGGAACAGAAACGTCCTGAGCGCTTTTCTCGGGGGGGGGGGGGAGGGGGCGGGGGGGCGAGGGCTCTGTACACAGGGCGACATGCATACGTATACGTATTTGCCGTTTTTCATCTTAAGTGCTCTGCTTGCTTCCCTACATACCGACACATAAACCGACAGTCTCACAGAGAATGTGGGGCTGCACTGGTGTGGCGCTCCTCCTCTTGGCCAGAATGGGCTTCATGAGTTTCCGAATGCCTGCTGCCAAGAAGGTTGAGGCACCAGCGCATCACAACACAGTGATGAAAGGCCTCCTCCCACTCAACATCGTCCCCCACATACTTTACGTAGGGCGGCCTAGCATTCAAACATGCATACATAAAAAGCACAGAAGCGCATCATGTGTGGCAAGTTACTTGCTACCACGGAACCTTTTGATATTGCCATCGGCCGAGGTCCTGCCAGTGCACTCGGGTGATCGGAACTTGCACAGGCCTGAGGGCTACATTTCGTGATTTGAGACAGCCTCATCCCAGGCACGAACGGCGGGAGGAGCAGCCCGCACTCAAGGCTGGCCTTAAGCGAGCGTTCTGTACATCATGCAGTTTATGTGCATGTTGTGGTTGTTGAAGCTGTGGGCTGAGGACTGAAAGCTTGTAGGTGTCGTGCCCAATCAAAGCCCTGATACCAAGTACCCGCCTGAAGCGAAGTCGAATGTATTCACACTGCCACATGACTTTTCCTGACTTTGCCTGGAACGCATAGATCCCGATCCGCAAGTGCGGATTTGGGTTCTGCAGGGCCTCCCAAATCGCGCACTGGCAATAGGCGAACCACTGGAGCCCCCGAATACAGCATAATATAGCATAATATGCCAAGCCTGGACTAGCTGCATCCAGCCGGACCTTGTTTGGAAGGGAACCATCTGTGGACCATGAAAATCAATGCTTCTAGAAGCAATCGACAATGGATCGTGGTGCGTTTCAATCATTTCGCTCTCCATAGCCCCATTGGTTCTGGGTATTGTGGGGGGTTGCCTCCGTGGACGCTTCCGCGAGCTCATTTCGCGAGGTTTGGAGAAGTTGCTTCTGCGAGTAGGTTTAGTTAGTATGCACCCAGCTGTGCAACCCAGCAGCCAGCGAGCAATAAAGCGACCAAGGACAAAAAATAATGAGAAGTTCACGCAAGGAGGCGAGGCGCTGTAAGAACGCGACTCTCGCTCCTACAAAACTTCAAGGTGTGTATATTATATATATATATACATATATATATATAGGGTTTCCGCTCCGGCGCTCCGTTCCGTTCGGCGTTCCGGCGTTCTGTTCCGTTCCGGCGCCTCTCCCTTCTGGCTCCTCTTACCCGTTCTGTTCCGGCTTGGTGTCCGGGTCTCATTTAGCCACCGGAACACGCGTCGGCGGGCTCGACTCCCTGTAGGCAAAGTTAAGCCGACAGAGTTGGTTTCACGCAGCGACCGAATATGAAAGACCGGCCTGAGTCTGAACCGCTTCTGCTGCGTAGGGCGGATGTGGGGTGTAATGTGTAGTATGATGATGATGATGTGGCTCACGCTTGGAAGAGCTCCGTTGCTATGTTGTTGCACATCTTCGACGGAGTGCCTGGCCCGCTACGTAAGCAGAAGCTGCCTGCAATGCACGGACTCAAAAGGAAAGGCCGCGGCCGTATCAAGACACGGCAGCTTCCGAAGCGCTTCTGCGGAGCGCGCAGCACCGAGATCGCATCAAACGTCGACGGAGACTCTCCATGGTGGGGTCCCAAGCACAACGACGACTCAACTCGAAGTCTCCCACACTTCGCTGCGTATCTCTGTGATTTTTGTGTATAGGGCATGTCGGCGGTTTCTCTAGACCCCGACTTAAGCAGCTCAAAAGGGCGATGTCATAATGTTGCGACTCATTTGAGAATCACAGCGCCGTAGTAAGTTATAACAAATGATGATGCAGCAGCACAGGCGCGCGCTTCCGTGGAGATGTGCTTAAACAAGCCCTTCCTCATGCTTCCATGGCCACGGTCCGTGCAGTTTTGCGACCCGGTTCCTGGACATATTTCTGTACGTCAAGAGTCAAGAACTTTGGTTAAGCGTAAAACACACCCAAAAATACAAACGCTGCTCATCTGCTCCATGCAGACCAGGTCAGATGCAGCTGTTATCCTTGGGATCGAGCTCGTGCCAGTTTGGGGACCTCAAAAAGAGGATGCGCCAATGAGATTGTGAGAACTCTTCTTCCTGCCCTGCTGGTCAATGGCATGAATGGCTAATATCACCAAGACTGCCATAATCATGAGGCCACAGCATGAGCTCCAGCAGGACCACTCCCAGGCTGTACCAGTCCACCGCATGCGCGTAGCCAGTCCTGAACCCTAAACCCTAAACCCTGAACCCTAAACCTCTCGTGTGACTCTGTCCCGCTATGTGGCTCCGTAGCAGTACTCCCAGACTCAATATTATATATACGACTGTACTTTATTGAATATTGCATTATTTAATTCAGTATGACTTATAACCATTTCTGATACTTTTTTATTAGTTAATTGATTTCGATGAAAATGATGTATTGTTGAAATCACGTTTGAAATGAGAAATCTTATGTTGATTCAGTTTAGAGCTTGAACTATATATTTAGATATATTTTTTTATTTCAAGATGAGTTTACATTTTAAAAGTTGAATTAGAGGTTACTAAACAATCTATGATACAACAGTTCACTAAAGTAAATGACTGACTGGAGGCATACTAATGCAACCAAACGTACCGAGTTAGATTGCATGACATTATGGAACTCATATATGGTTGATTACCATGTATATCTTCTACATTATCGAATTAAAAAATACATGGATTAATAATATTGTATTAACTTAGACTTTTTAACATCATGTTTTTGAGTTTATTTAATTGCATAATCCATTCACATAATTTAACTAATAATCCAACTATTTCACTATTATTATATTTGATATACCCATACCGTGCAGGCTCCATGGACGTGTTGATTTTGCCTTTTGCAATCTGGCCGCGTCCCAGTGACTTCCGGAGCAATGTAGCCCGGAGTGCCGCAGATGGTGTAAGTCTGATCAGGCACAGTTCATGTGGAACTCAGGTCTGTAGCACTTCGAGTTTGCGGCATGAAGATCTCGGGATTGTGATGTGCAATTTGGGGGGCTTGCGTTGTTCGGCTGGCCGAGATCCAGCCGCTCTAGTAGGTCTGCAAGCGTAGCTCTGCGCTCACGAAGTCTTCAAACCCCAGCATTAAACCCTAACTTCACTAAGCATTTGCCCTGAAAAGCACAGCCTTGCCCGTCAGATGCTTGGCAAGACCAAGGTCACCCACCTGAATCTCAAAGGTTGCCCCAGAACAACAGATGTGCGGACTTTGTAAGGGCCTTCACATGGCCCTGCTCGGTCAGGAGGATGTTCTGGGGCTTGATGTCCCTCCGCGGTTTAAGGTTTAGAGTTGTGAAGGGTATAGGGCGTTATAGGGTTGAGGGTTTGTACCCAACTTCAACAGCAAACTCCAAAGGCTCCAAGCTCTTTGGCCTGTGGACAATGCCCCGGTCGTGCAGGTGACTGATGCCACAGGCCTTGGACAAAGCAAAGTGGATAATTTCCATTTAATGACCATATACAAAAAGCCTACTCATACAATAGTAGTACTAACCAGAATAAGAATAGTAGTACTTGAATAAGAAAATGGTACTGTATTTACTTTTCTTCCTAGTTAAAGGAAATGATGCTGACCCAATCAAGCCCCCAAGGGCGGCACGATGCCGGCTGCATAGAACCGGCCACACTCTGCGCTCCCGTAGAAGCCCTGGCATCATCCAAGCTTACGGGGCTTTAGATGGCCTTACGTGAAGTCAGGGACTAGGGGAGGCTGGCACCCTTTTGGATAGGCGCAGCATGCTACATGAACATGTACGGCCTGGGCCCCCGAAGATGCTAGCGGTTTAGGGTCTAGGGGGCCATAGGCGCGTCATAACTTGAAGGGGCCCCAAATTTTTCATGAAGAGTTTGAAAGCTCAAGTTTACAGTCTTTGGATTTCGGCTCGGAAACTCAAGACTTCCCGCTTTTCCTCATTTACGGAGGCTCTGTCCATGCAAGCCATGGTCCGAACTCCGGCCTGCCTCAAAACACCCACAAAAGAATTCTAAATTCTAAAACGTACATATTTCATGGAGGTCTGCAAAGCCTGCAAGCCCACGAAAGCCCACGAAAGCCCACCAGCACAAGGAGCAGTTCCGTTGCACCTGCTGCCGGTACAGCATCTCCAGGTTTCCGCCCAAGGCCCCCCTTTGAAAGGGATTCGAGAGGTAGTGCGGTGTAGGGTCGGGGCCCTTCGTTTTGTTAATGCCTCTGCAGCTTCAATCAATGCTACAGTGGCCTATAAAAAAGGGTGGTGGCATAGGGTTCTCATCCGAGCCCCATACTCCATGAGGAAGTACACGAACTGTTTGCTCGTATACCTTGCAAGCAAGCTTCGCCAAGCAATTCCAAGCACTCGGCTTGCCAGCGACTTTCCAGGGCCAGGCGTGTTGTACAGCTTCACAACGAACCTCGTGCACAAAGGTTCAAGACCTTTCCTCTGTCTGGATACTGTGAGACTTCGATACCAGAGTTTGTGTAGTAAAAACCTTAGTGATGGATCAGCTGCTCATCACGTGGGGTTGTAAAAAACACCATTTCAAATCTGTCTATTCATCCGTCCTAGGGTTATCCTTGATCTATTATCGCTTTGCAGGAGTTGGTGGAACAGCGCTGGATGTTCATTGATTCGCAGTACAATCTAGTACTGGAACCGATGTTCGTTCCCGTGCGCCAGCTGGGCTTTCTTGATTTGTAGTACAAGCGTAGTACTGGAACCGGCGTCCCATAGCGGGCCGGAGTAGTAGTACTGGACTATCGCCTGGCTGCCCTGATACAGCAATCAGACCATATTATAAAGATATCGTTTTGTCTTGAGTCTCTCTCGTTTTACGAGTCAGAAGCACTGCCCCAAACGCTTCGGGCAACTCCTTTCATAACTCGAACGCGCGAGGGTTCTTTATACAACCCCACTTGGGGTCTTATTGCAAGTAAAACACGGCCCCTCATTTGGCGATTTCGGTTCAACATAAATCTTAAACACGCCCTCTCATTTGCAGCAAGCGGCATGAGGAAACATGAGCCAGGCTTGCAACAGCGCTCCAGGTGCTCCATGGCGGAGAAAAAAATGGGAGCATTGCTTTGCTCGAGCACGGATGTGAAGGGAGGGCGGAACCTTTGGAGAGAGGGAGGGAGGACGTCCAAAGCCAATTTAAATGCAGGTTTTTGAAGGCCCCAGAAGTCACAAGTGAGACAGAATAGAAGTCACAAGTGAGACAACATAGAAGTCACAAGTGAGCCCTCTACCCTTTCAAACCCCTTGCTGCGGAGATAGCTTTTTGATGTCCGGGCATTGTCTGGGTGTATGTCGAAACAGGTCCCCCGGTCATCAAACACCGTGTAGGTATGTGTGTATTTGTATGTATAGGTGTGTATATGTATGTGTCAGCGTATGGACCTTCTCATTTGCACGAATTCTGCGGAGTGGTGGACAGCAGTTGCTGAGAGCAGCAAGGGATAATTAGTTTTGCCTCAAGGATAAGGCTCAGCGGTCTTCCTCCAACGGAGTGAGCTTTGAACGAGATCGTAGAGACCTGGCACGTGCGAGCAAAGGAGTTTGTTCAGATTCAATGAAGTTTGAGCAAGCACGGCAATTGCCTTTTCGAGGATGTCATGTGCGAATACGCCCACTGTGAGCCAGTGTCTGCAGGTACACGCTCCGATACGCTCCTGAGCTGCCCCTTGTCATCTCACTACTGACGAGCTCAAAGGTTGGCAACAGTTCTTTGACCTTTTGATCCCTCGCATCTCGCATCGGTCATTGGCGTGCGGTGAGCCGCAAAGGGTGATCTGGGGGTGCTCATCCTCGGCATGACCGTGCCAAGCACTGCATCGCTCTGCATCGCTCTGCACTTTCAAGGGGGCGGGCCTGGAGGTCGTTCAAGGGCCCCGAGGTCCGGCGCAGAAGCAACTCGCATCTCCGGTCTCAGCGCTCTCAAGCCCTGAGCGGCATTTAAGGCACTGGAGAAGTTTCGCTGAAGCTTCGCTACAGGTTACTTGGGCAAAGAGTTCGCATATGGCCCTCAGGTGCCGCGCTTTCTGCACGTAGTCGCGATAGAAGGCAGCCCTGCAGCAGGGACATGATCGGACTGGACACGCTGACTCAGACTGAATCTGAGCTTCACACCTGGAGTGGTTTTTGTTCATGCTTGCCAGGGCATGCATCTTGTGCGTGTAGAGCAAGCTCGAGAACGAGACGGTCGCTGCCCTGAGGGGGAGCGAGTCACGTGGAAAGCACCCTCACATGGCACCCTCTCCGGGTGTTGAGAGGGCAGCATGCTCTCATGCTCTCAGGCAGCCGCGAGGGGACCTCCTGCGGGTCATCGAGATCGGAGCCGTCGATCTGCCATTGTGCCGAGCACGCGCGAGCACGTCTTCTTCTTTTTGGGACTCATCTAGTGCAGGCTTTGGTGCAGGCTTGGGCTTCCCGATGCTTCCCGATGCTTCCCGCAGTTCCCGCAATGCGGTGCACTTGACTGGTAAGTCCTTCGTCTATGCGCCTCGACGGCGTCACAGATGCCAGCCTCCTCCACCTGCGCGCAGCGAGTGGCGCACACAGGGCCGAGATGGCACACGTCTTGTTGGTGTTGATAGAACTTAAATCAACCAGACTTTGACACAACTGCCTTCTTCTCTTCTCTTCCCCAGATCCGTTCTGCCCCCAGTTGGGTCCCCTGGTCCCTTGCCTCGGAGCCGGTCTCGACCTGCGTCAAAAAGCTCCGCCAAAACCCTTTGATGCAAAAATGGACTTTAAGATGGATTAGTCCAAGATTTTGGAAGAGAGCGGGTTCTTGCAATTTGTTCTCCCATATCGGACCTTGCCGATGTGTCGGCACAATTATCGAGCGGTGCGTGTCATCTGAGTGCAGTGTCGCATGGTAATGTGGTCCCTACAAACGATGACCCGCAACAACTTTGACAAAACTCCGTGTCTTGGACAACTTTTCAGTTCTGCCTGCTTGTCCCGCATGGCTGCCCTTTGTATCTTCAGGTTCGCGCAGGATGTTACACACAGTTACCTTCTTTCTGTTGTGTAGATTGCCACCTTGCCGGCCTTGCATCTTCTTGCATCATCTTGCACGCTTTTTGTTGCGAGGTTGCCACTAGTCCCTTCCGGGGTCTCGGATTTGTACTCCTTGCGATAGCCAAGCAAGTGATGCTTCAAACAGAGCAGGTCATTTCTAAGCATCCCCATTGCGCTGCACACATTTCCAGCAGGCAGCAGCACCAATTGCCAATCCCACCATACCAGCTTGCATGCTTGTGTCTTGTGTCTTGCCGCATACGGCTCTCGAGCAGAAACAGTGCAGCATGTTTTGTCTTGAAATCGCGATACACCCTGATATTCATGGTGGACTTTTGGAACAGAAACGTCCTGAGCGCTTTTCTCGGGGGGGGGGGGGGGGGGGCGGGGGGGCGAGGGCTCTGTACACAGGGCGACATGCATACGTATACGTATTTGCCGTTTTTCATCTTAAGTGCTCTGCTTGCTTCCCTACATACCGACACATAAACCGACAGTCTCACAGAGAATGTGGGGCTGCACTGGTGTGGCGCTCCTCCTCTTCCAGCTTCTCTGAGTCCGAGGACTCTGTGGATCTTGTGGACCTGGAGACTGCCCTCAGAGTGCTCTGAGGAGAGTCGCGGAGTGTGGACTCTCAGCTTTATGCTGCTCTCTTCCTGGGCTCGCTCTCTGTCGAAAGATGTACATACTCATCTCAGAGAGACACAAACTCTTCTGCTTTCTTGCTTTCTCTGAGCGAACTCTCGGTGTCGCCCTCGGCGGGGCCTGTGACAAGCCTTGGCAAAGCCGGCTGCGCGAAAAAATGAGGTGACGTCATTCTGCTGAGCAAATCTGCGGTGTTTCCCCAACTGGTTTGCCGGCTGCACTTTGCAGAAGCCTTCTCAGAGTTTCCTCTGCACCTTTCTTCTATAAAGGGCGAGACTCTGAGAGATATTGAGAGCGAGCGGCATGATGATGCCGCCCAGGACGGTCAGAGAGCTCGAGGCAAGGCCCGTCCTCAGAGCCATGCAAGCGGGGGAGCCATGCAAAGAATTTATGCAACGCCGCGGAGAGTTCTCTCCCTCACTTTGCAGAAGTGGAACTCTCAAATTTGTGACTCAAACTCTCAACGGATTGGACGCTGATTGCAGGTGGCATGTCTTGCGTTTGGTGTTTCTTGGGGGCTTTGGCGTTCAAGTGTGTCAGTTTGGATATCATGCATCTTGCGCCTGCTGCACTGGAAGGACAGATCTAACTCCATGAGCCAAGAACTGATGGTGCGAACAACAAGCATCTTCTGGGTTCTTGTTCACGAACCTGATCTAAATTGCCATCATAGGGATCTATAGTACATCATAGGGTTTCCTGATTATGGTAACTTAAGTTAAGTTCCTTAACAAGGACCCAGTCTAGAGCCACCAGACTCCAGTCTGCACAAGGTGAAAGCAGCTCTCGGAAACCAATCTCGGCAATCACCCGCGAGGCATGGCCATGGCCTCTCACTTGTGACTTCTGATTTGTCTCACTTGTGAGTTCTGAGGCCTTCCCCGAGAGGCGCCCAACTTGTGACTTCTATTTTGTCTCACTTGTGACTTCTCTGACACACGATTTTGCGACACGTCTCGGCAAAAGTGCTCAAAATCACTTGTGACTTCTCTGCTTTGTGACTTGTCGGACAGAACAATTAACTTGTCGGACAGAACAATTAGCAACCCCTCTCGGCAAAAAGCCCCCTCATTTGCCGACGGGGTTTCATCATACATCCTAAACACAACCCCTCCTTTGGCGATTCCGGTCCAACATAGATATTAAATACACCCCCTCATTTTGCGATTTCGGTTCAGCATATATCTTAAACACGGCCCCTCATTTGGCGATTCCGGTTCAAGATATAGCCCAAACACGGCCCCTTCATTCGGCTATACCGGTTCATCATATATCTTAAACGCGACCCCTCATTCGGCGACTTCGGCTCAACACATAAAACACGGCCCCTCAATGGCGACCGGCGGTTCCGGTTCATCATAAATCTTGCACACCCCCTCATTTGGCTATACCGGTTCATCATATATCTTGGCTATTAATCACGACCCTCTTTTGGCGATTTCGGTTCGAGCAAGTAAACACGGCCCCTCATTTGGCGTTTTCGGTACAACACATAGAACACGGCCCCTCATTGGCGACCGGCGGTTCCGGTCCAACATATATCTTAATCTTGCCCCCAAAATTGACGAGTTCGGTTCAACATAAATCTTAAACACGCCCCCTCATTTGCCGGGGTTGGGAGCAGGCGGCATGAGGAAACATGAGCCAGGCTTGCAACAGCGCTCCAGGTGCTCCATGGCGGAGAAAAAAATGGGAGCATTGCTTTGCTCGAGCACGGATGTGAAGGGAGGGCGGAACCTTTGGAGAGAGGGAGGGAGGACGTCCAAAGCCAATTTAAATGCAGGTTTTTGAAGGCCCCAGAAGTCACAAGTGAGACAGAATAGAAGTCACAAGTGAGACAACATAGAAGTCACAAGTGAGCCCTCTACCCTTTCAAACCCCTTGCTGCGGAGATAGCTTTTTGATGTCCGGGCATTGTCTGGGTGTATGTCGAAACAGGTCCCCCGGTCATCAAACACCCTCCTGCATCTATGTGCGTGTAGGTATGTGTGTATTTGTATGTATCGGTGTGTATATGTATGTGTCAGCGTATGGACCTTCTCATTTGCACGAATTCTGCGGCACCCGATTTCCGGCTTCCTGCGGCAAAGGCACGCTGTTGGCGAGCCATGAATCAGACCATGTAGGCAGGAATCGGCGCATGAGCGAGAACTGCGGGGTGTTGTGTCGACAAAGTGTATAGCTGGACTTAGAAGTTACCATAACAAGGAAGCCAGATTATTTACGACAAAAATCCCAACTGTGGTATAACTTAGATTAACCATGAGAGGACGAAGGCTCTTCAGGTTCAGACAGCAGCTTGCAAGTCGTTCAGCTTCTGCCTTTGCAGGGAATGAGACAAAGACCGCAGGCGAAGCAGAGAGGGAGCTGGGTTGAGCCCGGATATGCTTGCGTCGACAGGGAAAAGTGAATGCTGTACCAAGCCGGGTAGTTTTGCCTCAAGGATAAGGCTCAGCGGTCTTCCTCCAACGGAGCCTCTGAACTCTGAACTTGGAACGAGATCGTACAAACCTGGCACGTGCGAGCACAGGAGTTTGTTCAATGAAGTTTGAGTAAGCATGGCTTCGAGGATGTCATGATCATGTGCGAATGCGCCACTTTGAGCCAGTGTCAGCAGGTACACGCTCCGATACGCTCCTGAGCTGCCCCTTGTCATCTCATTTTTTGATCCCTCGCATCTCGCATCTGTCATTGACGTGCGGGGAGCCGCAAAGGGTGCTCCGGGTGCTCATCCTCAGCATGATCGTTCGTAGCAAAAATAGCAACGCTGCATCACTCTGACTCTGCACTTTCAAGGGCGGGCCTGGAGGTCGTTCAAGGGCCCCGAGGTCCGGCGCAGAAGCAACTCGCATCTCCGGTCTCAGCGCTCTCAAGCCCTGAGCGGCATTTAAGGCACTGGAGAAGTTTCGCTGAAGCTTCGCGACAGGTTACTTGGGCAAAGAGTTCGCATATGGCCCTCAAGTGCGGCGCTTTCTGCATGTAGTCACGATAGAAGGCAGCCCTGCAGCAGGGACATGATCGGACTCACTGAACACGCTGACTCAGATTGAATGAATCTGAGCTCACACCTGGAGTGGTTTTTGTTCATGCTTGCCAGGGCATGCATCTTGTGCGTGTAGAGCAAGCTCGAGAATGAGACGGTCGCTGCCCTGAGAGGGAGCAACGGAGAGAGTCAAGTGGAAAGCAGCACTGAATGCACAACGAACACGACTCAGTTGAACGATGATATGGCACCCTCACATGGCACCCTCTAGAGTTCAGCATGCTCTCGTGCTCTCAGGCAGCCGCGAGGGGACCTCTTGCGGGTCATCGAGATCGGAGCCGTCGATCTGCCATTGTGCCGAGCATGCGCGAGCACGTCTTCTTCGTTTTGGGACTCATCTAGTGCAGGCTTTGGTGCAGGCTTGGGCTTCCCGATGCTTCCCGCAGTTCCCGCAATGTGGGGCACTTGACTGGTAAGTCCTTCGTCTATGCGCCTCGACGGCGTCACAGATGCCAGCCTCCTCCACCTGCGCGCAGCGAGTGGCGCACACAGGGCCGACATGGCAGACTTCTCGTTTGTCTGTTGAGAGCTTAAATCAACCAGACTTTGAGCAACTGCCTTCTTCTCTTCTCTTCCCCGGATCCATTCTGCCCCAGTTGCGTCCCCTGCCTCGGAGCCGGTCTCGACCTGCGTCAAGAAGCTTCAAAAATCAGATGCAAAGATTGACTTGAAGATGTGAGTCCAAGATTTTGGAAGAGAGCGGGTTATTGCAGTTTGTTCTCCCATATCGGACCTTTCTGACCTTTCTGATGTGTCGGCACAGTTATCGAGCGGTGCGTCTCATCTTCTTGCATCATTTTGCATACTTTTTCTTGCGAGGTTGCCACTAGTCCCTTCCGGAGTCTCGGATTTGTACTCCTTGCGATAGCCAAGCCAGAGCCATGCAGATTTGCGTCCTGCAAGTGATGCTTCAAGAAGAGCATGTCACATCCATGTCATCCTCATTGCCCTGGTCACATTTCCAGCAGGCAGCAGCACCAATTGCCACTCCCATCACACCAGCTTGCATGCTTTGTCTTGAAATCGCGATGCACCCTGATATTCATGGTGGGTGGCACATTTGGAACAGAAACGTCCTGAGCGCTCTTTTTTTGGGTGTTTTCTCGGGGGGGGGGGGGGGGGGGGGGCGGTGCTCTGTACACAGGGTGATATGCACATATACGTATTTGCCGTTTTTCATCTTAAGTGTTTTGCTTCCCTACAGACCGACAACTACCGACACATAAACCGACAGTCTCACAGAGAATGTGGCGCTGCACTGGTGTGGCGCTCCTCCTCTTCCAGCTTCTCTGAGTCCGAGGACTCTGTGGATCTTGTGGACCTGGAGACTGCTCTCAGAGTGCTCTGAGGAGAGTCGCGGAGTGTGGACTCTCAGCTTTACGCTGCTCTCTTCCTGGGCTCGCTCTCTGTCGAAAGATGTACATACTCATCTCAGAGAGACACAAACTCTTCTGCTTTCTTGCTTTCTCTGAGCGAACTCAGTCTCTCGAAGAAGAACGCGCCTCTCGGTGTCGCCCTCGGCGGGGCCTGTGACCAGCCTTGGCAAAGCCGGCTGCGCGAAAAAATGAGGTGACGTCATTCTGCTGAGCAAATCTGCGGTGTTTCCCCAACTGGTTTGCCGGCTGCACTTTGCAGAAGCCTTCTCAGAGTTTCCTCTGCACCTTTCTTCTATAAAGGGCGAGACTCTGAGAGATATTGAGAGCGAGCGGCATGATGATGCCGCCCAGGACGGTCAGAGAGCTCGAGGCAAGGCCCGTCCTCAGAGCCATGCAAGCGGGGGAGCCATGCAAAGAATTTATGCAACGCCGCGGAGAGTCCTCTCCCTCACTTTGCAGAAGTGGAACTCTCAAATTTGTGACTCAAACTCTCAACGGATTTAGGACCGGTGTGAGGCTGTGAGAAGTCGGTGAGAATTCGGTGAACCGCCTACTTTTTGTATGCCATATTCATATTGAACATATTGTGCCTTGGAAGCCTGATGTGTGAAGACTGCGTTGAAGAAAGAGAGAGAGAGAGAGAGAGAGAGAGAGAGAGAGAGAGAGTGAGAGAGAAAGCGCGCCAGAGCGAGAATGAGAGGTGTGAGGTGCATGCGTTTTGAGGTGATTCGGATGCTAGGCTCTGGTCAGACCCTATTGACTCCAATGGTCCAAGTCGCCAGGACTTCACTTCTTTCCACTCCTCAAGCCTGGAGGGCAGCGGAGCTCTGCATCTGCGGACTGCGCGCATCTGCACGCGCTTGAGGCCACGGCACCACAAGTCCCGTGGCCACCTCAAAGCGACGAGCGACGGCAACAAACGTGGCAAACCGCAGCAAACAGCGACAACTTACCTACACTTGTGTGTCTGTGATGCAGTCTTGATTAAGTTGTTTTTGGCCTGAAGCTCCTGCAGTGTTCTGATTCTGATCATGAGCTTTGTACCGACGCAGTGATGTTGGTGGCCATTGGTGGGGCTAAACTGATGGCCTCATCTACTCGGAGATGCTTCTTGGCCCTAGGAGCCCGCACGCTCACGAAGATGTTCATCACCGTCGAGCAGGGGATGAAGAGGAGCACGTCACAGCGATGGCACCCGATGATCGTGCCTGCACGCATGCCGACCTGTCAGGTGGCGCCATGTGCACGGAATGCTCTCACATTAGCTCTAATCAGCTCTAATCAGACTCTAATCGACTGTAGAATCTCATCTCAACTTGCTTTTTCATGTCCTAAATCTCAGGCCGTGGCCAGGAAGACCAGGTTGCAGACCACTGAGATCCAGAAGAGCTGCGACTGCAATGCCGGGCCCCTGAAACACCAAGAAAACCAAGAAAAAACGAGAGAAGGAGAGGGAGAGGGAGAGGGAGAGGGAGAGGGAGAGGGAGAGGGAGAGGGAGAGGGAGAGGGAGAGGGAGAGGGAGAGGGAGAGGGAGAGGGAGAGAAAGAGTGCCCTAGTAGAGTGCCCTCCTTCCTCTCTCTTCAGAAGTGCGCTCTCTCTCTCTCTCTCTCTCGCTCGCGCTCTTTCCCTCTCAGAATGTCTCTCTCCGAGCTGCCGGCGGACCGAGCTTCAGAGGAGCTGCCCAACCCTTCGCGGCCACGTCCATCGCGGCGCTGCTGGTGGAGGTCACCGTGCACACGGCCAGGACCTCCAAAAAAGACAATGCAAAAGCGTTGCAAACAGAAACCGCTGATGCTTCCTCGTCTGATCTTGTCTGTGATTCTCCGCGGCGGATACCAGATCGGACGGATGCTTAGACGGACAACGCGCGACAAGCTGCTGCGCCTCCATGGTATCCTGGCGCCAGAATTGCCGCCTCAGCATAGCCGCCCTATGCCGCTCCTCTCTGCTCTGTCGCTTCCCTATTTTCGATTGTTAAACTGTTGTTGTTTGCCTCCATCTTGGTGCAGGCACAACGGGTTGCTCTCAGTACAGGGCGGGGGTACAAGGCGAAAGCCATTTCAAAACAATGGGCCGTGATACTATGAGCAAGGCAGAGTCAAAAGTCCACAAGGACTTATGCCTGACACGCGGCCACGCCAGCTCTTGTGGTTGACAGCCAAACAAAAGGCTACGAAGATTACACAACGGTTGAGGGGCACCGACTGGACTGTCTGCTGCATAGTTTGATTGGTCAATAAGTGCAATGGATGCACAAGGCCAAGCAAGGCTGGGCAGCGTGCCAGGGCTGTTCCACCCAGGGGGGTACGTCTACTGTCTGCCACTATGTTCTTTGCCGCCTGCAGCGATTGCAATCGGAGTTGTTTCAGTGGTGGGCTTTGAGCAGGGACTGGATCACCATCCTAACTCACTTTATTCAGCTTTATTCAGAAAAGATTTTTAGCAGAAGCGGGCCCGGATCCAAGATTCTAAACGCTAAGGAAACTATTTCTGGATTAAAGGCAGGCAAAAGTATCCTGAACATCTTGAATCTTGAATCTTAAACCCAGGCCTGTCTTTATTGAAAAGCTGCATAAATCTGAATAAGGTGAATCTGGATGTCCACGCTGTGATTTTTTCAATCTTATCTGCGACTCCATGCAATCCAACCCACAAATGGTCAGCGAGCTTGAGTGTTTAAACACACACGCACACACATTTCCCCTGATGGTCCCAAGCGGACTGTACGCCTGACGGCCTTGGGGCTGAACGCGAGCGACAGGGAAGGGTGTTCGGGCACGCGCGGCCATTGGCAGAGAGTTGTTTCTCCTTGGAACAAGAGAGGGACAGCCGAAGCGGGGACAGAGAACCAGCTTGCATTGCATCACTCTTGATGCATCTTGGTGCTTGTTGTGAGTGTTGGATGAGATCCGAGTGGTTGAGGAAGCTTCTTGCGAGGTTTCAGGCCAGCCGACGCACAGCAACGCCATGACCGGGTTCGACGCAAAACTCGACCCGACAGCCCCAGTTGTACATTAAGTCATTAAGTCTATTCAGCTCGTTCGACATGCTTCGTATCCGCACGGAAAGAGGGACCCAGGAAGGGACCCAGGAAGGGGCAGGGCCCAGGCGACTCATGCTCTGGACCTGTGGCCGTGGCCGGGTGCCAGATGTCACAAGATCCACAAGCAGAGGCTCTGGCGTTCTGGGTCGGGAGTCCTCGTCTGAGCTTCGAACCTAGGCGTCAGGAAGAACGCCGGGGAGCCCACTACTTCTCTACAAAGAATAGCCTTAAGTTAAGAGCAGTTAGTGATGCCTCCCACCTCCTCGAGCTCACGCTCAACTCGCCCCGGAAAGTTGGACCTCCGGGTGGCCACGATGCAGGTGGCAGATTGAAAGGCTTCGGAGCCCTCTGCACATTAGGGCTCTGCTTCTCTGCTTGCTTCTCTGCTTCTCTGCTTCTCTCTCCCGCCTTTCGCTCCTTTCGCTCCTTTCGCCCCTTTTCAAGCCTCTTTTCAGAGGCTTCCCTTTTTTCTTGGCTCCGAGTTGGAAAGAGCTTTTTTCCGGAAGAAGAAGCATCGAGGCGCGGGCGCCCTGCGAACATCGGCCAATTTCCTTACGGCTGGGGGGGGGGCTTTCGCTAGCGGCAGGTGCAAAGATTGTGGTGTGAATGTGTGAATTCTGGTTTTCAATCCTGGTGTGAATTCCGCATACGGTGCGGTCCTGAACGATGCCGCCTTCGAAGCAAACAGCTCCTGCAGGAGTCCGCAGGAGCACAGGCGCAAACAGTAAACAGATGTAAACAGTGTAAACTGCAGTGTAAACAGCTCTCCCCTGCAGAAGCGCCCAGCGGAGTCTCCTCGCGCGGATGCGCTCACGCAGCATGTAGAGGACCTGATACGAAAGCTCACAGCTCGACTCGAATCTCTGATGCCCCCCCCTCTCCTCCCCTGCTGTGCCATCTGCTGTGGGCTGCTGTTGGGCGCCCCAGCGGAAACGAGCAGCGCCAGAAGCAGGGCTCCGACCACCACCTCACAAGAGAGACCTCCCCCCCCCGGCCTCCCATCTTTTGACTCACTCCAAGTTAGAAAAGAAACTTAAACTAATTAAAGCAATTTTGAAAAGGGGGGGAGTTAGCTTCTGCGGCAAGAGAATGATGTGCTCCGAGCGATGGCTGCTGGGCGCTGGATGAACTTGAGGAAGACCCCCACTGTGACCTGCGGAACAGATCCGAACAGCCTCCCCTGAAAGGCCACTTAGGACTTGCCAGCAGCTCTGTGCAGAGCCTCCGGTCCTGGATCACCCTGAAAGAGAGTGAAGCACACAACGCCTGAGTCAGTGACTTCAGTGACTTCAGTGACTTCAGCGCGCCGCAGTTGACTCTTACGATGCGGACTCGTTAAAGCACAAACTCAGCCCAAAGGCCTGAAAGCGTTACGAGCGTGCCCAAGGCATCACTCGACGTGAGCGGCCTGCTGCATGTTGGGTGAACATGGGTGAACGGAACTCTGCTTTTCTCTTCAACATATCTGGCCTGATCTGGAAGACCTGCATTTTGCTAGAACGAGCATGCGAGTTCCACGGTCCATGACAGATGCTCACAAGTGTCGCAGTCCTGGCTGAACAGCGCGTTTGCAGGCAAAGTGGCCCCAGCCCGCACCACCACGACAAGTGCCACCTAAGGCATCGCTCAGACAGAACTGGAAGAATGAGCGCTAAGCCGGAACGGAACGTCTCAACGAATCTTTCGGGTCTCGGCCGGACCATAAGCGAGGCCCACCAGGGACAGGATGCCGAAGATTGTGGAGCCTGCTCTGGCACTATTTATTCGGGGACAGGCGATTGAATTGGGGAAAAACGTGTTAGAGACGTAAAGTTGGAGGGAGTTGATTTTCGGAACTCAACTCAGAACTTGAGTTGAGAGGAGGTCTCACAAGGCAGTAGCGCGTAGTGGCAGATAGTGGCACCAGGCTGCATTGGCTACGTTTAGGTCGGTCCGGAAGAGTCAGGAACACTGCAGAGAGCACTGCAGAGCACTTCCAAAACGGAAGGGAAGTTGCGGGAAGTTCTAGAACCTCCACATGAACCAACCCTCTTCATGTCGAAGAATGCTCTTGCAAGGCTTTCTTAAGAGCTTGCACACCCCAATGTAGCCCGTCACGAGACACTTCCAGAAAATCTCAAGGAATTCTCAGGAAATCTCCAGAGCCCGGATGGCCCAGAACCCAGACCCCGCCCCCCGCCTATGGCCCCGAGCACGCACCGAATCCGGCTGCGGTCCGTGTGCTTGCCGCCATTCAACTGCCTCTCCGGTCCACTCTAAGCCAAGTCTTGAGCCGCCTTAAAGACTTCGCCGCCCTTCGCTTCTCTCTCACAACCGGCTGAGCATAGCGGCCTCTGCTTATCGGCGGATGAGAGAAGGCAGCTGAAGAATCCAACTCCGATGCCGGCCAAAGCTGAGGACGCAATGCCTCGGCGGGGGATTTCACTCACGAGAAACGATGAGAGCATTTGTGCGCTTGCACCGTTTAACACAGCCTCACCCCATGGCAGCGCCACGAGACCACAGATTCATACCACAAGTAGATGGCGCTGCGAGATGCTGAGAGATTTTTGCACTGGACGTTGAACACTGAGGTAAGCGCACAGCGAACAGTGGCAGTGCTGTTGATATGAGGTGTCTGCATGTGCCTGCCATCTGCAGCCATCTGCGGCTCAGCGGCAGATGATAATATCCCTGTAAGTGGCGAGGAGGACGACCGATGACTGCAACGCTTCCGGAACTTTGCCCATGGCATTGCGAGTTCATCAGAATCTCAATAGGTCAAGTTGCAAAGTGCGGGATGAGGGGATAAGGCTGAAATCGCGGCATGTCGACATGCTGTCACATCTGTTCAAGGTTCAGAAAGGACAATCTGTTTTGCCTACGCGCGCGTTCTCATTGGCAATGCATGGCTGCATGAGCCACGGACACGAAACTGTTTTTGCAAATGATCAGTTTTTCAAGGCATGACATGGCATATGACTATGCAATGACTATGCAGGGCCCAGGAGCCCTTGTCGTGTAGTGCAATGATCTAATTAATGTCCACGCTGCAGACTGCTGCGGCACGAATCGCACTGAATACATGTGATGCCCTCAGAAGGCCCTCCCTCCCCACCCCCCTCCCCCCTCCCCCCTCCCCCCTCCCCCCGCCCTCCCGCCCCCAAACCCGAATTGACGAGATGTCTTCCGCATCTTCAGATTCTGGGAACCTTGTTGGCATGTTTGGGAGAGCGATGTTCGCGCACCTCAGCGCCAGTCGGGTCGTTCCGTTCGGTCAGAGCCCGGGCCAGCACCGTTGGCACCGTCGGCACCGTTAGCATTCGCACGGCGGAGCTCTTTCAGAGCCCGGTGGCTCTCGGCCATTCGGGTGATGTACCGAGGACAGCCTGGATTCACCGCCGGGTGAAACGTGCACTCCGCCAGCGCCTCTGGTCAAAAGGAAACAGCGGAAGAGAGCAGAGCACAAAGAGAGAGCGAGCAGAGCAAGGGAACCTATCTCACGGAGATAACCCTTTCGTAGAAAGAAATACATCCCCTCCGCCGCCTGGCCTCGTCCATTTGCCGTTGCAGCTCCTGTTCTCGCAGAGCCAAGCTTCTTTCACGGTCCGCGGCCAAACGGGCCGTGTAGGTCTCCGGCTCCCAGAGGCAAAGCCTGCCTTCAAACATCTTCAAACGAAATCCGGAGAAGGGCACAGACACACAAAGCCACACAGACACAGAGGCACGCCTTTTATGTAGATATACATGTGTATCTATAAGCAGACACAGACACTGCGCTGCAGATTTCTAAGCGACTGGGATTTCGAGATCCTAAAGGTCTTCACCTTTAGTCTGGCCATGCTTTGCCAAAACCTGCCTGAGATGTTGGAGACGTTGAGTTTGGGCCTGAAGCTTTCTTGGTTCTCCATCTCGCGAAGAGCTTCCCGCAGCTCTTCCACGTGCAGCTCCCGTCGCTGCCAGTCACCGGCACTGAGCTCATGGCTTCCGCGAGAACGACGCCTCGCAGAAGCTGGATGGATCTGAGGTCTGAAGGAAGGAGAAAGTGGAGCCGATTGTGGAGACCTTGCGCGGCATTCGCACTCCCTTCTTCTCTCGGAATCGCTGCGCCTCTGATTCTTGGCAGTGCAAAGCTGCCGCGACCTCTTGCACATCTTTGGTGCGCACATCTCAGGATTCTTGTGCTGGTTGTGCTCGTCATCTAACCGCTCCAACCTCTGCCGCCGCACATTCTCGCAGCGGTTCTGGCGTTCCAAGAAGCGTAGAAATGCGCCGCCGGTACTCACGTCGGCAATGCTCGTGCTATCCTTGACAGCTGAACACTGGCTGAACACAACAGAACAGAAAACGTAGAGTGCAAGTCATTGCAGTCATGGCAGAGAGCACAAAACATCTCATGGCATAAAGAGTGCCAAGGACTATGGAAAAGAAGAACACATGTGATAGAGATAGCGAGAGAGAGTGAGACGGAGCTCTACATAACTCACCTCCGTCTTGTCTGAAAAACTGGTAAGGCTCGCTCTCTCTAGCATACAATCTTAGCTTAAAGACGATCTTTTTTCGCTGCTGCGATGGTCCTCGACGCTCTTCGATCGCTTGTGCTCGTTGTGCTCGTTGTGCTCATTGTGGTCGTTGTGGTCTTTGTGGTCTTTGTGCGGGCCTCGGAGAAGTGAACCACAAGAAGACTATAAATTAGTGAGGGGCGGCAAACACAACTCGGGGGGGAGTCTGTCAAATTTGGGGGGTCACAGATCTTTTGCTTGCTGGCATCTTTGGGGCTTCCAGAGGATGCCCCGTGATAAACGTCTCATGTCGTCCCCCCGTTCGTTTCTCCCCAATACGATGCATTCCGTGCGCGCCTCTCTCCGAGTGCAGACGGTGGAAGACGTTCTGTCCCAGGTAGCTTTGAGCTCGGGCCATGGAGAGCGGCACGGGATTCCTTGATTTGTGGAGGGGTGCATAGAGGATCAAGAATCAAGATTTACAACATCCACGCCCAAACAGAAAAACAGGAAGCGAACAGCGGTGTTGGCCTTTCCCTAAAATAATGGGGAAGTGCTAACTAGAGGGCTGTGAAACGAGCGAAACTGAAGTCTGGCGGCGTGCGTGGCCTCAGCGAGTGAGGGGATCCCAGTGATCCCAGTGATCCCAGTGATCCTGTCCTCCGCCTTGCCCTTGCCCGCCCTGGCCGCCCTGGCCGTTTGGGCCCTTCTGACTCCAAGTGTGTGCTGGACCAGTCTTCGCGCAGGCGCGACAAGCTCAGCTGCAGGGAAGTTCCAGATATGTCCGGCTGGAAGGTGCACTGCGACATCTTCTGCGCCTCGACCGAATCATTGAGCCTTCGAATGTGGAATGCCCGCATGTGCTCCGAGGGGAGCGGCTGGCAAAGGCGGGCAGCAAGGGCGTCGCTCTGAGAAGCCGAGAAGTGCTTGCGCGGCTTGGGGCTCCTGGCGTCTTCGCCTGCGTGTCTTGTGCTTGTGGCGTGTCGTGTGGCGTGTCGTGTGGCGTGTTGTGTGGTGTGTTCTGTGGTGTGTTCTGTGGTGTGGTTTTGTGGCGTGTTGGGCTGGAAGGTGCACTTCGAGAGCTCCTGGAGCTCCTTGAGGCGCCGGAGTCGCTGGAGGCGCTCCGAGCGCCGGAGCTCCCAGACATGGCCGCGCCTCTCGAAGCTCTCGAAGCCGCCCTCCACGCCTTCAGGGTTTGTAGGGTTTTAAGGGTTCATACGGTTTAGGGTTTAGGGTTTCTCGGATTTGGGGTTTCGGGGATTTAGGGTTTCGGGTTCCGCCTCCGCTGCCTTCGCTCCTGAAAGTTCCTCGCTCTTGGCCTCCGAAACCGCCCTCGAGAAGGAAGCTTTCACTCCCCTCGAAGGAGAGCTCGCTTTGCGCCGAGGGCACTCGGGATACCGACGGTGAGCCGGCTCCGAGCCAGGGCGACTCCTCCGCCTGGCACATATCCAGGCGAGCATGCGAGGCGTGCTAGAGGCGTGGCAGAGCGCGCTCATTCTGGACTATCTTCCACCATGCTCGATCGCAACACTCTCAGATCCAGTCAACAACATTCTCTTTTGATTGCGCTACAAGTTTCCTTCAAGAAAAGTCTATACTCCCTCAAACTCCATTCCTCGGCAAGCGCGTGTCTTGCTACAAGCAGGCGGACAAATGTCAAATGTCCACATGTGGACTAGCAAAGCTGGGTTTCCTGGGGGCGAACGGATAAACTCAAGTTGGGGAGGCAAAGATGTAGCAAGCTCGGTGCAGCGTGCTCCTTCGCCAGACGAAGCGCTTCCTCGCAGGTGAGAACTTGAGCGAGGGCAGTGAGGGACAGATTGGAAGCCGCCATGGCGCCGAGCCGCAAGAGCACTTCACATCTATTGACAGGCTGTGGCATTCGCGGCATTCGCGGCATTCAACAATCAGCCGCTTACGGATCTTAGGGTACTTACATGGTCCCTTGGCGTGGGCCCTTCAGAGGGGACCCCTTACCCCTTATAAACCCAACACCCAATACTTCAGAGCCCATGAAGGGAGGTGATGGATTTTTATTTAAGGGGCCATGGAACTACCCTTAGCAAGGAGCCAACATCCTGCTACCTATGAACCTCATGTCGTTGGAGCAGCGTTGCGACGACTTGCAGTCAGCAGGCGCAGTGCCTCGAGCGTGTTTGCGTTGCGGCCAATTTTAAAGCCAACCCTTTAGCGCTGTGGGCTGGCAAGCTTCGTAAGCGCTTCTTTTCGCACATTCTGGCCAGGCATGCTCAAAAGGCACACCCAGTAAGAACACTGGAGCCCGCAACGGACCCATGGGGTCAATGACCCTTCTTTGGGAGCCACTCTCTTTTTTTCCCACCCACCGCTCAAACCGGTGGACTGAAAGACATGGCCAGGTCCATGGCTTCAAAGGGTACGACTCATACGACTCATAGGACTCATAGGACTAGGCTCCTCATCTTGAAGCGCTTTGCCGAGGCGAGGTTGGCCAGGCGAACAGGCTCTCGGTAGCGGATTCCGCCCCAGGCAGAAAATCCAGGACTTGGAGGCGCTTCAATCGTAACGACGCCAGCCTGACAGATTGATTACTCACGGGCACTCTTCGTCTACAGTGTCTCTTCCTGAGACAACTCCGTGTGTACGTGAATTCTAGGCTAGTGTTGCCCGTTCCCGCCTGCGGCCAGAAGTGCGTGTCCGTGAGCGGATCCTTTGCCATGTGGAGGAGAAGTCTCGTCCATGTCAGCCCTTAGAAGTCTCTTTGAGTACGAAAGCATCGCGCTGACCAAGAGCTGCGCTCGAATTTGCGGATTTTTGTTCCCCCTGGGGTCTGGGCTCCGCGTGCGGCCTGGCATCTGCAGTCTGCAGTCCCCGCTTCGAACATGCTCTCATGCTCTCTTCCCCCGAATTCCCGAATTCCGAATTGCACGCGACATCGACCCATTCTCTGCCAATGATGCCAATGATGCTATGGGGTCGGATGAAACGTTGCCCCGAGTCCCCGAGATCGATGTTGGTTTCGCTTACACTTATGTTGGGTCATTGTCACATGTAAGACATCTCATGCTTTGCGGAGGCATGCCTTGCCGGTTCAATACGACATGCTGTTCCTTTTCGGATTACGTGCTGGGGTCAAGCCATCAATTTATAATTTGTTGCGCACGTATGTTCTTTTCACACAAACGATTCCGCACTCTAAAACTCGAGAGTTTAAAAGCTTAACTTCCACAACATTGGTAGCCTTGAAAAGCTCATTGGGTCGCATCGACTACCATTGTCTTTCTCAGGAATGGGACTTCTCAAACATGTGTGGAAAGGGCTCGCTTTCACCCTTCATCTTCTGCCTGTCGTCCCAAAACATGAAACCTCACCCTCCCTCGCCCGTCTTCTTCTCTCTTCATGCCTTTGAAAAGCAAAAAAAACACGTTTTCGCTTCTCTTCCTTATCCGCATGGAAAGGGGGGGGCGGGCTTCGGGGAATCAGCGTCAAGGCACCCTCACATTTTCGGTGAAAAGCCCCCCCCATTCCACCAAAGTCATGCCCCCGTTTATTCATCCTCTGAGTCTCTGAGCAGACCTCGGCATTCGTACCGCGCTTGCAGAATTAAAGAAACGTTCGGGTGTGGCATACGATTGGAACAAGTTAAAGCTGTTGGGGATAGTCGCCAGGGGCTTCCCTGCAGCTTTTGAAGTTGTTACGGCAGAATGGCAGAGCTAGCAGAGCTGCAAGCTCAGCTTCAATCATGTGCGGAGTCGTGCTGCAGCTTGCCCTCTGCACCGTCCATCTACAGGAGTTCTTAGACAGTCTGCAACCGGCAGAAACACTGCGAGAGCCAAGAGGGGCCGTCGCGTCCGTTTATGCACAATGTGGCACAGTATCCCTCTTCTTCCTGACAAAAGAAAGTTATGGGTTCTCTTGCTTCTTGATTTAAATGCAAAGATCGGGTGCCTGTAGCTTTCACGCAGACTGCGAAAACTCGCCATCAAAGAAATATCTCTCTTCTTTCAAAAGAGCTGATAACCCTCATCCTTGCCAGAGAGACAAGGCAGTCCATCCTCTTCGCAAGAAAAGAGGGATGCTTCGTCATTCTCAAGTATTGTTTGCCTCGTCATGTCATGGAAGGAGAGAGAAGACCAAGACGAACAAAACTGAGCATGTAAAGAGAAAAGAGGAAACCCTTTTCTAACCCTTTCATCCTTTCGTTCTCTTCTTTGCTCTGCACTTGTTCTATGGCTCTCAGAACAACTGGATAGTACGTCGAACCCTTTCTCCAAAACAAACCTACTACAGGTCTTTGCCAGACGTTGGCCTGATTTGGCACAGAGACTGAAATAGGGGGAAATAGGGGGTGGGGGGGGGTGGCAGTTGTGGCAGTTGTGGCAGTTGTGGCAGTTGTGGCAGTTGTGGCAGTTGTGGCGTTTCTTGGGCCGTGCCCAGCCTGCACCGCCGACTCCAGGGCCATCGCAGGATCTGCTGGCAGCGGCTTCGCCAAAGCCTCACACACTCAGTGACACTCAGTGACACTCAGTGACAGTGACTCAGTGCTCAAAGAAGGGGTGCCCTGATCTGAATGCAAAAGAAAGAGCGATCTACGAAGAAAAACGAGATGTGCTCTGAGAGTGCTCTCCTTGAGACGACGCGCGCGCGCGCGCGCGCCTGGCGCCACACTTCGACGCACCAAAGCACGACCACGTGCAGGTAGAAGACCCACCTGAGAGCCCCAAAAGCAAAAGCGGAGAATGTGAGTAAATGGAACAAAATTTGTATCCGATGATCCACGATGATCCACGATGATCCTCTCGAATGCCGCTGCCAGTGGCTCCCGCACGGAGCCGCTCGAGGTAGGGTGGATCAACATGCTGGCCGGGGTGGCGTGAAGGTCATGCCGCACAGTCTGACATGCGAGTCACCGGCTGACCTTCCTCAATGGGAAAAGCCACACACACACACACACACACACGCGAAAAAAACAGCCTTCCTGACCAAGGGCCGCGCATCAGGAGGGGCCTTTCGAGAAGACGCCGCGTGAGCCTTGACTCATCTTGACTCATCTTGACTCATCTTGACTCATCTTGAACGACTCAGAACATGTGCGACAAAGACGACACCCTTATTC
>CAJNDS010002590.1:743171-1155671 GCA_905221605.1 Symbiodinium natans | reverse complement strand
CAGAACACTAAAACTTGGCGCCCTCCTCAGAAAGAGAGAAAGCGAGAAAGGCGCGCAGGCGCGCGCGCCTTGCAGCCTCGAGCTCCTCCACGCGCCTCCGCCACGTCTCCTTCTCCTCCAGCTCGGCCTCGGCCCTGCGTCGTTTTCGTGTTCATGCCCAGCGCTCTCGCTACTTTCTCAGCTCTAGAAAGACACATCACAACTCCACAGTTGAGTTTAGTGCTGTTCAGTTGCAGGATTTCACAAGTGGAGGGCAGGTACAAGACCCGGGGGAAGCCAAGCTGAAGGTCAACAGTGACAATACTGCCCTAAAAAATCGAGCAAAGACCACGTTGCCACCAGCCAAACAATCGTCGACGTCAGTTGTTGACTTCTAACCTCTTGAAGCATGCATTGTCTTGTTACATGGCTTCCTCAAAGTTAAGGAACGATGATTGCCCGAAGAGGGCCCCTGTCCCTGGAAGGGCCTGTGGTTCGAGAAGAGCGACAGTGCGAAGCTTGTGACACAAGCAAAGCGCCAGCAGCCGTGACGCCCGCTTGCACTACTTGTTCTGAAACGCCCGAAAACATGTGCCGCCAAGGTGACATGGTAAACAGATGTAAACAGCCTCGCAAAGTAGGATCAGGGCGGACGCGTAGGGCATCGCAGGCAAACCACTGTACACTAAATCTGAGGGCGACGCAATGCATCAGAACAAATATTTCTATGGCTTGAGACGGGGGAAAAGAAAACATGCCCCAGGAAGCCACAACGACACTCGCCTACTTATGAGGGAGGGGAAGCAGCAAACGCCTGCATACGGAGCCAGCTAGGAAAGTTCTGAGCCAACTCGTGCACACGAGGCAGCATTGTGAAAAAACAGGGGGCATCCGAAAGCGTGTGAAGAGCACGTCAAGATGAAGGTGCAGGCTGAAGAGTTGCCCTTCATGCAGATGCGGCAGCTTAGCATCCGTGGGCCGGCTGAGAAAGGAGCAGCAAGGGTCGCGTTACAACGCAGTCCCGACAAGTGGGATGACCTGGGGATGGCGAAGGGAGCAGGTACCTCGGCAGGCGTTCGGGCCTGGGCCCGCGCAGCGCGATTTTGTTCTGGGAGTGCTGACAAAGGGGCACGTAGGGAAAAAGCGGGGTTTCCTGCACCGAGCGCAGGCTCGCAGCTGTCTCAAAGGAAGCTGAACAACTTGGTCCTCACTCGTTTAACGGCGAATGCGGCGCTCGAAGATCGAAGAGTGCTCTCTGTGTGGCTGCGATCAATTGTGGCAACCTCCGAAGCCACATGGACACTTAACGGCTCGTGCCGCCTATGCGCTTCACAGGCTGGAAAGGGCCTGCCAAGATGAGAGGGCTTGACGTCGGCGTCAGCCGATGCAGCAGCACCATCGGCAGCTGTGCCAGTGTCACTTCCCAACTGTGCGTTGATTCGGCATTCTGGAATATTGCGACCCACGAAGGGTTTTTGCACCGGAATTTGAAAAGCACCCAGCTGATGCTCATGATGCTCGCCTCCCGCTTCGTCCCATCGGCGCAATCATTGGGGCGAAGGGTTTTGCAAGCGTCTGGAGCTTAGGGGGGCCATCTGACCGGAAAAGATCCCAGCTGATGCTCATGATGCTCGCCTCCCGCTTCGTCCCGTCGGCGCAATCACTGGGGCGAAGGGTTTTGCAAGCGTCTGGAGCTTAGGGGGCCATCTGACCGGAAAAGCACCCAGCTGATGCTCATGATGGCGCAATCATTGGGGCGAAGGGTTTTGCAAGCGTCTGGAGCTTAGGGGGGCCATCTGACCGGAAAAGCACCAAGCTGATGCTCATGATGCTCGCCTCCCGCTTCGTCCCGTCGGCGCAATCACTGGGGCGAAGGGTGTTGCAAGTGTCTGGAGCCTAAAGGGGGCCATCTGACCGGAAAAGCACCCAGCTGATGCTCATGATGCTCGCCTCCCGCTTCGTGTTATCGGCGCAATCAGTGGGGCGAAGGGTTTTGCAAGCGTCTGGAGCCTAAAGGAGGCATCTGACCGGAAAAGCACCCAGCTGATGCTCATGATTCTCGCCTCCCGCTTCGTTTTATCGGCGCAATCACTGGGGCGAAGGGTTTTGCAAGGTGTCTGGAGCTTAGGGGGCCATCTGACCTGAAAAGCACCCAGCTGATGCTTGTGATGCTCGCCTCCCGCTTCGTTCCATCCGCGCAATCACTGGGGCGAAGGGTTATGCAAGCGTCTGGAGGTCAGGGGCCCATCTGACCGGAAAAGCACCCAGCTGATGCTCATGATGCTCGCCTCCCGCTTCGTCCCATCGGCGCAATCACTGGGGCGAAGGGTTTTGCAAGCGTCTAGGGGCCCATCTGACCGGAAAAGCACCCAGCTGATGCTCATGATGCTCGCCTCCCGCTTCGTTATATCGGCGCAATCACTGGGGCGAAGGGTTTTGCAAGCGTCTGGAGCTTAGGGGGCCATCTGACCTGAAAAGCACCCAGCTGATGCTTGTGATGCTCGCCTCCCGCTTCGTCCCATCGGCGCAATCACTGGGGCGAAGGGTTTTGCAAGCGTCTGGAGCTCAGGGGCCCATCTGACCGGAAAAGCACCCAGCTGATGCTCATGATGCTCGCCTCCCCCTTCGTTCCATCCGCGCAATCACTGGGGCGAAGGGTTATGCAAGCGTCTGGAGCTCAGGGGCCCATCTGACCGGAAAAGCACCCAGCTGATGCTCATGATGCTCGCCTCCCGCTTCGTCCCATCGGCGCAATCACTGGGGCGAAGGGTTTTGCAAGCGTCTAGAGCTTAGGGGCCCATCTGACCGGCAAAGCACCCAGCTGATGCTCATGATGCTCGCCTCCCGCTTCGTCCCATCGGCGCAATCACTGGGGCGAAGGGTGTTGCAAGCGTCTGGAGCTCAGGGGCCCGTCTGACCGGAAAAGCACCCAGCTGATGCTCATGACGCTCGCCTCCCGCTTCGTCCCATCGGCGCAATCACTGGGGCGAAGGGTTTTGCAAGCGTCTGGAGCTCAGTTGCCCATCTGTCCGGAAAAGCACCCAGCTGTTGCTCATGATGCTCGCCTCCCGCTTCGTTTTATCGGCGCAATCACTGGGGCCAAGGGCTTTGGAAGTGTCTGGAGCTTAGGGGCCCATCTGACCGGAAAAGCACCCAGCTGATGCTCATGATGCTCGCCTCCCGCTTCGTCCCATCGGCGCAATCACTGAGGCGAAGGGTTTTGCAAGCGTCTGGAGCTTAGGGGGCCATCTGACCGGAAAAGCACCCAGCTGATGCTCATGATGCTCGCCTCCCGCTTCGTCCCACTGGGGCGAAGGGTTTTGCAAGCATCTGGAGCTTAGGGGGCCATCTGACCGGAAAAGCACCCAGCTGATGCTCATGATGCTCGCCTCCCGCTTCGTTTTATCGGCGCAATCACTGGGGCGAAGGGTTTTGCAAGCGTCTGGAGCCTAAAGGGGGCCATCTGACCGGAAAAGCACCCAGCTGATGCTCATGATGCTCGCCTCCCGCTTCGTGTTATCGGCGCAATCACTGGGGCGAAGGGTTTTGCAAGCGTCTGGAGCCTAAAGGGGGCATCTGACCGGAAAAGCACCCAGCTGATGCTCATGATGCTCGCCTCCCGCTTCGTCCCATCGGCGCAATCACTGGGGCGAAGGGTTTTGCAAGCGTCTGGAGCCTAAAGAGGGCATCTGACCGGAAAAGCACCCAGCTGATGCTCATGATGCTCGCCTCCCGCTTCGTGTTATCGGCGCAATCACTGGGGCGAAGGGTTTTTGGAAGCGTCTGGAGCCTAAAGGGGCCCATCTGACCGGAAAAGCACCCAGCTGATGCTCATGATGCTCGCCTCCCGCTTCGTGTTATCGGCGCAATCACTGGGGCGAAGGGTTTTTGGAAGCGTCTGGAGCTTAGGGGCCCATCTGACCGGAAAAGCACCCAGCTGATGCTCATGATGCTCGCCTCCCGCTTCGTGTTATCGGCGCAATCACTGGGGCGAAGGGTTTTTGGAAGCGTCTGGAGCTTACGCTTCGTCCCATCGGCGCAATCACTGGGGCGAAGGGTTTTTGCAAGCGTCTGGAGCTTAGGGGCCCATCTGACCGGAAAAGCACCCAGCTGATGCTCATGATGCTCGCCTCCCGCTTCGTGTTATCGGCGCAATCACTGGGGCGAAGGGTTTTTGGAAGCGTCTGGAGCTTAGGGGCCCATCTGACCGGAAAAGCACCCAGCTGATGCTCATGATGCTCGCCTCCCGCTTCGTCCCATCGGCGCAACCACTGGGCGAAGGGTTTTGCAAGCGTCTGGAGCTTAGGGGCCCATCTGACCGGAAAAGCACCCAGCTGATGCTCATGATGCTCGCATCCCGCTTCGTCCCATCGGCGCAATCACTGGGGCGAAGGGTTTTTGCAAGCGTCTGGAGCTTAGGGGCCCATCTGACCAGAAAAGCACCCTGCTGATGCTCATGATGCTCGCCTCCCGCTTCGTCCCATCGGCGCAATCACTGGGGCGAAGGGTTTTTGCAAGGGGCGAAGGGTTTTTGCAAGCGTCTGGAGCTTAGGGGCCCATCTGACCGGAAAAGCACCCAGCTGATGCTCATGATGCTCGCCTCCCGCTTCGTCCCATCGGCGCAATCATGGGGCGAAGGGTTTTTTGCAAGCGTCTGGAGCTTAGGGGCCCATCTGACCGGAAAAGCACCCAGCTGATGCTCATGATGCTCGCCTCCCGCTTCGTCCCATCGGCGCAATCACTGGGGCGAAGGGTTTTTGCAAGCGTCTGGAGCTTAGGGGGCCATCTGACCGGAAAAGCACCCAGCTGATGCTCATGATGCTCGCCTCCCGCTTCGTCCCATCGACGCAATCACTGGGGCGAAGGGTTTTTGCAAGCGTCTGGAGCTTAGGGGGCCCATCTGACCGGAAAAGCACCCAGCTGATGCTCATGATGCTCGCCTCCCGCAATCACTGGGGAGAAGGGTTTTGCAAGCGTCTGGAGCTTAGGGGCCATGAGGCCGAAAAGCACCCAGCTGATGCTCATGATGCTCGCCTCCCGCCTCGTCCCATCTGCGCAATCACTGGGGTGAAGGGTTTTGCAAGCGTCTGGAGCTTAGGGGGCCATGAGGCCGGAAAAAGCACCCAGCTGATGCTCATGATGCTCGCCTCCCGCCTCGTCCCATCTGCGCAATCACTGGGGTGAAGGGTTTTGCAAGCGTCTGGAGCTTAGGGGGCCATGAGGCCGAAAAAGCACCCAGCTGATGCTCATGATGCTCGCCTCCCGCCTCGTCCCATCTGCGCAATCACTGGGGTGAAGGGTTTTGCAAGCGTCTGGAGCTTAGGGGGCCATGAGGCCGAAAAAGCACCCAGCTGATGCTCATGATGCTCGCCTCCCGCCTCGTCCCATCTGCGCAATCACTGGGGTGAAGGGTTTTGCAAGCGTCTGGAGCTTAGGGGGCGGGCCGAAAAAGCACCCAGCTGATGCTCATGATGCTCGCCTCCCGCCTCGTCCCATCTGCGCAATCACTGGGGTGAAGGGTTTTGCAAGCGTCTGGAGCTTAGGGGGCCATGAGGCCGAAAAAGCACCCAGCTGATGCTCATGATGCTCGCCTCCCGCCTCGTCCCATCTGCGCAATCACTGGGGTGAAGGGTTTTGCAAGCGTCTGGAGCTTAGGGGGCCATGAGGCCGAAAAAGCACCCAGCTGATGCTCATGATGCTCGCCTCCCGCCTCGTCCCATCTGCGCAATCACTGGGGTGAAGGGTTTTGCAAGCGTCTGGAGCTTAGGGGGCCATGAGGCCGAAAAAGCACCCAGCTGATGCTCATGATGCTCGCCTCCCGCCTCGTCCCATCTGCGCAATCACTGGGGTGAAGGGTTTTGCAAGCGTCTGGAGCTTAGGGGGCCATGAGGCCGAAAAAGCACCCAGCTGATGCTCATGATGCTCGCCTCCCGCCTCGTCCCATCTGCGCAATCACTGGGGTGAAGGGTTTTGCAAGCGTCTGGAGCTTAGGGGGCCATGAGGCCGAAAAAGCACCCAGCTGATGCTCATGATGCTCGCCTCCCGCCTCGTCCCATCTGCGCAATCACTGGGGTGAAGGGTTTTGCAAGCGTCTGGAGCTTAGGGGGCCATGAGGCCGAAAAAGCACCCAGCTGATGCTCATGATGCTCGCCTCCCGCCTCGTCCCATCTGCGCAATCACTGGGGTGAAGGGTTTTGCAAGCGTCTGGAGCTTAGGGGGCCATGAGGCCGAAAAAGCACCCAGCTGATGCTCATGATGCTCGCCTCCCGCCTCGTCCCATCTGCGCAATCACTTGGGCGAAGGATATGGCCGAGCCGGGAATCCAAAAGCCAAGCCCACCGATTAGAGCATGTCGAACACACGCCTTTATTGCTACCATTCTCTCCTTTTCTCTCCTTTCGCTCACTCAATCAATAAGAGAACGACATGAATAACATGGCATCATTCTAGGTGGCAAAGGTGAATGCACAAGATAGTAGGAATATTGACTCGCTTCAATGAAGGACCATAGTTTGTGATGCTTCAATCCTCTGGTATTTGCAGGGTCTCATTCGGAAAGGGTAGGGTCTGATGCTCTCGGAGGAAACTTTCGACTACGTCATCTCCTACGCTTCGATCTACCACCTGGAGAAGTCGGACCAGTGTGATCAACTCAGTAGGGCAGTTTGTTAAACGCAGATTCACAAACGCAGGTAAAGTCACTCTTGTCGTGGTCCGAGGGAGCAAGAAGTAGGTAAACAGCTGACTGAGTCTGAGTCTGAGGCAAGGTTGGCATCCAGCTTGTGCGAAAGCTGAAAATTGGAGGCTGAGGGAGGGCGCTGATTGAGCTAGGGCGCCAGTGAGAAAGACTGGGCTTGTAAGCCAATGCAATGCATCAATGTCACCTAGTTTTTGCACCTTAGGACGGAGCCTCAGAGTTTCCGAAGCCCTACGAAGCATCACGGTGGAGGTAAGGCCTTCCTGGGCTGGAACCACGGCCCGGTCATGAACAACTGGGCCCATGGGAAGCACTGGGAAGTAGATTTTAGGGTTTAGGGTTTAGGTCTTCAGCTTCGGGCTCGTTGTATCTGCGGATTGCGCGGAGCTTGATAAAAAGTGTGGGCCATGTCTGTTGTACGAAGGTCTCCCAGACGAGGGTGCTGAGCAAAAACAAAAAAACGGAAACTGACATGTCGGAGTCCTCGAAACGGCGTTCTAAGTTCTAAGTTAAAAGCGCATCAAACGCAAAGAGTTGATCCTAGATGTCGCCACACGACGCTGCGCTGGTTTTGAAACATTACTTTAAGCACCCCGCGCCCCTGCACCGCGCTTTCCATTTGGGTCCTAGGGTGGGATGTCAGCCTCTTGAGCCAGCGAAGCAATCATCACAGAGGAGCCATTGAAACTCATGACGTTGTACGTATCACCGACAAAGACCTACCAACCGAAAACTTGCATTGCTTGAGTGTGAAAGTCGAAAGAAACCACTGTGGAACCCAGGAGTGGCTCAAGTGCTTCAAGGACAGCGCCAGCCCCAGTGCTTTACGAGAGGGCCCCAGTGGCGCATCCGTGCTTCAACATTGCGTGCCATTTCATGCGCTCATATGGTTGATTCACTTTTTTGCCTGTCAACATCTTGTAAGTGGGATCCTCAGTTCGGGGTATGCAGTTCCTTCCACTTCTGCACGCAGCTTTCAAGCTGTGGTCAGGCCATACCTTCGTGCAAGAGAACGAAGGTGTCGCCCCAGGCGGGGTGGAGGTGGAGTTCGACGCCGTCGAAGATGGCGCCTGGGCAATGATAGGGGTAGAGCATGCTCGTGGTTTGGTAAGAAGCTCCCTGTACCCTTGGCCCACCACTGGCCCACGGCACTTTAGAGCGCAAGTGCATCGGACAGCCGCACGCCATTAATTGGGGCCTCTGCCAGCTTCTTGGGCTTATTCTCCGGGCATCTTGCCGCCCCTTGCTTGGCCTCCTTGTGCCCAGGGATGCCGAAAACAGATTATCCCAACCACCGAGAACCGTTGAACCGCCCCACTTCCCCTTGGAAGTAGTTCGACTAGGAGTCATCAGATGCCTTGACTTCGGAAAGGATACCTGTTTCCACCCGATGCTCAAGTTCTCAAGGACCGGGCCATGTGCTTCCTTGCTGCCGACAGGCTTGCTGCTGAGTTTTAACCAGGACAAGCGGTCCTTCCTATACCAGTACCCGGCCTACTCCATCTTCCTGAAGCGAAAAGGGTGACAGCGCAACGCCGGGCAAACATCGAAAGGATCTACGAGGCAGGTTGCATCGAACCACGTGATGTCGTCGTAAGCCCCGTAGTTCCGCACATGTGTGGACACTGACTGTGTGGCTTGTAATGGAATGTGCCTTTTGAATTCACGCTTTCCACGAGCAGTGACTTGTATGGCCTTGCAGCTTGTTTTGCCAGGTGGCCTTGCTGACCAGCTGAAGCAGTGGCGAAGCCCTTGTCACGGAACGAGAGATCTGAGAGATCCTGAAGTCGCGAGCAGCTGCGAGGGCCGGCAGAATTGCTGCGAGAATCTGCCAGCCGAGCGACCTGCTCATTCTGTTCACGCACTGGCCATGTCAGCAAAGAGCAGCATCATGGCCTGCCATGTAGCATCCACCAGAATCTGCACAAGACGAACGCTGCATTGGCATGCTGTCGAGCAATGAAACCCTTGACCGAATCCTGGGACTGCAGAGCGCAGGGATTGGTTGCGACTTCCTGGCCCGTGCTGCCCCCGCCCCCGGACCCTTGAATCTCAACTAGCGATTACAACAGCAATCGCTCTCCAACACTCGATACTTGACATTACACATGGCATGTCCAGTGGTCCATCGAGCGTTCCCCTCAAGAGGCATGAAGGGCCAAGGACGGAACGAGTGAGAAGTGTTAGTGATTGTGTGCCGACGGGCGATTGCGTTTCCACGAGCCTGAGAGGCGGACTTCGTGGTGGGTGCCGACGGCGTTGCGTCCGCGGTGCGCAAGGCTTCGCGCGTGGGTCTTGGGCAGTTGCTGTGCACGGTGCCACCGTTTAATTTTTTTAATCCGTGAGCCCACCATCTCAGCCAGCCCCCAAATTCAAGTGGCCCTAGAAGTCATGGTCTTGGGGGCCTCCGAATCGTTTTGCAGGCGTTGTGTGAGCAGGGCGTGGCCGCTGAACAGAGCCGCTTTGCCGAGCTTCGGACTGCAAGGCTAGCAGGAAGCGGTGGCAACACTGGTTTCAGAGGATCCGGCAGATGAAATGAGTTTGAAGTCTCCTCTAGGGCAGTTTGATGAAGGTTCTTACAGTCAAGATCCGATGCTTGCCTTCAGGATCCCATTTTCCACACTTCAAGAAGTGTAAAGCTCAGCAATCTAGAGAAGTAAGCAATGGAACCTCTGATCTGAGCTCATAAAAAGCTCAAGAGACTAGCACACATTTTGGCAGAGCTGCTGCATGTCTGTCAGTTTGTCAGGCCTGACATGCCTTCGCATCAGGATCGGCGGCCGATCGTCTACAGAGTGATGGCAATCCCAACGGCCGAGGATGATCGGACTGACTTGAATTACTCGGCGCGGAACGACAACGCTTCTTGGCAAGCCTTGCTCAAAGACGCCCGTTAGTGGCTTAGAGTTGATGGGGTTTTGGGTTTGAGGGGTTGGGTGTAAATGGACTGCGGGTGCCCTAAGCACCTTCTTGCCTGGCAAGCACGCTGCCCTGAAGCCGCTTGGCCCTGAGGTGCCTTGATTTCGCATACGGAAAAATCGCTCACTGCATAACACGAGGTCTCAGCCTCTCACACTTCCGAATCCGCACTCCGAATCAAGCCATATCAGCCTAAGCCCCACCACACATCCGAAAAGCCGGAAGACTCGAAGGTGATTGTAGAGGCGCTTCCCAACGTCGAGGGCAGCCTCCTGGGCGTCATCCTCTTCCGGCCCACCGACGACCGCATCCAGGGCTCCTTGGGCCCTTGGAACAAGAGCTTTCGGAAATTGAGGGGGGCCCCTGTTCTATCTCCAAATAGTAAGATTCCCTTGCAAAAAAGGGGACCCCAATAAGGTACCCCTCATTTCGGAAACCCCGACATGCTCAACAGAGAGCTGCAAGTCCCATTTGCAAAGCACGGAGAAGGCAGCAACATGTCGGCAGCGCAACCCCTGACTTTTCTTGTAAAAGATTTGTTCTAATTCTGAAGCCATATGCCCCGAACCCAGTTGACATGGAGAGACCTCCCAGGTCTGAAGTCAGGAGCGGGGGGGCGCCCGTGCCTCGTTGCGCGCTGTTGGGTTTCAGCGCTTGTTGAGGATTTTGTGAGAACATAATACTGATCCCGTCTTCAGATACCTTGTGTTTTGTTTCCTTGGTTGGTGGGGGGAGGGCGAAAATATTGCATCTTCTCCTCTGTCATCAACTCATTCAGAGTCAGAGTCCCGCAGGAGCTGAGGCCAAAGCGGTGTGCCGTGGCAGCAGCGAAGAGGGTTGTCGGGATTGTAAGGGTCTGCGGAGAGGTCCTCGGAACGCAGAAGAAAGCACTCTCGTGGCCGAAAACGGTGTGTATACAAGAATCTTTCTGGGAATCTTCATTCCGGCTGAGAGGCCTCGCCTGGCCAGTCCGACTTGTGAGCGGTTACCCCCAAACTCTTAGACGCCTTTTGGAATCTTCAGAGGACCGAAAATCCCGAACTCCCCTAAACCCGGTCAGCTCGGCAGGTGGCAAAAATACCTCCTAACCCTCAAACAAAAGCCCACCGGTGGAAAACACAAAGAGTATCCTTAAACTGCCCAACAAAGCAAAACCCGAGCCTCCCTATAACAGAGCGAGGTTCCAGGAGTTGTTCCCGGAGTGGCCCACACCTCTTATCCCGGATGAGGAGCCGGCTCAGCTGCAAAGTCGAGTTCGAAGGTTGAGGCTTGTGAACGTGTGGTTGCAAGCGCCTCTTGCGTCCAGCAAAACTCGGAAGGATGGAAGAAGGCGGCACCACCAGACCCCAATATGAGCACATGGTGCCAACCAATCACACCAACAAACACATCGAAGCTGGGACCCAAACACGACCCTATAACACCCTGAGAAAAGCAGGGGGCCTCGGAGCTTCAGCGACATCTCGGCTCAGGTGGGAAGCCTTCGCCAAGAGGCGCACGCGAGAGCTTCCCCAGTTTGCCTTCGCTGGGCCGCAGCTGAGCCTAGGCCCCCCCCTGTTGACTGTGGAGGGGGGGGGACTCGGCACCATGGGTGTAAGATCCAGGCGCTTGGCTTCAATAGCGAATCAAGCCCTGTTCGAACCCTCTCCTTGAGGCTGCAGGCTACATGGGATTTATCGGGCTAGCTCATGGGCTGCAGAAGCACCGATGCCGCGAAAGCAAGGTTGCTGGTTTTTTTTTGTGCGTTCTCGACGGGACCTCCTATGGTGTAAGAAGGCCGCAGCGGACCGGCTCGATACCTTGACTTACCCTAAACCCTAAACCCTATACCCTCGATGATGTGCTGGTTCACAGTGCAGTCGCGCTCAGCTGCTCAGACTCAGAGACAGCGCCGAGTAAAAATGCCCTACAAACCCTAAACCCTAGAAACCCTATAAACCCTTGTAGGAGGCCTTGAGCTCCCCAAGAGCCGTCTTGCACAGATGGGAAGTGCTGCCTTCTTGGCGATGCCATCCACTCCGTGAAGCCTTTCTTCGGTCCCCTGCGCTGAGTGGTGGATTTCTGGTGTTCAATCGAGTTTGGTGTAGAGTTGGAGGTATTCTCGACTCGAGTTGCCAATTGTACCGGAGCAGCCATGAATTTGCAGAGTTGGTCAGTGGCCCATCTTGTGGTTGAGGCTTGAGACTGTTGGAGCCCTATTTGGGTGTTTACTACCTTCTTGCTGTCCTCATCGTGAGGGCATCCTACCTTGGGGTCTACATGAGGGGGTCCCTGATTATCGTAAACCCCCATCGGGATGGCAAATCCGGCTTTCCAAGCTCAGGTCTCGGTTTGAACAGTGGCTTCGAGGACATCAGCGTGCTGGACGACTGTGTCTCGGACGGCATGGGTGTCTCATGGTTTGGATCACCTTAAGGTGGGCAAGTACTTGCAAAGGAAATCTAGTGACTCAGGGCATGAAGCACCTCTGAGGAGCATGCCGATTCTGGCTCCCACCTTTTGTCTCCGGAACGGCTTCAAATTGGGAACCCGACGCACATACTGAAATACAGCCAAGAACCTGCATTGAAGCATGCATGCGCGAATACTTACACAAGCATACCAAAGGCTTTGAAGTTTTCAATGCGCCGCAAAGGCCAGCGATTCACTTGCATTCATGCCAGCTTAAGTCCAGTAGCTTGGACTGAGGATAGGGCTCAGGGGTTAAAACAAGTCTTGAGCCGGGTTTAGGGTTTGGGGTTTAGGCATGGCCTGAACATGTTCGGGCGCAACCTTCCAAAGCCTGCCGCAAAAGGGTCTAGGGAAAAAGGGTTTAGGGTTTAGGGTTTCGGGCTTAGCCAACATCGGCGCAATGGCGCAGACTTCTCGAGGCCTTGAGGAGACGAGCTCCGATCCGAGTCGAGCCTTGCAGCTGTACAGCAGGCCATCTGCCCAACTTCAAGCCCGCCTGGTTTTGTTTAAGCTGTTGTTCATTTTTAGTTTTATTGTTATTGTTTCTTGTTGTTTTTTAAACGCAATACGCTACTTGTGGGCATGGAGTATATCGTGATTGACATGCTTTCCGCCTCGCAAAAACTCCCAAACCAACACAACCACACTCCACAGCAACAACAATCTGAAGCCGACGCCCCTTGACCTACCTAGACTTCGATTCTATGGTAAACACGACTTGCTTTCCACTAGGCTGATTCTGTACTGTTTGATATTGGATTCGCTGTGTATCTTTCTGCCTCAATTTAAGAGATTGTCTGTTTCAGACAGCAAAACTAAATCGATGTGCCGGAAAACAAATACGTAACTAGGGGCCCAGGGTCATAAACTCGTGAAGCTATATTTTACTCACAAGGTGATTCACAGTTTGCTTGAACTCAAGCCCAAGAACTGAAAGAGGTTTTTGTTTTCTCCTTTTTCTCGCAACGTAAACTTCTAGACAAGGCTGTTCCCTGACACAGAAATCTCGCCGCGTTGGCAAACGCACGTGTTTCTTTTTTGTTGAGAGATCCCCCCGTTTCGCCGAGGCGAAAAACACATATTTGCTAGCAACGAGATGCGGAAACGACAGTTTGAACACTGATCTTCTCCACGCACATGTCGCTTGACAATGCCGAAATGCCCCATTGTTTTCAGTTGACGACGTTTTCAGCGATGCACTGGTAGCATGGGCGTTGGGCGGATGCGAGACTGCATAAAACCACGTTGTCATATAAATTCTATCCGTTGCTGCCGATAGCAACGCACGTAGGTAGCGTTAAGGACGGATACTCAAGTTCGTTCCGCGAGCGCATATATGTATATATATATATATATATTCATGTAGGTATATATTCATAAAAATGATATATATATATATATATATATATATATAGCCCTGGTCCCCAGACTCCCTCCCCCAAGTCAGCTTGCTTATAAGCTTTCTGCATGTTGGAGGCGCCGTGCTTCGCAGGCAAGATGCCTGGTCGAGTGCCAGCGCATCTTGGCTTCTTTCGGGGAGGTTGTGGAAGCGTAGGAGCACGGGTCTTGTGGGTCTTCGGTGGTGGTGGTGGTGTGTTTTTTTTTTACACAGGCGGTCTGGTTCGCATGGGGTCAGTCCAAGAGTAGTAAGCCATGATGTAGGTCGCTTGGAGTCCTCATGCCGTGCTGCGTTGGGGGCGAGGGACTGGGGGCTTCCGTCCGGTCTATGAAAAATCGACCAAGTGGGGAGGGCATACAGTAAAACAACAACTTAACCCCTAAACCCCTCTGTTAAGTTTAAGGGTTCAGGAGCTCACCGAGCTCGCAGATGCAGGTCGATTTGATCAGCCGACGGATCTCCGCTTTGCCTTGGCCTTCGTTCTTCCCTTGGTCTTGGATTCATGGCTGTGACTAACTTATTAGGCTTGAGGGTTTAGGGTTGTATGGCCCCAGTGTATGGCGAGCTGCCCGAGTTGGTTGGGTTGTCATAATTTGAAAACCATGAGTGAAGGCTCAGCGGCCCCGTGAGTGCCACGGACATACAAACAGCACCTCTTCATCTCAGCAGCGGATGCAGGTTGCACTCATTCTGGACTATAGGGGCTAGCTCTGAAGCGCACACTGGCAGAGAGGGTAGCCAGCCTCAGCACCGTTCAGGACAGCATCTTCAGCAAGATCCTGCCTTCTGTTTTCGCGCCTTCCATCCTGGCTCCTCGGCTTCCAAACCGACGTTCAGAACTCTGCGCCTCTTTTGCCAATGTCACGTGGTGTCACTCTTGCACCTTAAAGCAGAATTGGCCCCAGCCGACAGGAGCTGCCTGAAGCGCAAGAGTTAAACGCCTGTAGACGCTGAACTTCGCCCCCATGGAGCTCGGTCATCCAAAGGTCAAATGACAAGGGACCCGAACAGGCATCAAGCCGGCGACGTCTGCTTGTTAGTCCCTGCGCCCTCTCCATCCAAAGCCATGAATGCTGACGATGATGACTCTGTTAAGATATAGTGCAGATAATATCAATCATTACGAATTGAGTTTCACGAATCAGCCTCTAGTGGAAGCATTAATGCACTATTGTAAGAACAATTTTTAAGTGAATATGGCTATGCTTTAGTATAAAAGGCATGGAAAAAAAAGGTATGTCCATGAAACAGTGTGCCAATGCTGCAAGTGTGATTTGTCCTCACCACCCCTGCCAGGCCCTCTTTCAGGACGGGGAGCTCTCGTTCACGGCTGCGCGCTGGCGGAAGCGACGTGATCGTGCATTGCAGGCTCGGTTCTCATCAGTGAGGGTGGAGGGCTGCTTGCATCGCTCCGGCCTTATTCGCTGCCACTTCCTGGCTGTTCTGACCCATGTTGAATCGTGGAACATGGCCAGGTACTTCTGATACTCGGGGTCTTCTCATTGTCTGTGCTGGCAGCACGGGGCACTGTGCGAATAGCCACTGGGCATCATTAGCTTGTGGGAGCTGTCATTGAACTAGCTCATCCAAGTGCCGGTTTTTCCTACGGAGCTTTCAAAGGCAGAACTACTCAATCCCAGCATTGCCAGATCCCTGAGTTGTCCCTGTGCTTGTTGCAGAGAGGCCACCCATACTGGCATGAGCCCACAGCACATTTTCAAAGGTCCCCCGAGCTGGGCGAGTTTGTTGAAGCAGCACAGAGTACCAGGTTTGACTCGCCGAAAGGCGTAGAGGCGTAGAGTCGTAGAGCGCCACCTTGACGTCTCCGTCAGGTTTGCCATTTGCTGAAGCGGGCTGCGCCCCACCATGCTTTGGCTTGGTTGCACCTTGGACTGAGAGTGTGAGAGCTTAGAGGGTTTTCTCACCAGGGCGGAGAAAGGAGGATCTTCGGCAGGTGTGGGCGAAGTTTAGAAGACTGCAGGCCTCTGCGAAAGCGAAAGAAGAGTGCGATGGCCCCTCAGTTCTCTCAACGCAACCAAGGCACCTCCATCACGAGATGCTGTAGGCTTGGCGATTCCCCCCGAGTTCCGGGGGCGGCGTCCCCTAGTGTTCCTTGATGGCACAGGCCTGGCATATGGATTTCGAGATACTTCGGGGGGTTCTCAAATAAGACTGTAGATCATCTATCCTCCAAGCGATCCGATGCAGTGGCCACAGTTGCAGCATGCAAACGCCCTTCCATGCGCACCAGGAGCCTCTGACAAACCATGTTCTGTACGAAGTAGGATGGACTGGACCATGCTTCTGAAACTGCAAAAGAAAAGACTTCACCCTGCTCAAAAAGGCCTGTGGAGCCTGACCCCGGAATTCTTCAGAGGTCCGGCTCGAGCCTGAAGGGTTATCCTTCTCGGGGCCCCTTGCAATTCTGAGGTGCTCGTTGGCAGCCAGGAGGAAGTCTTGCGGATCCTCGCAGCTGGAGGAAGCAGGTTCAGCATCTGCTCAGACGGGCAGGCGAACCTTATTCGTTAGAGCCTTTTTCACACCAGCTCGTGGCGCTTAGCCATTGCAAAGCCCTCGTGGCTTCTGTTGTGTTTCGCGAGGCGGGAATCTTCCCCCATCGGCAAGGTTTCACACAGAGCCACTTCTGCAGAGGTTCAGAAGTTTAAAAAATAGCGTGAATGCGCGGCACATCCAGGCATCCAAACAATGCTAAACAAACCCAGCACCAACCTCACTTCTATTTAAGCCCTATAGAAGCTTCCCAAGAAATAGTCAGAGCAAGCTTTCTGAGGCCTTGGTCTTATCAGTTCATGACAAGACGTAGTGTAGCCGGCAAAAAGAGTTGATGAAATACAACTGCAGTCTTCGAACTCCTGCATTATAGATAGAGAACTGCTCCTTAACCCAAGCATCTAGCGCCGGCCATGGGATAGACAGCTGTCCTGCACGGCCTCAGGCATCGTTAGCGCCAGATTTGGGGATATCGCTTGGGAGCTAACCTGACCGTAAGCATGATTCGTTCCAGGTGTCATTCTTGGGAGATTGGAAAAAAGTCAGGCAAGAAGCCGCGTCTGTGCAAGTCTGCCAAGGTTGGGTATCACCAGCGTGTGAAGACGCCCAGCTGCCATCATCGCTGCCGCACCACACTGCTTTCGCCCAGATGATCTTAGACCCACTCGGGAAGCGGGCAAACGCTGTAATCATTTCAATGCGCCTTGCGCACTTTGGCTATCGATGCTAAAGGAGCCATTGCATTGCACTTGCAGTCCAGACCTGCTTGCCAAGCACACGTCTGAGGAAATCAATGCCTCTTGATGGCATTTCATGCTCCCGTACCGATGCTGGCTCAGTGTCGGTTTCGTAGCCTAGAAGTGTTGAGTATGCGGGATGCCGCCGCACAACGCATGATGAAGGAGTGGACAGTGTTTCGCAGCATTCTCGCGTTCATGTGGGGTCGTACTGCAGGCAGAGGGCGGCAAATGACAGGGGGTGAGAGGTTACATAGCGCCTCTTTTCGCGGTTGTCTGATGCGGTTGTGACCCGGCAAGGCTTTGGGGGATCACTGGAACTCCCAACGCCATTGGAAAGAACAGGGTAGAATGTAGCCGCCTTCGTGCGCCACCCACGCTGCACCAGTTTCACGGAGCTGAGGCCCGCATTCTCCACTGGCGGCCGGATGGCAACCTCCCTAGTTCGGTGGCGCGGACGGGGAGGCCTGAACAGAACTTGATTCTTCTTCTTGGCAGTTTCTATCAGCTTCCTGCAAGCGGACCAGTGGGTCTTGTGTAAGTTTAGAAGCAAAGGATGTCTAGGGCATGGGGTGGTTCGCTTCACTCGCTCATGTGGCTCTGTGCACATGATGTACACCAACCTGGCATGGGCATCCCTGCACCTTTTAAAATACTGGTCACGATGAAGGGGATAGACGAAGATGCGTCATGGATTTCGAGGCCTTCTGTGACACGCGTGAAGGTTCTTGGGCACCGTGGCTGCATCTAGACCTCAGGAACAGGATGGTTGCAGCTCTGTTCTTCGGGTGCAAGAACATTGCCAACACCAGTCTGCGAAAGCGTAGGTGCACACAATTGTAGCATCGCCAGTGCGCAGGCACTACGACCTAGCGGCCCTAGCGGGCAGCCGGTTCAGCTTGGTGGCCATCCGCATCCGCACTGGGAGGCCTCCGCAGTATTTGGCATCTCGTCTATGTAGCTAGTGCGAACATGCTGGGAGACGCCCCTAATTATTGTTGCAATCTTGCAAAGCCATGGTTAAGAATTCAAGAATCCTTAAACCAAGTAAGTGCATCCCGTAGTGGAGGCGGCACCAGATTCGCACCCACCTGTCCTTCATCGGCCATCCAACTGCCCCTCAGCTGACCTAAGCTGCCAGCGCCAAAAATGTGGATTGGGATCCGTGTTGACATGGAACAGTTGCGGACATCAGCTTGCAGACAATACTACGAGAGAACACGATGCTGCATAGCTGCAGGCTGCCAATGTCCAGGTTTGGGCTGCAATTGCTGCGGTAGAATTGATTTGGCGATCCCAGTTTGCTCAGCCCCAGCTCCTCCGTGAGACCGCACTTTACGGAAGCATGTGGGCCGTACCTCGAGTTTCTTCAAAGCAGCCTTCAATCTCCGTAAGCCTCGTTCAGCCTCCGGTGCTCCATCAGAATTTTCCAGAAAGGGAATCTCAGTTGGAACGGCGAGAAACAGTTTTGGCTGTGTTTCGTAGGCTGCTTGGGAAGCTTCCTCAGGTCGTAGACGATGGGGCTGGCCTCATGGTAAGGGGTTCGTTTGCCAAACCCCTTCGTTGAGGTCTGCGATGGCAAGTATACACCCGCAGAAGTCTTTCAACAAGATAGACAATGGCCTGGGCCCCAGCGACAACATCTGTGAAGACCGGAACGTCTCAGCTGAGAGCCTCATAGAAATGGAGGGCTGGAGCAAGAGTGAGAGGGTTGAGGAACTCATAATCCCGAATGTAACCTTTGAGATTCATATCAGGCCCCTGGTAGTTCGCAGCAAGAATTGTGCCAGGTGCCCGCGCAATTTTCTGCATCGCTATCACCTGGCTTTCTTCGATCTCGATGGCTCGCCAAAGGAAGCAGCCTGGGATTTTCTGGGTTGGTGGTTCTGATCTGATGCAGGCACCTTCCGCAGATTCGGCCGTTTGTCATGGCTTAATTTTCGAGGTTTCTGGGGTCGAAGTGTATATACTGGAGGTTTAAGTAAGGTCGCATGGCTTGAAGCTAGCGAAAGCCCAAAAACTCAGCACTTGCAGCGCAAGGATGCGGCCACCCGTCTCCCGGAAGATCTTCTGCCGTCGCTGCGGGGCTTGCGCCGTGGCCCCAGGTCTCAGGAGGTCTCGTGCCGAGCTGAGCCTCCAACCTATGAGGGTGCCTGCTTTGCAGCTGCCAAAAGCAGACCATGCTGTGGCGCCTCTTTGCGAGGTTAATTTCAGACAGTGCTTGGGGAGCTCGCACGAACGATGAAGACCACTGCAAGATCGTGCACTTTCAAGCGTTTAACAAGGCTCCCAACATCCGAGTAACAAGCGTCTTCAACTTGCAACAACAGAGCGTCGCCTCGACAAAAGATCCTAATTAGAGCGGAAGCCTAAAGTCTCAAACTCGTACTGTAACGCCGTGCCTTGCAGTTAGACTTGGGCACTCTTCAGGCATCGCCAGTTACTTGGTTCATTCCATCTGGCTGAGATGTTGAGCAACGAGCCACAGGGCAGGTTGAGAGTCGAGTTCAGTCGCTTTGAGCAGCGCGCGCCAATAATAGACTGAACCCCCAAAAGCCCCCCAAAAAAACAACCGATGCGGGCAGCAAAAAAGAACAGGGAACTAAACTCTGCCAGGTCCAAGCAACCAGGAGTCAGGCAGATCTCAGGAGCAACTGGGCTGCGAGGGGCTCTATGCAGTTGAGTTTTTGGGTTACCCGCTGAAGCTTCGAACAAGATTTCGCACCACCGCCCCCACCCTCCGTACACTCAGCAGCCCCTTTTTGCATTGACTTAGGTTTTGATTCAATAGGGGATACACATTCCCCAATCGACGCTCATGTCCAGGTACTGGCTGCATGCAGCAGACCATGAGCTCCGACCCTGGGACGATCTGCTCCCCTTGCGGCCATCCGAAACTTCGTCTGAATTCGGCCGAAGGGGCAGAGAATGTCTCGCCTGCCTGTAAGGTACTGGTAGCTGAATGCACAACTCTGCAAGCATTCGAAGATCCCTCTCCTGTCCTTCACAAGCCATGCCTGCAGCACGAAAGGAGGTAACAGATGAATTAGGACCTGACGAGGATGTGCCTTTGCGCTCCATCGCCTCACGAAATGCCCTTACCGCGCCCCGAAATCGAACTTCAGAGGTGGGAACCTCCAGCAGAATACTAACATCGAGAGGGGAGACAAACAAAGCTGGGAGGCGGGGGGAGAAGCAGACTGCATCGCATTAGCTTTGTTCCACATGGGATGTGCGACTGTTTGATGCTCTGCTGGTGGTTTCTGGGTTCGTGCGCCTCGTGTCGTTCGTTTACTGCGAAACAGCCGAACTTCAAGGGTACACACAGAGCCCTTGTTCGTGTTTGTTTTTTTTGTGTGTGTGTGTGTGTGTGCGCGTCCCGCTCTGCAGCGGGTCATGCCGAATCTTTCCGACAGGGGATGGGATTGCATTTCATTGTGTGCTGAGTACCTGGCTGCTGTTATGCATGGCCGTACAGGCCACCGAGCATTGCAGAAACATTTACGAAACTTAGGGGGCATTGCGCCGTTGCGGCAATCAGTCTCGTCAGCATTTGCGTTAGCAGTGAGCCTGATGGGTTGACCCTGTACTCTACATTTACTTGACGAAGCTGCAGTACCGTGAACCTTCGACGAGAGCATTCGATACATCAGTGTCAGTGTGTGTGTGTGTGTGTTTTCCTGGGGTTGTTCGCTCAGGTTGAAACTAGATTTGCTACCTTCCGTAGCAGCGTGAGACGTCAGACTTCATGCAGTCTCCGTGCTAAGGAAGCAGATGCAGAAGGAAGACGCGCGACGCACGTTGAGAAATGCACCTGGCGGTCAGCGGTTTGTAGATGTTCAACAACTGTTCAATGTAAGACTTACTGGGGAGGACGGAAGCTCGATTGTTCTGGCAGATCGAGATACTAGTATACTCAAGGGCTGAAACTGCACAACCGTTTTCGGAAGTTGCCGGGCTGTGAATCTGGTGTTCTTGCTTTAGACTTTGGCATACGGGCTGCTACACACTCTGGATGCTTTCACTGTTGGGTGCTTGCCCAGCCACCGTTAAACCTTCAGAGGTCATAGTTGTAGCAAGGGCTCGCCTGATGTTCTGGGACGAAGCCTGGCTGCTGGAAAGGGCGGGGTTGGGCCGCCTATGCGTTGTTAGACGGTGCAGAAGACGCCAACGGCTTCAGCGGCCCAGGCTCCGGCAATCGTCCAGCGGTGCTCCCAGAGAAATCACCTGAATGGTTGCTTTTGCGTGGCGCCGTCGCACATGGAAGCATTGACAAATCATCTGAAGTGTCAGATCGCAGCCCCAGAGACTGGCAGCCCATAGTAACGCCATAGTAGAGCATCCTGTATTGTATTCCCTATTCCCTCAAACCCCGAGGCCGAGGAAAGTGGTGATGACGACAGTGAAGCAGAGGTGGCTCTCACACCCAGATGACAGCAGTGCACGCTGACGTTCTTTGTTTTGTTGAGGCTTCTGAGGCAAGGGCATACAGGGCTGCATGCCAAGAGCACATGCCTCACCAAGAAAGGGATCTACTGTGTTTTGCCATCACATGCCAGGGCCCCAGCACCGCCAGCCCTGATAGCGGGCGGCGGAAGCCTACTCGCCGGGGTGGCCGAAGGGCAAGGCTGGGTCCATGTGTTGTAGGCGGCAAGGGGACGTTTGTACGTGCTCAGGCCGCCACGAATGCCCCAACATACCCCAACATACCCCAACATGCCCAACCAAACCCTTGGCCTGCAATGATGGTGATTGCGCGTTGCGGGGGGGCCGTAAAGAGAAGCTCCCACATGGGTTGAGGATTGCCAGAGCCCCGGCCCTCCTCCCCTAACCCCAATCTGCCAGCAGATGACCAGGTCCAAGGGCAAGGGCCGGCCTTGTCTCGCACACCCAAAGTGTATATGGAGGGCAAATGCTGGATGCTTGTCAGTAGTAGTACTGCTATTCTCGTCTCCTCCAAAGAAAAAAGAAAAGCCGAAGGCATCGAAAGCTGGCGGCGCTCGCCAGGCCGGGGCTTGGGATGGTGGGCTCAGGGCGCTTCACGCCTCATGGGGCGTCCAGGCAGGAGGAAGGCTTGTCCCCAATACAGAAAGGATGCGTCTCCTCCCCTGAAAGAAAGTTATCGAAAGCTCTTTCATCTCGTAATGACGGTAGCAGGTGGAGTTTCGGGGCTTAGGACTGCAGGTTTCGGAAGCACCTGGCACATCGTAGGGGCAGTTGCGTGTTCAGACCTTGGGTCTTCGGGCACGGTTCGGAACCCCAAATCCTGCGCGTTCTTCACCTCAGGCAGCAAGCTGCAGCCGAAGCAGCCGGCCAGGAGGTGCCCACAGAGTCTTGCGCGTTCATGAAGTGAACCGGAGCACCTGCAGGACATGTCAGAACCCGCGGGCTGCGCAGGCGCGCCGATATGTAATGTTGCAACTGGAAGAAGTTGTAGGAGAGTTTGGAGACAGTCTGCGACATTCCAGGGGGTGTTCAGTTCATGTGAAGGGTTTGGCGAACAAGCTGGGTCCTTCATCTGGCAGTGCCTCTGGTGGAGTGCTGCTTTGGTGCTGCTCTGGCAGGTTTCCAAGGCAAGGACCATGCCGAGGCGCATCGAGTTTGCCTTTGCGGTGGTGGAAACCTGTGCCCAAAGTGAGTCACTTAAAGTTAAAGTCTCACTCCAAGAAGGTTCTCTCCAGCCCTTAACCCACTGCCGACTCCCCCGTCCCAAAGCCCAGAGCTGGACACTGGGGTGGATGAGGCTTTCGTGCGCTCCTCCATGTCGCCGGAGCCCTCTTCCAGGGCATCAGGTGGGGCCGTCAGTGCTTGGGGGGGATGAACGGGGAAGGTTCATGGCCTCCAGGAACAGTCGGCACGTTGGTGTGGAGTGTTGCGTTTCGAGCCGTGAGCACGAAGGAAGGGAGAGCGAAAGTTAGCGGGAAATGCCACATGACTAACCTGAACACCCCCCAAACCGAGCGGAGTAGATAACCTTTGACTGTGAAAGGGTAACCCTAGGAAGCTCTCGGAAGTAGTGAACAATTCCTGCCAGACCGGCTCTCGCCCTCGACGGCGTCGCCACTTGGCTCAAGTTTTTGTTTAAGGGTTTCGCAAACTGCCGCTAACTTTTGAGGTGAGAGTGAGAGCGTCTGGTGGGGGGGGGGCAGCATGGGGCTTATTAGCGCAGCCAAGATGTAAATAACTGTGAGCTGTAAATTTGGTCCTGGCTATTGTAGTTTCTGACATGTCAGATGTGCATATTAGGGGATCAGGCTCAGGACAAAGCAGGAAAATGACGATGAGTAATTGCTTGCGACTGGCAAGGATATTTTGTGGACATTGCAACGTACCGGACACTGGCGGGCAGCTTTGCGAGCCTAAGGCCAGAGACGCTTCTGCCGGGACTGGCGGAGGACGGGGACCCGAACAGCTGACTCTGTCCATCGAGTTCGTGCCGACCCAGGGCACCGGAACACGACACTCGATCTGCTCAGAGTTCGGAAATCCCAGAAGACCTATTTGTGTAGCTGGGGGTCAAGTGCACGTTTCTTTATTGCCCGGCAAGTCTCACAGTCAAGCCCTACTTGTGTGAAGGAGGAGGGGCACAAGTTGATTGGTCGCATGGTTATCATCATCGACCTCATCCGGTCGCCGGAGTTCAATGGACAGCCGGGACCTAATTCGGCGTTTATCCGCTGGCAACCGGGAGGGCTTTCTGATCCGAACAAAGGTGCGAGATGCACGTTTCAGAAGGCGCCCGACCACACCCCCCCGTGCCCCCCCCCGCAATCCGAGCTTCAGAGCTCCGCACATCGAGTGCCTGAGGTGGGGCCAGGTGGAGTCGTACGACCCGCAGATGCAGCGATTCGTTGTGCGTGTTGCCGCCGCCTTGGGCAAATGCTGTTTGGCAAGCTTGCCGCAACCTTGTCCAACAAGCAAGCCCCTTCTAGCCTTGTGCAGTTTCAAGCCATTGCCTCAAGGTGCCTTTCAAACCCTGGCCCCAGGCGAGCCAGCTTGGAGATGGGCCGCTCCTGGCGAAGCTCAGGCATCGGCTTCGTCCCGAATGCTGCGGGTCTTGTCTTGGGACTGCAGGAACGGGGACGGTTGAAGTGCCGAGAGCATCGGAGGATCAGGTCCCGACACTGACGATTTCGTTCCTGTGTGGAATGTGACGTGCCTTCTGCGTTTTGGTTAGACTCTGGGAGTGACGTTTTCTGGACAGCTTGGGATCGCTGGCATCCTTCAGAGTGCCGTAAGTTGCGGTTTGTGTGCCCGGCCTTAATAAAGATGGAAGCTATAAGTTGCTGTGCAGGCGGGAGAACCTCGTAGTTCCGGGCCGCTCGGCAGGAGAAGACTTGAGAGCTGGCAGAAGCAAAGTGCGTCTTCTTCTTAAGTCTTAAGAGAAGGGTTGAGTAACGTGTGACCGGGAGAATAACCCAAAACAGAAGGCTTGAATGGGATATCCGGCCATGGAGAGAGTGCACTCAGGCCCAGATGTCCCAGGAGCTCCGCTGCATCCATCCACTCCGCTTCAGGTTCTGGCCTCCGGTCTCCTTGGTTGCTCGTGTCCAGGGTTACCCGGTTACGGCGTTCTTTTTCATGCGGCCTTGCGGCTTATGCTGAAGTTTAACATCGTTACTTCAATCAGATACAAACTATAAGCTAGATTCAGACGAATTCCTACAAAACCCCGAAGCCCTGCATGAACAGCCTCGACTATTTTGCGGGAGCGGGTGGCTCGAAACACCAAGCCTAGCGCTAGAGCCGCTGCAGCTGCAATCCAGAGTTTGCCATGGTAGCCTGACAGTTGTGTGCTTTGGGCTTGTAGGTGTTTTGAAGTTAAGAGGCTCGTTGAGGGGGTTGGTCTCTGTCGTTGAAGTCGCAGGGTTTTCTTCGAGTTCCGCACTTGCAATGCATGCCTTCGCCAGTGGTGTGAAGGTGGACAAAGGGATTCTGTAAACGTGCATCACTTTGCTTGCATCTGAGCGCTTGCGTGCTCCAATAGAGTTCGATGTGCCCTTACCTCTGCAATGTACATCAATGTACCCTTGCCAGGATCTCACGTTTAGCTTTCAGCAATAGCACGATCTCCAGATTTTCGTCGCCGTCTTCTGTCTCGAGCATCAGCTGATGAAAAAAGGGCTCAACAAAAAGCCTACGAGAGCGTGCCCATAACTTGGCCTCCTCAGCACACCCGTTGTGTGAGGAGCGTTCTATAGGTAATTCACTGCAGGTTGAAATTCAGTTCCGCCATGAGCCAGTGTTTGATAGCTTGTCAGAGTCTTACAAGGGCTAAGGTTCAAAGAAGGGGAGAGCCGTACCCACCGCCCTGATTATTGAAGCGCACGCAGCAACCGCAAGCAAACACTTGCAAGCACCTCCACACATCACTGTGAGCATGGGCGTCACCTATGAACAGCCTGCAATCGATGGCATCTGCAACCGACTCAAGGCACCTTGCACCCAAGAACCCACCAACTTTGCACACATGTTTGTGCCATCTTGGTGGCAATCCTGTCTTGCACAAGTGCCCCCCAATTGTAGATCGAAGTCTTTGAGAATTCTGAAAAAGCGAATCATATATGAAAGCCCTTCAGTAAGTGCTCCCTCAATTAATTCCACTGAAGGTGCTGGCCCAGGATGCCTTTCAGAGACTCGGCCTCGACTCTCCCAAACCCGGGGAATGTGGGGATTGCTTGGCCTCTGAGTTTCGTGGGAGTGTGGCATGACGCGTTGAGAAAACCTCCGCTGTTTTCGGAAGGTATGGGTGTGGGAGCTCTAGGTACTTGATGTCACGATAAAGGGGTTGAGGTGCCCAAAACATGCCGAACTCTGCAAGGAGGCACCTTTATGGCTCGGCCATCTTCTTCGCAGACAAGCTGGTCTCTCTGCGGGCAGAACAGGCGTGGGCTACATGGCCAGGGAGACTGGCATGTACTGTTGCTTTGAAGGCTTTAGCTCCTCACAGGCTCCCGTATAAACCTAGGGACCCTGATAAAGTGGCTGGTGGTCATCCGGTACAGTTTGACCTTTGGGAGTCGTTGTCGTGTACGTTGCGGGCACTTCCATTCTCAGTCCACATCCGTGATGAAGAAGCAGATGCTAGAACCTAGCACATGTTCCAAGTCTATGGATGTTCAAAACTTCGCCCGAAGGATGCTATGAGAGCAGCAAGACTGTTCTTTCAAGTTGCCAGTTGATCGTGAACTTAGTTTTGTCGAAGGCGCCGCAAGACCAAAGCTTACCGAGAGCCGAATGCACTCGATGCCTTGCGGTTATTGTCATCGTTCTTGCTCTGTGAGGAAGAGATTTACACACTGGCGGAGTGCTACTTCAAGAACCGCGAGTACAGACGCTTGTTGCTTCAGCCTCGCCCCTTCACACATCCTAAACCTGTTCACCAGACACTCCGATGGCAGCAGTGGTTGCCGCAATTGCCTTGCGCCCCTATGTTGCCAACCTTTTAGCGTCCGATCATTCGTTCTGTGTGTCAATCTACTCCCCCCAACCATTCCATCGCACGAGCATGGCATCATTCCCGTCTTTCTGGGCATCAGGACGCGTGCTGCACCTGCTGAAGAAGTTTCCTGGCTCTGAGAAAGACCATTGTAGTGGCCAACGTAGGACCAGGGACCAGGTTGCTCAAGCGGAACCATTTGCCGGCTGAACAGGGGCCCTATCGTGGACCCTCCAGTTCCAAATTCAGGTTTTCTTCTGGGTCGTACATGTGGGTAAGCCTTGATCTGAACCTTTACCCAAAAAGGCGCTCTGCCCTCTAGAGCCGTGTGCAGGTATAGTGACATTACCGAACGAAGTCACTGGCTGAAGCGTCTGGGCTGCAGGAACTGGGGGGGGGGGGGGGGGGGGGGGGTCACGCGATCGGTCCATGCCTCATCTCCAGAACGCTTGCCTGCGCTGCTGGATCTTCTGCTGCTTCAATTGAATTGGTGCCGATGTCGACATGGGAGTTTACGAAGAAAAGGGCCCCTTAATAGCCCCGCAAACAGTGGGATCCCCTTATATTCAGGACGCCAGTAATGTACCCCTGATTGCGGACACCCCCATATATTTATTTTCTGAAAGCATACCAACAATGGAGCAAGGTTGCATGAACTCAATGAACGGGTTGCTCCTATGCCCCATACTCGCAAACCCATTGAAGTGAACAGCGCCTCTCAAAACATATCTTTCTCCAACAAGGTATGGCTTTGCGTGCCCCTGAATCAGGAGTAGTCCGCGTGGGTTTCCGAAGCCTCGTGGAGCCTTTGGTCTTAGCCTCCAATGCCTGGCACACCTAAACCCTAAACCCTAAACCCTAAACCCTAAACCCTCTTCAGGCTGCTTGTTGCGCAAAGCCTGATGGAGAGTCGGGACTGGGAGGCAACCCGGCGGCATGCCAAGGGTGGCGTTCTGGGCCATGTGATCCTAGGAGGCCCGGTAGTTGAAATCGCCTTCGCTAGCAAAGCTTGAGATTCAAGAGGGCCAGGGACCTGAAAAAGATGGGGGCCTTCCGAACTAAGATTCAAGAACTCAGGTGCCAAGGGCTTAGTGGGCCTGGTCCCCCGAAAATCTGAAAAACTCGGGTGCGCTGTGACACGGCAAGTTCGCACTGTCATCCAAGGAATGCCTCAGGCGCCAGCGAGGGTTGTTGGCAGGGCAGGGTAAGCAGCACACTGCTCAGGGTTGAGGGGCTTGGGTCCAGTCTCCTGGCTATATGGGGAACGCACCACCAGGGGCGAGCATTGGGCAGCTTTCGTGAGAAATCTCCTACTGGATTTTTCGAATGTCTTACTTGTCTTAAGCAACTCACAGCGCGGCGGTTTTGCAGCACTTTTCTCGAAAAATCCGTTTCTTGAGGCCTGAAAGCCAAAAAGGCAAACGCGGTGTTGTTTTGGTCGACGGCCAATTTTCCGGGCCAAAAACGCATCTGCGTATCCGTATCCGAAACAACCCCCAATATTACATACCCACACATTCATAGTTGCATTAGAGCATTTTAAGTATTAGGGGGTAAGGGGGGTTTAATATCAGACGGGAGGGGATTAAGATGTATATCCAGCCCCTGAAACTGCAGCCCTGAGCCTGCTTTGGAGCCTTGGAGGTACCTGGAGGGCCATTGGCCAGAAGACAACGGAGCATCCGATCCGACCCGAAGTCAGCAGTTGGGCCGTTTTGAAGGGTTTAGGGCTTAGGGTTTAGGGTTGTGCAGAAGAGGAGACGAGGCATACAACAATATACGATGCGTAATATGTAGCAGGCAAGTCGGCGAAATGTTGGTCTCGAGCCTGAACTGGACACAGTCACTGATGAACAGTTTGGGAACAATCCTCAAGCCAACGGTGTGATGACCCTCAGCAGCCTTCAAGCGGGACTTGCATCACAGTGGATCTCAGGAAGACGGCTTCTTGCTTTGCCCTTCTGCGCGGCAAGGTTTACGAAGCCATGGAAAATCTGGACACGTTCATGCCCACGCTGACTTGTAGGCAGCTTGTAGGCTTTGAGTGGTGCCTTTCACTTAGGCCAATGGTTCGCTGCTTGAAGATAGCTCGCTGTGTGAGCTTCAAGCGCCCAATACTCTGTGAACCTGTCTCTCCCGAGCAGGAGAATGCGCTGATGCCTCTTGGCTGCACATGTTCCCTCTGCAGAGAGGTGTATTTGGTTAACATCAGCTGTAGCCCTGGGAGGTTTCTGACCTTACTGATACGAGGCTTCTACCCCAGCCGGGATATTAGTGCGTTCCTGGCAGTTATTGTGGCTGTCGGCTGCTGGTCGTCCCTGATTGCGAGTGTTGGCTTGGAAGGCATGCCTTCGGTTCAAGCTGGTGGTACGGTCTCAGAAAGTGCGCGGCCGGGTTTAGGGCTGACTTCCTGACTCATGTTGTCTACTGGTCTGTTGTATCTTTCAAACTGGCCAGACCTGTGTCGCTCTGGAAATACGGGTTTAAGTGATGCGACTCAGCCTTAAGTAGCCGTCTCAGGTGGTATCAGCGAGCCGTGCAGCTGGACGGTTACTGCCATGAAGCCCTGGACCGTCTGGAACCAGCCTTAGAGCCTTAGAGCAACACCCGATTTTTGTGGGAACTTTGGCTTCAGCTTCTGTCTCCAAGAATGTGTTCCCGTGGTGCCTTTCCTGCAGAGACTAGCCACTCATCGACTCAAAAGGTAGTTCGGACAGATTCAGGATGCTGCGCCTCAGACTCAGAAGCTGCGACGACGCAGCAGAGTTCAATCGAAATCAGGTTCAGCAGCTTGGGGTTGCCCAGGATTTGCAATGGTCACGTTGCAATTTGCACAACTTCGTGTCCCACTTCATGCCCCTCAAAAAAAGGCAGAACCCCGGAGAGTTTTGTGGGACCGATCAAATCGAGACTGAGGTCGGGAGCCAGCTCCTGCCCTTGGAGCAGGCTTGGTACCCGCCTCGAAGAAAAAAAGCACTCCGAGATGCGAACGTCAAAGTGAAGTTTTCTTTTGCTTTTTCAGGCAGTTGCATAGCGCAGGTTCAAAAAGAGGGGGAGGGGGGGGGATTGGGGCGGCGTGTCTTGATATGTAAGTATCCACGAGTTTGAGGAAACTTGGGAGGGAAAACAGGGGCCCGGAGATAATAGAAGTGATTCGACTCCCCAGCCATTTCGGGCTGCAGCTGTTCGATTGTTGTTTTTTGGGGCACTCAGACTAGTATGGGGATCTGCAAGTCTGCTTTGCCCCTGCCAACCGGACTTGTTGCCACCACCATGTCGCAGGAGATAGCGCTGCTGAAAGGCTTGGTGCTCCACCCGGATGATGCCAATCTGACTGCACTCCGCGAAGTGGTTGGTGTGCAGAGCATGGGGACTTGAGGCTATGTGTATATATATATATATACGTATCTCTGACCGTAAAGGGCACCTTAGCTCTCGACAATCGGGCCGATGTGTCTGTTTGCCAGAGACAGCAAGAGCCTTTCATTTGTCGGCGTTTCCAACATCTTTGATTTTTTGCACATTCACCCTGTGGCGCCTGTGGCCTTACCCACGGCCTAGCAGCCTAGTTGAAGGATCCTTGGGAGAGCATCTGAGTTGAAACTGTGCCGGCAGTTCGGGGGCTCGTGCTGCAGCCTGATCCGAGGAGTGGTTGCGCCACCTCTACGCAGTCTCTTTGCTGTTGTTGGGGTTCAGGTTTGATCAAAGATCGTTTTTCCGGCGGTTGAGCGAAGTAATGCTGTGTGGTTTGATGCTCGTTCTAGGAGATGTGCTAAGTGTCTGGCGCTGGGCTTTGGTAGACCTGTGTGCCTCGGGGTGGCCGTCTCAAGTTAGCAAAGCAAACCATCGCAATGCATCTACTTAAGAGGACATCTTTTCCAACCCTTGTGTGGAGCCGTGTTAAGGCGAAGCTGGCAGCCAACCGTGGCAGCAACGAAAATCCCCTCAGCGAGGAGTGGGAGAAGCAGCCTGTGATGCGGGCGGCATTGCATATGCCGGGCAGTGTGGCGTCTTAAGTCTTTAGCTCCGGACGACACAGAAGTTACCCGTACACCGTGTAGGTTGACAGGGCCGGGGGACATCCTTGCGACGTTGCATAATTAGTTCCCAGGCATGAAAAACAAATCATGCCCCACACCTTATGCCCTAGACTAGGCCCATGCTACTGAATACTACATACGTGGAAGTGAGGCGTGTATGGGTTGGAAGCGAGGCGTGTATGGGGGGTATCAGAAGACTCTTGCTGCAGGCAGCTTCCAGGACTCCTAAGAGAGGTCAGATGTAGATGCTCACAGAGTCTGCCACCCTTCATCCCCTGCCAACTCCCTCTTTGCCTACTTTGCAATGAGGAGGCTGCTGGAGTGGATGGCCTGCCAGGCGGTGCCCTCCTTTTGTCTAGATAGGGCCTATAGAGGGTGCTAGGATGTAGGGTTCTCCACTAGGAGGGTCGTGGATGAGTAGATGGCAGACAGAAACTCGTAAACAAAGGAAAGGAGAGCGGTGCCGCTGACAAGCTTGGGGCTGTGAGCCCCTCCGTACATGTTAACTCTTCTGCTTGAAGAGTCCATCTTTGATCACAGGATGGATGGATATTTTGGGGAGCTGGTATAGTTTTTGAGGGCTAGGTTTTTGTGCACCTGGGAGGTACTCCAACCGTGCTGGGGGATTGGAAGCAAGCGAGGAGAGCTGCCTCCGGGTGCACTTCAGAGACAAGTAGTTGCTGCGCCTTTCATCCGTCCAACATGAAGCATTCGCGCTGTGGCTTCAAGGATTCTTGCGCAACTAGCTGCAGGCTGCAGGTTTTGTCAAGCTTCCCACACGTGTAACGACATTGAACCCCCACCTCCTTCACCAATCCTTCACCATACTTCACCTTCACCTTCGGTTTCTCACATCAGGGAAGCACTGCTTGCAGCAGTAGTCACACTATGCCCAGTTCTGCGGCTCGCGCAAGCACAAGTGGAGCCTCCACAGCAGCGTGCCACTTGCAAAAGGGCTCTAGCAGATAACGGTTGTTTGGGTCTCCGCCCAGGCACCCTAAGACCGCCATAACCCCATACCCTCTTGCCCCTCTCATTGCGCCCTTGCAAGGGGGTGCTTTTTATGGGGTTCTGAGCTGCACCCCCTCGCAGGAGGCGGAATCTTCGACGGGGAAGCCGCACGCTCAGAGACACACTTTTGCTCAACCCACTGGCAGAATTCAGCCTTTGCTTCACCTCAAGGATGCAGGTTCAGGCACCAGGCCGTTGTCAGGTCGTTGAATGTCTTGCGGGCTGCCAATGTGGATGTCCCTGAGTGAGTGAGAGAGGGAGCGTGAGTGGATCGCGCGGGCTACACCGAATCCAGCCTTGAGAATTGATATCGAACCCTAAACCCGAAACCTTGAGTCCTCAAGAGCGTATGCTAATCGGACTTCCGGGGCCCTTCTGTTGTGAGCATACGTCTCGTGCATGAGAATGGTGAGGCAGCGATCGTTCCGAAAAACAATCTCAAGATATCTCAGGTGAATGATGTATCAATCTCTGCCCCAAACCAGACGGCTTTTAACTTTCGTTGTTCCGCTTGTGTTTGAATGCTGGCGACTCCGAGGTGTGCCAGCCGAAGGCTGGGATTTTCTGGGTTGGCTGTTTGGCTTGGCGGCTTGGAAGTGGGCTTGCGAAACCCTACTTAGCCACGGGATTGGTGCTTGCCTGCAGCGTCCTGTGTGCAGGTTATCCATCCGAGTTCCTTCCCCCAGCGCTGGTCGACAATGGCCATGCGCGCGCAGCGCAGTCCACCCGCTTCTTCTGCCAGGCAGGACGAAGAGATATCGAAGAAATTCATTGATTCTACTTTGGAAAATAGCCTATTTCGTTGGCAGTCCAAAACACAACAACAGCAACAAGATTGTGACGTGCTTCTGCTTCTGCGTCGTACTCGACGAAGCACACATACACGGCAAACATCTTCTATATCCCCCTTGGGAATGCATGTAATGGTTTTATTAAGGTTCTAAGGGGAGTCTAGTCTTGCATAGCTTAAGCTGCCACACTCAGTGCACATTTCGGCTCAGCAGCCTGGAGCTCCTGGTATAGGCGATTGGTTTTCAGCTTTGGCCGGGAGTCCACTTAGGAACCTCTATAAACCCCTATAAACCATTTAAACCCGAATGATGCCCTGTACGCATCGAATTACCCTATATCAGGTACAGCCCTATGTAGCTTGATTCGATGTCAGGGGTGGCGCCCGAAGGTCGACGCATAGGTTTGGACTCCCGGTCTCCTCGCGATACCCGCCTTCATTTGGCCTACAAGGACACGCAGGGTCGCTATGCAGGCCTTGTTGCGTAATGTATAGAAGGACATGTACTAGTAAACCATGCACATGATAGCTATAAGGTTTAGGGCTAACAAGTTGTTCCAATAAGTTCCTATAAGCTATGTCAATTCACTGGCCAAGATCACAGGCACGATGCCTGTTGAATGAATTTGAATGAACCTTCTTGCGTTTGGGACCGCAATTAGCATTTTGTTTTCATATGTATTAGATACAGTAGTAGCAAAACAACGTTTGGCGCACGAAATGGCGGAGCTCATCTTGCCCCCTGGGGACGCTGCCACATCGGCTCGATTCCAACTCAGCCTCTAGACTCGACACCTTTTTCACGCCTTGGCCTCCCAGAGCCTCTTTGCCATGTCGAAGCACGCCACGCTGATTTTCTCACGCCACGGAGAGTCCGAGCCACATGTCTCGACATGTCTTAAATTGGTGATTCCTGGGCAGCTCATCGCTTCCACGTATAGTTCTTTGGTGGATGTGCTTCGGTGGGAATGTGGAAGACAGGAAGGCTGCTGAAAGGTTTAGGAATCTCTGTATCGGAAAAAGAATGACCAGGGGGGACGTGGTGCTCACGGCTGCCAGTAGTTGATCGCTGCACCGCAAACCCCCCTGAACCCATTCTTTGCATATCTCTCAGCCTTGAGATGGAACGTGGCCAACATCTTCACGGGCTGGGTGGACGTCGACCTCTCCGAGAAGGGCCTGGGCGAGGCGAAGGGAGCGGGCGAGCTGCTCAAGGCGCCTCAGGGGGCTTCTCTTGTGTGACACTTGTTGCAAGTGTCCCCTTGGCTGAGTGCACCCCAAGTTCTAGCAGGGTATAGCAATCATCTGTGCCGAGTGCATGCTTCTTCTCTGTGTTCTGTGTTTCTACTTCTCAGTTGTACCTCCTACCGTCAACAATACAAAATTCCCCAGAGATTTCCTGGCAAGCTTCACGCCGTCCCATGACCCTCAATCTTCTTGTCAAGGCGGAGGGCCTGCAGATTGACCTGGCGTTCACATCGTACCTCAAGCGTGCCTGGGTAAGGACTTCAAGAGTGTTATGTGCAGAGATGTGCAGAGGGTCCAGAGGTTCGGATGGGGCTTTGGCTCGCTCCTTGCCTTGCCCCGGGGACACGGCAACAAGCAGCGTGCCCAGATGTGGAAGCCACACCTACCGAGCTCAAAATCCCCGAATTAAAAAAGGTGAGACCCGATGAATGAGCTGAACCCGCGGAACCTCAACACATGAGCTGCTGGGGCTCCTGTGCCAACGAAAGGTGCCATCAAGACGTGCAACCTCGCCTTGGAGGTCTCTTGCAGAAAGTTTTGTGGGGGCTTTGGCGGTGCTTCCTCGCAGATTTCAGGTTTGTGTCGTATATGTGCGGCTGCTGTCTGCTGTACACAGGGTGTGCTTGGCTGAGTTTTTTGTGTTCCTGCGGCTGAAAAGCATGCAAGAAAGTCTTGATCCGGAATCCGCCCTACTCTGCCTCAACCTCAACAAGCTTCCCTTGAACAGCAACCCCTCCGGGCTCTTGCGCTTTGTGAGAGCGTGTGTGAGCTTTCTGCACCACTGGCACTGGCCTTCTCCAGTGGAAGGCGGCCGACCAACTCTATGTCCCTGTGAGCAAGACCTGGCGCCTGAACGAGCGCATGTACGGCGGACTCACAGGAGCACTGAGTCACTGGGGTCTCTTTGACATAGGTCTCTTTGGCCTACAGGCCTACATGGGCATGTAGTCATCTTTTTCGCAACTGCTGCTTGCCTTGAATGTGTGGTGATTGGGAACTGCTTCGAAGGACTCGACAAGAAGGAGACGGTGCTGGCCTCAAGGGATGAAGATGAGCTCATAGACCCTCAAACAAGCATGCGCTGAGCTATGAGATGTTGGTGCACACCGGGGGCTTTGGAGGGATAAGCAAGAGACGGCGCACAAGTCACGCAGTTGCAGGTCGTGAAGCATGGGGCGGAGCAAGTTCAGATCTGGCGTCGGTCCTTTGACATTCCGCCACCAGTGCTGGAGAAGGCTCCTGTAGTGTTCATGCACTCTTCTCGGTACCTTGCTGCTCGAAACTGAAGTGTCCGAAGTGTGCCAGAGCTTTCTCGCGACACTCTCTGCAGTTGTTGGCTGTGTGCAGGAGAACAAGTACCACCCGTGCCATGAGGCCAAGTACGCAGCTTTGGACCCCAAGGCACCGAGTGGTCGCCGAATGCTATAAGCTGTTCTCTCGCGTGCCTTTCGTGCGTTGTCTGCAGGATGTTCCGGACACGGAGTGCCTGAAGGACACCATCGCGCGAGCAGCTTGGGCCGAAGCTTGTTACGTATTTTGACAGAAGCCGCAGTACTTACACTTATGAAAGGTAGACACGAGTATAGTTCCAGGATGCCCACATGTCCACAATCCGGTCGAGAACTCGAGAAATGAAGGTCTTAGATGAACCAGCCCTGCTAGATGGGTGGCAAGAAAGATGAACCAACCTTGATCCCATGCGCTCTTTCCCTGGAGGTCATGCCATACTGGGAGGAGACCATTGCCCCGGCCTTGAAGCAGGGAAAGATCCTTGACTCCACTGGCGTCCGATGCAGATGTACTGTAGCATCTTTGTAGCCAGGAGGCACTGATTCCACACTTCCGAGGACGGTCTTTGTAGCTGCCCATGGAAACTCCATCCGGGCCATTGTGAAGATGCACCTTGGCCCAGCAGCGTCGCGCGGCGGACATTCTCGGAAGAGCCTTCTCAGACGGGAAGTTTGTATCTCTACCGTCTTCACCGCTTGCAAGAATCCAAGATTGAACACCCCGTATTTGCCCGAAAGCACAGAGTGCGCCTGCGGCCTTGTATGGGAGATTAGGCGATCGTGGAGTGACATGCTGCCCTTTAGACGTGAGACAGAATTCTGGGAGTGGCTTTGCACTGAAGGATTGAGGGCCTCTCCGATGATGTGATCCCAGGCCTTGAGATTCCGAGCCTGGGAAGTGCAAGAGCTTCAGGGCTTTGGCATTTGGGGACTTGTTCATGGCTACAGCAGTTTGTCTCATAGTTCTTGTTGTTGTTTCGCGCCCCTTGAGAAATCTTGAGGGTCCTTAACTTGGTTGCGATCCATTGAAGGGTTGAAAAAGATTTGTTGGAAACTTGTCCCAGCCTGACTCGCAGCCACCTGGAAGCCTCCTTGCCTCCTGCACCGGTGGTGCCACTTCTGGGGAGCCAGTCCAAATGGCACTGCGGTTCCCAGCCGTGTAAGGACTGGGACGCCTCTTGTTTACGAGCTGGATGCTGCCACTCGATCTTCAGAACATGGGGGGCTCTGCGGTGATGTATACTTCGCCGAAGTAAGCATGAAGACCCAGCCCATGCATGCTGCATGGAGCCTCTTGTGGCTGAGGACCTGAAGCCTCTCGCAAGCTCGTTGGCCGTGGAGCCGCTCAAGTTCGGGCGCTACCTCGGCGATGCAGCAGCTTGGCTCCGAGGGTCTTGGGTGGTACGTTGGGTGCGGCTGCGGACGGATCGCTCTGCATCGTAGGGTCGTAGGGGCGGAGGTGTTTCCAGGGCTTCTCCGGGGCCTCGCATCGTTTGCTATAGGGGCCATGGCCCTTCGTGACGAAAGGGGGCTTCAAGCTTGGGGGTGCTGCTGTTGCCTTGGAGTCGCAGCGCAGTGTAGCCGCGAGCTGGTCAACATTCCCTTTGCATTCGGCTCCGGCAGAGCCATTTGTCTCTGGCTTTCTGAGGAGAAGATCAAGGCAGCTGCAGAGGCTGTGAAGAACCAGACGAAGGCCCACACATGGCTTTCAAAGCCAAAGCTGTCATAAGCACCTTGCCTTGCACGCCAGGTCGGCTGAACAGGCAGCGGATACCGGCCCGGGCCCGATGAGGTCATGCGGGCCACGTGCAGTCACCCAATACATCCCAATACCCCAGTCCTGATGGATAGAAGATTTGGATGTGGGAGGGTTGAGTGATTACATTGCGCATTGCCATCCGATGGGAACATCATAGGCCGCTTTTCTGGCAGGTCATGGCTGCTGAGCGAGAACTGCGTTTTCCACAACCTTCACAGGTGGCGATAACAGTTCAAGAGCGCTCTCTTGATTTGACACCTGGTTTTGCTCCACGCTCGGGCGATGTCGCAGCCCGTGTTTGAAGTAAGCAATCCCCTAATTACTCGAGTGGTTCACGCGCCCGTGGGACCTCCCGGACATCGACCGAGCCCGGAGGCCATTTCCCATCGTGCTGCAGAGAAAAAAAGGAAAGGGGGGGGGGGGGAAGGAAAGGGAGTGCCTTTTCAACCACCACAGGTCCTCCCCGACCTGGGGTCCGTATTTCAATAGCTCCAGGCCTCAAAACAAGGCGGTGTGCACGAATCCAAGACACCTCCCCAAGCTTCTGCCTCCTACATGTCGACATACGGACTGCGCGAACTCGTTGGTCAGGATGGCGATGGTGGTCTGTATCATTCCTCCAGCATGCGCTAACAAAATGAACGCTGTGCCGAAACCAAACGACAGCCTCTGTCAATGCGCGTTTTGCCGTGAATGCCTACACAAGCTTGGGTGTATAAGCCATTGCGAATGGTCAATGCTTGCCCGAAATGTAACAAAATTCTCACGTCTTGGCAGCCTTGACAATCGCACCTATAGCTGCCTCAGCAGGGCATGTCGTGTTACTATGGTTCTGCACCTCGCCGCTTGGCACGATAAGCGAGTTGATCTTGTGCCTGGGCACTGACGCTGGCCACATCGGCTCGAGGCCAACAGCCTCTTAGACTCGACACCTTTTTCACGCCTCGGCCTCCCAGAGCCTCTTTGCCATGTCGAAGCACGCCACGCTGATTTTCTCACGCCACGGAGAGTCCGAGCCACATGTCTCGACATGTCTTTGTGGTTCCCGGGTAGCTCATCGCTTCCACCTATACATAGTTCTTTGGTGGATGTGCTTCGGTGGGAATGTGGAAGACAGGAAGGCTTCTGAAAGGTTTAGGAATCTCTGTTTCGGAAAAAGAATGACTAGGGGGGACGTGGTGCTCACGGCTGCCAGTAGTTGAGTTTGAAGCTGCACCGCAACCCCCCCTGAACCCATTCTCTGCATATCTCTCAGCATTGAGATGGAACGTGGCCAACATCTTCACGGGCTGGGTGGACGTCGACCTCTCCGAGAAGGGCCTGGGCGAGGCGAAGGGAGCGGGCGAGCTGCTCAAGGCGCATCTGGTTCTTACGGGTTGCGCAGGGCTTCTTATCTAATTAAGGGTCTGAGCATGCCAACTTTGCTGGTAGCTTCTGAGAGGCTTCTTTTTTCAGGCGACAGAAACAAGAACACCATGGCACTGAATGCTGAAGAGGTGTGTCACCACTTGCCGAAAGCTACCCAGAAATTGCAGCGCGATGTCTGTCAAACTTTTTGCAACATGGCCTGTGGACTTTCTGCAGCAGGGTACAGCAATTATGTGTGCCGAGTACATGCTTGTTCTCTGTGATCTATGTTTCTACTTTTTGGTTGTACTTCCTACGGATTTCCTTAGTGGGTCCTGGCAAGTTTCACGCCATCCAATGACCCTCAATCTTCTTGTCAAGGCCGAGGGCCTGCAGATTGACCTGGCGTTCACATCGTACCTCAAGCGTGCCCCGGTAAGGACTTTCAAGAGTGTTATGTGCAGAGATGTGCAGAGGGTCCAGAGGGTTCGGATGGGGATTTGGCTCGCGGCGTTGCGAAGCCTGAGAGGTAATTAGAAGCCACACGTCTTGCGCAAAAGTCAGCCTCAAGTGCAGGGGATGGATCAAGAGCCTAGGGAAGTTCTCTAGCAAGGCACAGCCCACCCGAGAAATGCTTCGAGAAGCAACCTCGGTTTCGAGACCCCGATCAGCCTGAAACCCGCGGAACCTCAACACTTGAGCTGTGGGGCCCCTGTCCCAACGAAAAGGTGCCATCAAGACGTGCAACCTCGCCTTGGAGGTCTCTTGGAGCGGTACTTCCTTGGGAATTTCATGGGGCTGGCTGCTTTGTTTGTGTTCCTGCGGTGAAAGCATGTAATGATTTCACAAGTTCCGGCGTTCCTACTCAGTGTTGGACAAAGGTCCTGTTGTGGATTAAAGCGCTGTGTGCCCCTCCAACTCCTCCAAGATCTGAAGCCTTGTGAGAGAGCTTGTGGGCTTTCTGCGCCACTGGCCTTCTGCAACGGAAGGCGGCCGACCAACTCTATGTCCCTGTGAGCAAGACCTGGCGCCTGAACGAGCGCATGTACGGCGGACTCACAGGAGCACGGGGGTCTCTTTGACACAGGCCCCCTTTGGCCTAGGCCTATGGGCCTGTCTCACTGTAGTTTTTCACAGCTGCAGCTTGCCTTCAATGTGAGGGGGGTGATTGGGATCTGCTTTGCAGGACTCGACAAGAAGGAGACAGTGCTGGCCTCAAGGGATGAAGATGAGCTCATATGAGGTCTCTTGTTGATGGGGTGCTAGAGTAGCCGCTCAAACAAGCATGCTCTGAGCTATGAGATGTGGGTGAGCACCGGCGTGTTGTCAGGGATAAGCAGGCGATGCGCTTAAAGTCACGGAGCCGCAGGTCGTGAAGCATGGCGCGGAGCAAGTTCAGATCTGGCGTCGGTCCTTTGACATTCCGCCACCGGTGCTGGAGAAGGCTCCTGTAGTTGAGAGGAAAGTCATTTCCAGAGATGACCTTGTGATTTTTGGGTTCGTATCTTAGGGACAGTGTAGGGTACAATCGAAGCTTTCGAGGGCGCGACTGTGGTGAGTGATCGGCGTGTGATCCTCAAGAAGTGTTGCATGCGTCATTCATGTTTCTCGGCACCTTGCTGCCCGAGTGTGCAGGAGAACAAGTACCACCCGTGCCATGAGGCCAAGTATGCAGCTTTGGACCCCAAGGCACCGAGTGGTCGCCGAATGCTATAAGCTGTTCTCTCGCGTGCCTTTCGCGCGTTGTCTGCAGGATGTTCCGGACACGGAGTGCCTGAAGGACACCATCGCACGAGCAGCTTGGGCCGAAGCTTGTTACGTATTTTGACAGAAGCCGCAGTACTTACACTTATGAAAGGTAGACACGAGTATAGTTCCAGGATGCCCACATGTCCACAATCCGGTCGAGAACTCGAGAAATGAAGGTCTTAGATGAACCAGCCCTGCTAGATGGGTGGCAAGAAAGATGAACCAACCTTGATCCCATGCGCTCTTTTCTGGAGGTCATGCCATACTGGGAGGAGACCATTGCCCCGGCCTTGAAGCAGGGAAAGATCCTTGACTCCACTGGCGTCCGATGCAGATGTACTGTAGCATCTTTGTAGCCAGGAGGCACTGATTCCACACTTCCGAGGACGGTCTTTGTAGCTGCCCATGGAAACTCCATCCGGGCCATTGTGAAGATGCACCTTGGCCGAGCAACGACGAAACGTAAAGCCATGGCTGACGGGAAAGGTGCACTATAGTTTTTTAAAGCGTGTCTGGGTTCAGGCAAGTTATCATGTCTGATTCGGGTATTTGGGTTGGTCAAGAGTTTTGGGTTTTGGGTTGGCCAAGGGCTGGGCGGGGTTGAGCTCTGCAGATGTATGTGCAAAATAAAGAAGCCAGGAAAAGTTCTGACAAACATGGCAAGATACATCATGGTTCAGTTTGTTCATGTGGCAATTGCATCAGAAATGTCATGATACTTCTGAAAGTTTTCTGATGAGGCTGATGATGACCGTGTGAGGTGGTGATGATTTGCCGATGATTCTCGAATGATGGTTCAGATGCTGATGTTCTCGCAATGATTTTGGAGCTGATGATTTTCTGATGAGGTTGATGATGCCCTCGTGACGTGATGGTGAATTTTCGATGATTGTTGGATGATGTTTCTGATGAGATGTCTGTCCGGGGATGATTTCGGCAGGAAGTTTGTTTGGATGATTTTCTGATGTTCTTTGATGATGTTTTGATGATATTCCCATGACTTTCTGACGATTTCCCTGAAGCCTCTAGCCCTGGAGCTTTCGGCCCGCCAGCCCGCCGTTCGCCCGCGGCCTCCTCTCCTGCCGCCCTCCAACCCGTCCCTGCCCGGCATACTTGGTCCTGCCAAAACACCTCCCAGATGATGCAAATGATGTGTGCCAGCTTGCGTGGTTGGGTCAGGACATTTCGCCGCTGATGCGCAAGAGGGGTGCACGATGAGCATCAGCCGGGAGGTGTCTTGGCCCGAGCAAGCAAGAGGGCACACGCGCGCGCGCGCGCGCGCATTCGAGAAGACGGGAAGAGTCCTGCCAGCTGGTGCTTCTGAAGCGCCACTCTTGCCAGACACCTGATAGCTGGTGCTCATGATGCTCACCCTGTTGCTCATGATGCGCACCCTTTTGCTCGGGCCAAGACGCTTCCCAGCTCATGATGCGCGCCCTCTTGCTTGTTCGGGACCAAACGTGCCCCTTTTGCTCAGACATCTCCCAGCTGATGCTCATGATGCGCGCTCTCTTGTGGCCCTCTTGCTTAGACACCTGTGGTCAGGCCTAGACACCTCCCGCTGATGCTCAGGATGTGTGCCCTCTTGCTTGGTCGGGCCAAGACACGCCCGCTGATGCTCATGTTGCGCGCCCTCTTGCTGGGCTTGGGCTAAGACACCTCCCAGCTGATGCTCATGATGCGCCCCCTCTTGCTGGCTGGCCAAGACTCGGGCCAAGACATTTGCCAATTGATTCTCATGATGCGCGCCCTAGTGCTCGCTCGGGCCAAGACACCTGCCAATTGATTCTCATGATACGCGCCCTCTTGTTCGCTCGGGCCAAGACACCTGCCAGCTGATGCTCATGATGCGCGCCCGCTTGCTCGCTCGGGCCAAGACACCTGCCAGCTGATGCTCATGATGCGCGCCCACTTGCTCGCTCGGACCAAGACACCTGCCACCTGATGCTCATGATGCGCGCCCACTTGCTCGCTCGGGCCAAGACACCTGCCAGCTGATGCTCGTGATGCGCGCCCTCGTGCTCGCTCAGGTCGAGGCACCTGCCAGCTGATGCTCATGATGCGCTTCCGCATGCTCACTCGGGCCAAGACACCTGCCAGCTGATGCTCATGATGCGCGCCCATTTGCTCGCTGGGCCAAGACATCTCCGCGCTGATGCTGACGATATGCTTCAGCCAATCTGAATGCATCATTCATCTTCGGTTCCGAGTAACTCGTATTGGATTCTGATTAGTGTACCCCCCTCCCCTCCCCAAACAAAATCATGCCCCCCATCGTGTGGCAAGGGGGGGGGGGGCCTGGCTTTATGTGATTTTCAAGGGATGAGTGTATATGATCGTCAAATTGATCCCGCTGAATTGTTTCCCTTTTTTTTCGCACTTCCGGTGGACCGCACGAATCAGGATACAACATTGTTGCAGCCTAGATCGGCGAATGCTCAGGCTTTACACAGCACCTGTTGCAATAACTGAAATTCTGATGAGGTTTGTGTGACAGCCTAATGTTCAGGATGATGAAATTCTCATGGCAGAAATGATGATGTTTTGATGTTTTACAGTTTACATAGTTCATGAATTCCAACCAAGATCCTTCTGAGCCTAAATCCCCTGTGAAAGTTCAAGTGGGCAATAGGGATCTTTCCCGGTGGAGAGCACAGGACATCGTGTTGATGTCGTTGAGCACTTGCAAGTGGCTAACCCAACCAGCTACTCCTTTCTGCACGTGTGGGAAGGATCACTCAATGCAGCAGTATTCCGAGCGGGTGAGACGTCTGACTTGAGCACCGCTTGCAAGCCTCGAAAGACTTGACACCTGCAATTCGCCCTGAAGCACAGAGCTCCTCAAACGCTGCGGCCCTGTAGGAGAGCGAAGAGTGGCATGCTGCTCTTTAGGCTTTAGACGTAAGACGGAAGTCTGGTATAGTCTGGGAGTGGCAGTTATTCGTCGGCCCTTCGGACTAACGCACGTGTGCCTTGCACTGAAGGATTGAGGGCCTCTCCGATGATGTGATCCCAGGCCTTGAGATTCCGAGCCTGGGAAGTGCACTTTAGAGCTTCAGGGCTTTTTGGGGACCTGTTCATGGCTCCTGCAGGTTGAGTTGCGGTTGTCTCACAACTCGTGGGGATTAGCAAATTTGACTTTAGCGTGTTGCTGTTTCGCGCCCATTAAGAAATCTTCAAGGTCCTTGATTTTGTTTCGATCCACTGAAGGGCGGCAGTAAGTCTTAGTAAGAGTTGTTGAGGACTAGTCCGGGCCTGAATCGCCGCCACCTGGAAATAGGGAGGCCAAATGGTTCCCAGCCTCGTGTAAGGACTGGGACGCCTCTTGTTTACGAGCTGGATGCTGCCACTCGATCTTCAGAACAGGGGGGATCTATTTCGCCGAGGTATTGTAAACATGCATCAAGACCCAGCCCATGCGTGGCAGAAGTGGGTACCCCGACCTACAGCATCTTGTGGATGAGGACCTGAAGCCTCTCGCAAGCTCGTTGGCCGTGGAGCCGCTCAAGTTCGGGCGCTACCTCGGCGATGCAGCAGCTTGGCTCGGCCCGTTTAGGGAGTGCATAATCTTTGGGTGCGGCTGCGGACGGATCGTTCGCGCTGCGTCCTTGGGGGCGGGAGAAGGGTTTTCGAGATGTTGGAGGTTTTGGAGGTGTTTGCAGGGCTTCTGAAGCCTCCCATAGTGCCCGCAGAACTGCTGTGACGAAACGGGGCTTCAATGTACGGTCTGCAAGACGTCATTAGACGCCAAACTGGCCAACATTCCCTTTGCATAGACGGCTCGGAGAAAGCCATTTGCCTTGGCTTGCTGAGGAGAAGATCAAGGCAGCTGCGGAGGCTGTGAAGAACCAGACGAAGGCCCAATACGTGACTCCACAACTATATTATAGGAACTTGAGCTTCGCAGGACCTACTGAGAAAACAGGCATGCACGCTGAAGATTCTTTGCTTTGTGCATGGGGGCGATACGTGGATTTCACAGCCCAAAGCCCGAATAACTTTGCACTGCCCTAAACCCTAAACCCTAAACCCTACTGTGCCAAGCGCACCAGGTCGGCTGAACAGGCTGTGGATACCGGCCCGGGCCCGATGAGGCCACGCGACATCAGTGATTGGTGTGTGGGAGAGTATGGTAAATGGCTGAGGCATGCCTTAAACATCTGGTTTTATTGCGTAGCGTTTCGGCGGCTGCTAAATGCACACGGCCCACTTTCTTGGCAGGTCATGGCGGCTGAGCGAGAACTGTATTTTCCACAACCTTGACAGGTGGCGAGAACAGTTTCAACGCTCTCTTGATTTGAAGGCACTTGCAGTTTTGCTTCATGCTCGGGCGATGTGTCTTGTCGCCACTGACTAGTTCATGGGCCCATGGACCAAACATCGAACGAGCGCGGAGGCAAGATTTCTGATTGCGCGCTGCAGAGAGAAAAGGTGGAGCGCGCTTGAGACAACACGGGTCCTACCCAGGTCTCGGAATGAGTTATGACACATTTCCCGGCTCCTGCATGTTGGGGCTCGAGGCTTCTCCGGGTGTGGCTTCGGACACGCGCACGCCAGGCGGAATCCTTGTTCATCGACGTATGTAGGTCACGTATGGTCACGTGGCAGCAGTTTGTCAATCAGTGGACCAGATAAAGACTCTGCTCTCGTTGGCCAGGATGGCGATGGTCCGTATCATTCCTCCGGCACGGGCTAAGAAAGTGAGCTCTGTGCCGAATCCCGCGAGTGTCTAATGGCGTGCCGAACTGCATGCCAATAGTTGTTGCCTATATATATATATATATATGTTCCTTTATTTGTTTATTTATTTATTTTTTGATTTCTTTTTATATATATATATATATGTACTGCCATGAGTGCGAATTAAATTGGCATGACCGCAGCTTGGCGATTGTTAATGATAAGATGCTGTCCTAGTCCTGTGTACTTTGCCCCCTCAGCAGAGGGGCAGGCTGCGTGACCAGGTCACCCGGCTGCTTTGAGAGCTCATTGCCGTACGGAAAGTACGCGCTGTGCGAAGTTCACAGGGGAGGTTCGAGTGGAACAAAGGCGTAAAATGGGCAAACATGACGGAAGTGGTTGCCGAAGGTTTTCAATGGATGGCTACCGTAGGTTGCATGCTGCGAAATCACCAAAATTCAGCACTTAGGCTGTCTGCTGTCTTAAATTATGACATGAATGGAGCAATATTTTCATGATGCTGGATTGGTTTAGATGAAGATGCTCTCGGGGTGTGTGTGTGTGTGTGTCTATCTGTACTTATGGTTCTTTTGAGCAGCCATGTCACAGGCCCTCATCATGTTCTGACTGTCAACTGGCAATAACTGGCAGAAGTCGCCAGCAACGGAAGCAGACGTCCAATGAATCTGGCGATCATTGGTAGATTTTCCGAGCAAAGGAAAAAAACGCTGCTCAAAAAAAACCAGCGTGGGCAGGGCGACTACGAGTCGTGCTTCCTGGTGTCGAAGAAAGTCCTGGAGGCTGCGTTGGTGGAATGTGTTTGGCGCTTGGCCTTCTATCGTGAATGTGTGCGGTCAGCTGGGAGTAGGTTAGCAAATGTCTCTTCCCCCCAATGGAGTGATGCTATAGTGCGCCGCGGTTCAGCTGATGCTCATAGTACGCGCTCGATGCCCACGCAAACCGCACACCCAACTCCCGAGTTGAGAACTTGGTGGTGCTCCTGCCACGCCGCAGTGGCATAGCTCTCCGGCCCTCAACTGTTTGAGCCACCCCCTCGAGCCAGGACGATCCTTACCACCTGGCCGCCCTACCGGTGTCCTGGAGGAAGTAAAGAAATTGAGAATCTCAGTCTCAGGCACTCAGGCACTGCGCTCCACGGAGTTGCAAAGGTTCCGCAGGATGAATGGAAATGACTTCAGAACGGATGGCGTGCCACGGAGCCGTTCCGAGAGAGGGCTTGCAGGGCTTGCCGAGCACGATTGAAAGCCCCAACCCGGCTATTCATCGCTCTTAGAATTTCGCCGCAAGGCACTCTGGGCGAGCCCCTGAAAACTCTGAAGCTTGTTCCTTGGGCTTTTGGAGTAGGGCTTCCCAAGCACAACCTCACTGCCTGTTGTCCCAGGTGCACATCTCGTCGCTGGTGATGTTGAACATGACGAATGTCGCCTCGCTTCGACTTAATAACTTTAGTAAATTTAGGGCCCAAGGCATGCTGTAGCTGCGCAGCGATGCTTGGAAAGAATGTTACTTCCTCCTCTGGAGTCGGCTGCAAGCAGAAAGTCCAGAGACTGCTTGAAAAGACTAGCTACTCCGCAAAAGGAACGCCGTGTCCACGAGCGAAACCCGGAATCGATCACAAAGCCTCGTGTAGACTGCCCTGACCACGTCAGATTTTCAGAGTATTCGGTGGAGGTACCGGAGACCTCAATGCTCAATGCTTCAACCCTCAGCCTAAAAGAATTCAAGTGCATGATTTCTGAGGTCGTCTTCTATGTCGCCCACCAGCTGATGAATGCGTACCCAACTGCAGCCGTGGCCTGGTTCACGGCAGGTGCCTACTTGGGGAGTTCCCGGAAGTTCGGGTCAGGAAAGTGGCTTGCTTATTTAACGGGAGGACCTGGCCGGTTAGCAAGACAGGCTGGCGCTCATGAGTTACGTGCTAACGTGACTCAAACCACTACTTCAGACCTGTCAAGAGAAACTTGCCGAGCAAGTGAGGGGAGTGGCCCAACCCCGAGAGCAGGTTGCAAGGACGTGCTGCCACTGAGTGTAGACCTGTCCACGGTGTGGCACCCCTCCCCCCCGAGGTTTTAGTGCTTGCAAAAAATGTTTGCAACAGGAAACCTGAACGCCAAGCCCTCTCAGAGAGAGGGAGAGAGGGAGAGTGTTGAGAGAGTAAAGATGGTGAAGAGTTTGTCTATGTTGCTGCAATTGTTTGTTGCGTGGCTCGTGTTTCAATATCAGGCCGTTCATAGATGCTTTTGCGCTGAGGCTGGGTTTGTGTGTGTGTACTGCAGTTGATTCAAAATACTGTCCGGCAGCTTTTTCTATGCAGCGCAACAATTCTGTCTGACACAGCCATCAGGTTGTACTTAAATATCGTTGAAACATTAAGATTCCGGAGCGTTTTTCAATTACAAACGCCTGCATGAACGCTCGCATGTGCAGGCTGCTACTACTACATGATCAAGAAGCTCCTTGGAACCAGTCATAAGAGATGATTGCCGCAGCGTTAATTAAGGTAAGGAACATGTGGCTGCTGGCTGGTGTTCACATGCATGGAAGAATGGCCCTGAAACGCTGCATATCATAAGATACCAGCAAAGTGAAGACACTTCCCTTATAATTCTTGAGGCAAAATCACGTCGGAGGGCTTACCCTCCCATGAAAAAAAAGGCCGCTACCGGCTGCCAATTCCCCCCGTGTTTGGGCCCTTGGAATCCGATGTTCCAAAGTATTGAGGTACGAGCTGGCAAGGCGCTTCTTGCACAAGGCCAGAAGCCCAGTAACGAGTGATTTGCTCGGGCTTCGGTTTTTCGTCCGTTTTGCCACACGGGGTTGAGGTGACAAGGGCAAGGGCTGAGGTTGTCATAGCAAGTATAGCGTATTCTGAAAGGGAAGCGCTTGATTTTGTAGGGCCGCGTTGTGAGAGAACCAAGTCAAGTTTCGGACTTCGATACTTTTTTGACCGATGGCTGCTAATGCAGCCTCGTGCAAGGGCTGTGGCTGTTGGGGAGTTGAATCACGCCCAGTGCCTGTGAGCTTTGGCAATGTTGGCGACCCGTGTAGTGTCCCCATCCATGCTAGGTTAGAGCTTCAGCCCGCTACTTCCTCATGAACAGAAGATGAATCGGGGATTCTAAGAGCGACAGGCGAAACCTCTGCCAGCGAGCCCTGAACCTTCCCCCAGGCCCTTTCCCTGGACTCCGCTTTCGGCCCTGCCTGGGTGGCTTTTGGCTCCTGGCCGCGAAATCAACACGTAGGGGGGAGTCTTATATTCGTTAGGCTCCCAACAATGGCCGACTTCTCAAGTTCTACTTATTGCTATCCGTTACTTTCTGAGGGCCATCCTAACGATCGCTTCTGTTGAGCATAAGAGCTGCAGGATTGACGAGCCTGCTGTGCAGGGCTTGAGGGTGCCCGAACGTCAGGCTTTTATACTTGCGATGAGGAGAGTTGGGATGGAACCAACCTGTCGAGGTGTTTTGAGCTAGTTTGCATCCAGGGTCCCTGGTTCAGGAACAAGGGGTGGAGGACGAGACTCAGAAACAGGGAGCGCATAAGGCAAGCGTTTAGATCGAAGCTCAGGTCATGCCTTTGCCTCGCATGACGAGAGTGACCAAGCTTTAGCAGCGCAACTTCGGCGACATTCCTTGTTGTGCTGGGTTGGGGGGGGGTTTCTGCTTGGGTCTCAAGGGGATGTATAGAGGGTTGCTCAAGCGCTCGGACATAAACATAGAGCTTGTGCAGGACGGGCTCCGGTGTGGTGTGTGATTTGGACGTCCTTCTACGAATTCCTATTAAAAAGCCAAGCGAGACACCCCAGAAGCTTCTGGTGGGGGCACTCACGAAGTCACAAGTTGTGTCGCATCGGGACCTCCTCAGTGTGAGGAAAAAAACCCAAATCTTGCCTTGCACAAGTGGCAACTTTACGACAAGCGCCTTAACAGAGAAGATGTGCCCCAGAAGCCCTTTGCAATGTGCTTTTTTTGAAAGCAGTGATTGGCATAAGTGTGCACATTCTACACTGCAGGTGGGTCTACGACTTTAGCCGGTTCTGTAACTTGAGCTTGCCAGTCACCAGTCGCGGCCTTGTTAGTCAGCTCCAGAAAGCCATTTGTCCCCCACCACAGGAGACCCCAAACCCCAAGCCCCGATGCTCCCGCCGAATTCCCATACCCCCTACCCCAAAACTAGGATGACAAACTCTGAGCCATCCAACCCTGAGATTCAAATTCTCAGTGGCTGCAGTAGCTCAGAAGCCATGGCTCTCTCGACACGCGAGCGCCTTACACACGCCACCTTCCAGCTCGGTGCCTGCTGCTGCTTGGCTGCTGCTGCGGGATCTTCGGGTTCTTGGTGATCTGGAAGGGTTTATGGGGGGGGGGGGGGGTTGGCGATTGAAGAACGCCGTGTTTTTTTTGGTCTAGTTCGGGAACCCGCCGAGTATTTTTCACACATATTGGGCTACCGTGCCGCCCACTCCCCAATAGTGTTGTGGGATGCGCGTGGAGACCAGCTAAGAGAGAGAGAGAGAGAGAGAGAGGCTTGAGTGGCAAGCAAAGTAGCAAGCTTCGAGCACGCTGACAGCATCTACAAGGTTGTACGGCACGTTTTGCGAATTGGGCACGGGGCTCCTTAAACTTACTGGAATTTGTAGCCGAGAAGCTGAACCTGTGTCGTGTGAGCACTGATGCCCAGGCTTGGGCATGGGCTTGGTAGGCGCGGCTGCTCAGAAGCATCTGAAGAAAATGCACCCCATCGACCCTGTCCACGAGTCTTGGTTGCTGGGTTACTTTGAGGTTGGTATAGGATTCGGTAGTTGGCCTGTTGTGTGACGATGCAGCCACATTTTCAAGATTTGACTAGAAGCAGTGGCCTTCATAGGCCTTTGGAGCAAGAAAGGCCACAGCCTGCCTTACCCCCACGAAGCACCTCAGAACTCAAAACTCAGAACTCAGAACTCAGCCCTTGAGCTGAGGTAAAGACACTACTTGACCACCCCCCCCCTCCTTTTCTTACAGCAGGGCTGGGAGTTGGCTGCTTGGCAGACCCCGTGGGCTCCTCCAAAATGCACCTCGGCCCAAGACTGAGTCACTGTCAGCACTGAGCACTCAGGGAAGCTTAGGGGGGCTTAGTGCATCAAAATTCATGGTGAGCATTCTTGGGAAGGGATTCCTGTCACAAGGCAGAGGTGTGCCAGACATTCTTGTTGATGGTATTGAGGAGCCTTGTGGTCCAGTCATCCCCCCCGTCATCATCATGGGATTGATATCTCATGCTCTCTCATCCTATGAGGACTTGAGAAGGCAGAGGTCCAACCACACCTCCGAAAGTTAATTTGAACTCCGTTCGCGTTTCCCGTGAATCGGCACCGCATGGAGCGCTCGCACAAGTTGCAGAGGATTGGGTTCATCTAAGCTCTGACTCTATGAAGCAGGAGTGGGGTCTTGGCTGGCACTAAGGCCGAACTCAGACAAGCAACTGTCTGCTACCTCATGCGTTCTTTTGCAAGTGAAGTGTCGACAGCGCATTCGCTGAGCTGAAATCCTTGCTGCTAAGCTACCCTCAACATCCCTCAAAGGCCGTAGCTCTTTGCATTCGGCCACTTTGTGGGCAAGGTACGGCCTGCCTTTGGAAGCCAGCAGCCCTGCATTGCGTTGGGCATCTTGACACCCCATTCAGTCGGATGAGGGGTGTGATGGTTGTAGGCAGTTGTAGGTGCCTCTCCGACTCTCCGACTGTGAGATGTATTGTAGCCCGTGGCCTGCGGCGCACATCTTCAGGTCAAAGTGGCTGGCGTGCGTGACCTTTGCCTGGGCGCCTGGGCTCTCACAAGTTTTGGACGGGCCGGTGTAAAGCGACATACTTAAAGCGAGATGTCTCCAAGCACTGCAGTCAGCTACACATCATCATCGGGACCACGTCCCATGCCGACGAGAATCATTGCTTCAACTCCACCTTATCTCAGATCGGACGTCGTCGGATTTTGCATTGTCGTGCCCTTTTCACCGGCTCTTTTTTGAGCTTCACACTTATGTCACAAAACTCATGAAGACTGCTGAGTCAAAAACCATGAAGAATGGCCCGCATGACATGGCAACGAGCCTGCTTTACCTTGGCTTTCTGAGCCACAATGCGGAAGTTATTGAACTTGGAAGGTGTCGGCACTTTGGCCCTCTTCTATTTTCAGCCGAGCGCACTGCGCGTGTTTGCCCCGGCAACACTTGTCGTCGCAGCCTCTGATGCCGCTCCTTGACTTAATTGGGCCTTCCCTGTGAAGGGGTTGATTAGGGAGTTTAGCACAGGTGTTTGGAGGCATGTTGCATGTAACGCCATCACCTCTTCCCAATGCGCCGGCAACGGGCGCATAAACTACCCAGAACCGACAACTGCATACTCTGTGTTGTTGGCCCGGTACTCTTCTTTGTTTGCCGATGCTGTGGCCAATCTGTTGACGCAACGTGGACTATAGGTGCTGACCATCGGGGGTCCCTTCCCAGCGCCCTTCAACCATATCATTGGTGTGGTGGGCATTGGCCTCCCGGCTCAGGATTCACTGGTTGAAGATCGCTGTTGGAGTTCGTGTTCTATGTTGGTTCATTCTAGGGTTTCGGTATCTTGTGTTGACGCCGGGTGCGTGAAGAGGGCTGGATGCGAAAAGCCGTCCTTTCGCTTGAAGGCGTAGCCGTGCTTATGTGTGCCTATGACCACTTCGCACAGCGACATGGTTCCAGTCTAGCTACAAGCAAACTAGCTAACCGAGTCCGGGGATGGCTTGTGGAACTGGCTTGTCTGGCTTAAGGATGCATAGGGGAGACGCAGAGGCCCGTAGCCCGTAGGTTCTTTTTCTAGCTCCCATTTGCAATCTCAATAGCTTGCGCCTGGATGCATACACATCGGACTGCAGGCATCCTCTCCGTGGCGGCATGGCTGGATCCCGTGCTCACGACGGGCGAGGGCTACAAGCGCCTTCCGGGCTGAGACACGGACAGACCCCGCCATGGAAACCTACCGATGCCCCAGGCGGTGGGGTGTGAGCTTTGACAAGATTTGGTGGACGTACATCTGCTATGCCGTTGCGTAGTTAGGTTTAGAAGCGCTGCGGGTAGGACTCACGGTTGTCATTTTTTCTACCAACTGTGGACCATCATAAGCCCCTCTAAACCTAAGCCTAGAAGCCTGACGTCTCAGCACTTTCTTGTTTGGTAGGGTCTGAAGAGTCTGAAGCCTCCAAGCAGCTTGGCGTCCTGTTTTGGTGCAGGGGGCTCATTGCTTTCAAAGTGTGGGCCAGACCTTGGAGTCGTGGCCCTCTCTGCCTCTCTCTTCAATCTGAAGATGGTGCGGACTCTGTTTTGGCTGCGGTTGCCTCCGCAGAATCAATTTTCTGCAAGCGCCTCAAGTGCTCAAGTGCACCTCAAGTTGATGTGCCGTATGTTGCATGACGTCACTTCGTGCCCTCATTGTGAGCACCAGTCCTGGATTTTGCAACGGCTGACAGCGACAAAAGACCGTGCTGTGGCAGGTATGATCCCGCAAAGGAAAGCGCTTGGATACTCATAGAGTGCACTCCAAGTTTCCCGAACTGCCTATTGCCCAGATGCGCCTCATGCAGCTGCCAGTGGCTGTTCTGGCGACAGTAGGACTTTACAGATCGTTTGACGTAACCCCGCGCGACAGCGCGGCAAGTCGCACAAGGATAAGGATGACTAGTGTGCGTTCGGCATGCCTGGATCTGGTAGCTGGCTTTGCAATGAGCCCTGAACTGGAAACACTTGGCGTGGCGCCGTTTGCAATGATTCATGAGTCCTTCGAAGCTACTGCTCAGGTATCGCACAGCAAGCCGCTTGCCGCTCGGCTAAATCACGTCTTGAAGCCCTGAAGACCAGAGATGAAGCGTTTCGGAATTCTTCGACTTTTCTCACCTTTCGCCCAACTTGCTCGGAGTCCAAAGCTTCAGCAGTCTGAGCTGCTTTGATGGTGTTTTGGAGGTTTCCCGGCTCGCAGCTGCCCTGGCTCTTCATAGGCACGGTCGGCAAATTTGATCCCTTAGGTCCGAGGACTCTACGGGGTCAAACATTGGACCCTGTCGTGTAAAGTAAGACTGCTGGCGAACTTCATTTTTTCAGTTTCGTTTTTTATTTGGAAGCATGAGAACATTTAGCCTTGCTTATTTCTAGGTTTGCGACGTCATCGAAACAAGGAAATCAGCAGAGGCCGTACACCGCCTGCATCAACAATGGTTTAAGCTTATCGGTTTGTAGTCAACGCAGTGCAGTTTGGTGTGGATGAGGGATGGAAGCTGATCTCAACAGATGGGCTGGAGGCATGGAGTACGTGCGCACAAACTCACTGCAGCTAGCGCAGCAGTGCTTAGAGCCTCGGTTGCACCCAGGAGGTGCACTGTGAACCTTCAGAGGCTTCCGGCTCTCGCTAGTGTCATGTCAAGGTCCCCAACACTGGCCACAACAGTTCGCCCCGACACTTCCCAAAGCTCCACTCACATCTTGAGATCCTATTCCGCACGACTTTTGTCCCACTCATCAGCATCAGTTGGCAAATTGCCTTGTAAAACCGGCAGAATGCTTTCAAGCGGAAGCAATGTCGCCCTGCACCCGCCGCCCGAAGCCGTGAGACCGAGTCTCTCAGAATCTTAGCTGGCTGCTTAGAGAGGCTTTCTGCTCCAGCCAAGGAATTTGCCCGATCCTTGATGCCAACAGACCCACACGTCTACAATGAGCACCTTGGTCTGATTAGACAGGCTCAAGCAACCGCAGCCTGACATGTCCTGACAAGGCTGGGCGTCGTGGCCTACCACAAGCACAGCTACGAGGAGGCCCGCGGCCTTCTGAGAGATCACGTGAATCGGTGAGATCTGCATCGGTGGTAAAGGATGGTAAGCTTTTACCAAGCGGTTTGGAGCCGGAAAAACCCCCTGCCGACTTGTTGGCTCGGACTTGGAGAATTATCCCCACCCCCCTCCCGCCGCAGCTATGTGGCATTCCAGAGATTGGGGTGTTGCGGGGGGAGAAGGTGCTGAAATGGGCGGACGGTTCGCCTTCCTTGCCCCAACACCCCAAGCTTAACCTAAGCCCTCCAGCCGAGCAGGCGTGTGAGCTGCTTGAGCGTGCCGTCAGCCTCTCCAGCGATCCGGAGGAGCCAGCAAGCAGCTAATGAGTCGACATTCCGCAACCGGAGACCACAGCAGCAGCCATTTAACTTCCCTCAGCCCCGCAGTACAAGCCTGAGCTTAGGGTCCACCCCCAACGTTTGCCCACACTTTTCTGTCTGATCGCCCCCTGACCTATATATAGGTCCCGTAGGTACGCTGTCGAGCATGAGGCTCGGCAGATGCCTTAAAAAGAATCATCACTCAAGAAGGACCATATCTCGTTATTGAAGTTCCGGCGGGGGGTGGGGGGGGGGGAGGGGGGGGCAAAAAGCATACGAGGAGTCTTGCGAATTCCTGAAGATATAGAGTTCCATACCACAAAGCCACTCAAGCCTTGCAAGTAGGCCAGTAGGCCTGACAGAGTGGTGCGCCTTTGACAAGAGCATCAGACATCGGGTGTCCTGGCTTGGAAGCTGTGCAGGAAACCCTGCATGTCAATTTGGGCCATGCGCTCCTCCAGCCGTGACCTCAGCAACTCCATGACTCTAAGAGGTCGACCTGTCACCCAAGATCTCATGACATGTTGGTAATTGCCTGATCCTTGAGATGCAGCGGCCGAAAAGTTCATGTGCTTGGCTCCACCGAGATCCCACTTAAGTGAAAGCTGGTGTCGTTCGTTGTAGCCGAGCAGTTGCCTTCATTGCCCGAAGGTGTGGCGCTCACGCTCGAGCACTGCAGGCTCGGGGGGTTGCAGGGAGGTCGAGGGCCTTGTTACAACGAAGTGCTCCTTAAAGCCCTCTTTGTAGCATGATGTTTCATCCAAAATAAGTGTGGTTCCATCACGATGCTCTTGGCCTCTAAGCGGAGCCTGAAACTCGGCTTCGCAGTGCTAATAGCACATTGAGAAAGCCCCCCCCAGTCTCCACAGGCCTTCCGCGCTGGCTTGCGCCTGCAACCTGACAGCCGCAACGCTCTGGCCGGGGTGGCTTTTGCCCTGCAGCTGCAGGCGCCGTTGAAGGGGAGTCGGCTTGCGAAGGCATGGTCTGAGGATTGAATTCAATAGACTCAATAGACTTTGGAAGTCTAGAGTTCAGAGGCCCGGAAAAGGGAAGATTCTGCCTGGAGCGCTTGCCATGATTGGGTCCCCACTTCAATGCGTCTTCGATGTTTCAAAGGACTTCACGTTATTTTTGCAGTTTCGTCTTGGGGTCCAGGTTGCAGCACAGCTCTTTTGAGTGCTTTCAGTGCATATTTAAACAGTCTTTCAACATGCCTGCGGTGGAGATGTGCAGTTTATTCTCCTTCGTCCAACAGCGTGTCTTTAAGTAGGGTGTCGGGTAAGCTCGCGCGCCTCAAGGGTTCCAATAAAGTTCCAAAAGGGGACCCTCAAAACATCAGCCTTGTCGTCTTGTCGAAGCATGTCCAGGGCAAGCTTGACGAGGCCGGGAGGGAGCTGAGTGCATGAGAAAGCCATCTGGCGAAACTTCACATCCTGCTTTTGCCCAGACATCCCAGATTCGAGGGGTTGAACTCTTTTCTGGTGCCTTTGGATGTTTTCTGCTCTGCTGAATTCGTGCCGGCGAGCCAAACTGAAGAATCAACCAACGGCTTGTCGTTGTGCTGCAAGAGTCCATTTGGCATTGGCAACGCCTCCACAGGAGGTCTTTTATTCCGCGGTGTTTTTCACTGCTCAGGAAGTGGATAGGTGCCTTTTGTCATGCCTGATGCTGTAAAACCTTTACCATCCCACTTCGTCTCTGGGACGAAGGCCATTCCAGAAGGCACGGCAGCAACCGCGACCACCACCAAGCACTACCAGCTGAAGTGTGAGCCACTAGCTCACTAGCTCAAGAGCCCAAAGATCATGTTGCATCACGCTCGAGACCTAGACCTCGAGCCAGAATCGATATCCGGGGCGACAAGCCATTTCTTCAGAACACCTTTAGTTCAGAAGAGCCATGGCCACTGAGCTGAGCCTCGCCACACGCACCCCTGGCTTGAGCCTGACCCTGAGACCCTGAGACCTGAGCAGCCTTTTGTTTTTCTCCAGTGTTCACAAGTTCTATTCCGAGTGCAGGACATCAAACTTCAAGTGCTTGGCAGTTGCGGACATCGAGCGGCACACAATATTGTGGAAGGAGAGAGAAGGAGATGAATTCTTAAGGCGAGGAGGGAGGAGGGAGAATTGGATGCACGGGCGAACCCATGCTCCTCGAGGGATTCTGCACGCATACTGGTGAATTCAGGAAGCATGGGCGGACAAGAAAGCAAAGGTCCGCACGAAAAAGAGTTAAGCATGCATGGCGGAGGTATTCAGCAACAAAAACAGCAAAAGAAGGAGGAGCAGCAGCTCCTTCATGTTTCCATACATGTGCTTTCCTGTTGTCTGGTTTACCTCTCTTCCGCTTTAACCGTTCGGCTTGCTTGTGCCGCACACTAGCAAGCGAAAGGGGATGAAACTGCCACTCGAAGCAACCTCCACCAGCTCATGTCTCTTTATACCTTGGACGCCCCAGGTCCCATTTGGCGGCCGAGGTGTCGTGATGCGCCCCGTCAGAGGCACAGCCATGGGGCCATGACTAACAGACAGGCACGTCAGGTAATCATATTTCGCATTGCTATCTGAATCGCTGTCATGTTGGGCTTGAACGGGGGGTGGGGCGTAAAAGTTGGCTTCGCCTGCTGGAAGTGAAGCTAAGTTATTTCCTGGAGACTTCCCCCTTTGAGGGGGGACTTATCATCTTAGAGATCAACACCTCCATATCTTTGAGGGGCGTTTTTTGTCTTCAGCGTTGCGAATGCCAGGACCCCTCGGAGCTCGATGTCCGAGTCCGCAGGGTGCGCCTTCCTTCGGCCGGCGGCCATCTCAACCATCGCATCTTGGCATGGCATGGTCGCCTCGTGAGGGCACGTGGGGGCGCGTTGTTGTGTGTGGTGCAAGTATGTGACGCGTCCGGAAGCCTTCATGCCTTGTCTGCCTTCGGTCCTCAGGGGTTGCTTTCTGGCTTTCTTGACATGAGCAATCAAGCCGGGAGAGCTTTTCTATAGCTTACTTGGGATCCGAGCTGCAACGGAAAACAAAAGCAGGTGGAAGCTGGTCGTTGCTAGTTTTTCAGTAGAACTACTGGCCCCGAAAATGCTGACGGAGCATGTTCGGCTGAATGCGGATCGTAACCACAGCGAACATGTCATGTGAATCCGAGGGTGCTTACGAAAGGCACACTTATTGAGTGTTCCGATCGGCACTGCTGTAGCGTATTAGCGCAAGAAACGCTTCCAGCACAAGTTGCTTGGTGAGGTCATGGTCGAGTCATGTCCGGGTTGCAACGTGCAGCGTTGTTACGAGATCAAATGGACTTGTGGTTCGTTTCCACTGCTGGTCCCGGTCTGCTCGGTGGCTGCTTGTTGGTTCGGTCTGTTGGGCTGCTGAGGCTGCTGGGCTGAGCTCCCTGTGCAAATAGTTGGGCTCGATCTTGACGATTTCAATATAGTGATATTTTGAAGCTATTTGCAGAGGCGGAGTTAGCCATGATTTCCAGAACACTGCCTTACCTCGTGCAAGGGGGAGATGCAGAAAGCAACGTGTTCTTTTTTGGACATACCCCGCTTGGCCATGTCATTGGAAGACCTTCGCGTTTAGGAGTTGGTGGGCGCGCAAGTTCTGGCAGCCTCTGTTAAGTACCCCAACCTAGCTTTGTCCATCCCCTGCTTATAGTTCCGGTTCTTTGGGGCTACAAATACGGCGTAGAATGAAATCAGAAAGTTTCCGCACCCCGAGCCCGAACGAGTGAGGCGTTGCTGCGCCGCGGCCGGCGCCGCAACCCGCTGCGGCGGGTGCAGCGGGCAACGCCTGTGGCATTGACTGAACTTCTCTCTAACTTAACTTCTACAAGCAAACGTGTCGGATTCGTGTTTGCAGCGTTTGACGATTGAGGGCCTGGCAGGCAGAGGTTGCTTTTGCGGGCGAGTGGGAACCGATATAGATCAATCTAGTTCGTCTGAGATTCTGTATGCGTCTATATAGAAGAGGAATCCGTGACCCCCGGGCCCAAAGCCTCGGGGCGGTTCGACAACGACCCTAAGGGTTTTTCAAAGCTCGGGGGTGTTGCTTTTTCAGGGAATCCAGAAGCCAAGAGCGATGCGACACAACCCTGGCTCCAAACTTATATATATATATATGGACATACAATTGAGCTTGGACTTGTTGATGATCTATATTTTTCTGTGTATATATATATATATATCTCCCTCTCTCTCTTTTATGTATTTGGTATTTATTTGCTCATGTTTTGCGGTCCCCCATTTCCTTGTAGTTATTTCTCTAGTTGCGCGTCTTTGCCTCAGGTCTTCGCACCGCTGCGGGGATCAGTTGCGGAAGAGACTGAGGCAGACAGTGAGGACGTCTCACGTCAAGAATGCAGAACACATGGCTTTGCTTGCTACTCAACACTCACATATGTTTAGCATATATATACCCTTAAACCCTAAACCCTAAACCCTAAATCTGCACCCGGAAAGGACCCGGATGCCGTTGCTGAGCAGATCCGGGGAAGCCCCGACTTTGCCTGCCCTTTGTCGCGCCGCCTGAAGGACGTTGTGTTTGTGCCGTTCGGACCTGCAAATGATGAAGGGGCTGTATTTTGTGAGCTTCTATAGAATCGAGCCTCATGGAAACTTGCCGTTTTCTGCGTTCGAGCGAGTACGGACGAGTTTTGTGCATCCGCTGAGAAGTATACCAACATGCATGATATCATTTGGATGGTGGGGCTGCGAGGGCCGGGGTGCAAGCCAACTGAAAGCTGCACGTGGCAGCAGGGATAGCAGCTGAGGCTGAATCGCTGGTAGTCCTTGCTTTGTCCGGGGCAGTCCACACATAAACACGCAGTAACTCAGCAATGAACATAAGATTGTCCTCGGTGGGGCGGCGAACCACGCAGTGAGAGTGATAGCCATCGCGACGAAGTACTGTCACGTTCAGCCTGTTTAAGGGGGTGATACCTTGCTGTTGGCCTCTTGGCGGAGGCGTTCCGGAGTTTGCCCTCTTAACGTAGCATAGCCCTTGTAGGTGCTTGTCCCCCGACACCGGGTCCCAAGGAAAGAGCTGCGAGATGCCATGGCCTCCGGGGAGTTTGCCGTGAGCCTCTCGGGCGCCCAGCAGCTGGCGCTAATTGACTATCAGACGCCTGGCACAAGGGTAGGTTTTTGGCTTGACACCTCCATGATTTCAGGCCCCTTCACAAAAGCTTAGACATCAATCCGAAGATCGGTGGCATCCATGACTGGGTCACTGAATGTCAGGTATCTTGAAAGTAGTAGGTGATGTGTCCGAGAGAATCAGGAACCTGTGCAACAAGTTGCAGAACTTTGCCTGCAAGCTCGAGCAAGATGAGATAGAGACGGATGTGCTCAGTCCGCTTTCCAGCAGCATTTGGATGGTTATGTCAGGCCATTCAAGCTGTTTGTTCAAGTCGTTGTCTCGCAGGTCTTTAGGGGCCCTGAACTTCTTCATGCCTCGCCTCATAGCCGCTGCTAGACAGCCACGCTGCAGGTTGGAGCGGGCAAAGAACCTAGCACAGCTGTCCAAGATTTGCTCCTTGGTGCAAGGTGCTGGACCTATACGTATAGTTGCTTCCAGCCGCCAGCATGATGCTCTCAGCTCGTAGCAGCTAGCATTGATTAAAGCCAAAGCTAATGATTTCGTGGCGAAAGGCGAGCAGCTCGAGGAATACATCCTGAAGCTGGCTGGAACAGATTGGCAGTCCAAGCAGGTCCTTGCCCTTCCACCCCCCCCTCTCGCCTCAACAAATAGGCATCCCGGAACAGTGTTTAAGGTTTAAGCTTCCACTGTCGCGAATTACTCCAGGGAAGCAGCTGTAGAGAACCTTTGAAAAGTGAGTTTCAACTCTATGGCTGACGCCGCGCAGAGACTTTAGGGCTCAACTTTTCAGAAGGCCCTAAGGGGAGTTACATGGTCCCTTGGTATGGGCCCTTAAAAGGGTACCCCGTATATACCCTAGACAAAGCAAGGGCCCATACATCAGAACCATTTAGAGGAGGTTAGGGACCACATGAAGGGCCCATGAAACTACCCTCAGAAAGGCAGGTTGTTGTGCTCAGACGCAAGAGGGATGGGCTCATGCTCTTAAGTTTCAGCTTTGTTCAAGCTCAACTCAGAAGATCAAGGCTATAGAACCAATTTAAATTGTCAGATGACCCGAAAACCTTGAAACACAGTGTCGGGGAGATTATGACAACGTGATCCCGCTTGGCAATGTCGGGAACATTGAGAAATCTGCACCACAATTCCGGTCAGGTTCCGGGACATGCATTTGAACATGATGGTTGCAGTACTGACTGGGCTGCCAAGAATCCGATGTGTGTTTCCTTGAGGGGAAAGCTGCCATCCGCCAGGCCCCTCGGGTGAGGGCTCCCTTAAAAAAGGGCCTCGGCAAGCTCCCCCCCCCCCCAAAGTCTCGCAGTGTCTTCGCCATGGAAAAGGTGGCCAGCTTTCGTGGCAATGCAGCTCTCCCGGATCCCAGGCCCGGCTTTGAGGGATGGTAGAGGATGTTTATGAAGGGTCTCAGGCTAAACGGCACTAGAGACTGTTCAAAGGGAGAGAATCTTCATGGAACGGATGGATCGAGGCTTAGAGTGCATCGGGGAGTATCGGAGCTTCCTGGCGATCACTTCTTGTTCACGGCCTCCGAAAAACTAAGCTCCTTTTCTTTTTTTTCACATGGAGGAATTACTTGATTGCACGCGTGGCTCTGGGTAGTCCAAGAGTTCCTCGAGATTCCCAGATTCGTGTCGCCGCTTCAGCGTCCCTGCGGTATCAACCCCGCCCTGGCGTGCAAGGCAGTTCATGGACATGTCTTGGGATGTTCCCCTTATACTAAGAGTCCTTAATGGGGATTATAGTACCCCCCTATTAGAATCTCCATTAAGGACTGTTTTACTTAGTAGGGGGAACATGGTCCCCAAGACATGTCGCAAGGGCTTCGGTTCTCGGCCGCTTTCGCGCGCGTAGAGTTTCAAAGGCCAGCGTGCGAAGCTGTCCGCTCTTCTCATCAGGTGTTTAGGGCGTTTAGGGTTTAGGGTTTTTGGGAGTTGAGAAGATTGCACCTCCATTCCTTCCGCAAAGATGCAGTTTTTGCTGTTGGCAAGGCGGCTCTCCTGGTATGTGGCTCGGCGAAAATTGGCAAGTGTGTGCGAAAATTGCTTCTCGACGTACCTGACCCAAACTGTGTATTGAGGACACCTGACATTTCAGGGCAGCGTGGAGTGAGTTTGATGTTGCTGGGCAGGTCCGCGACGATCAGACAGTCGACTTAGATGGAGCTTTCAGCGACCCCGGCTGCTGGGCTCTGGTAGGTTCTGCGGTGTTGCTTAAGGGTTAACGGCAGAAGGTCCTGAAAACAAGAATTAGGGCCTTGCATGAGTTCACAAAATGGACACGCGTGAATACTTCGAGGCCTGGGGGGGGGGGGTTTTATGGAGCTCAGGAAAAGCAGCGCGCTTTTCTCGCGATCTCTGGGAGCGCCTGAGCCCTGGACGGCAAGCTTCGTCGGGGCTCAGCAGGGCCAGAAAAGGGTTTAGGGTTTAGGGCTTAGGGCTTAGGGTTTAGGGTTTAGGGTTTAGGGTTTAGGGTTTAGGTGCATGCATGGGAGCTGGCTTGCCTTCAGTCCAGTGGCAAAAAGGGTTTAGGTGCTGAAACCCCGGAGGGTGTCCAGCAGGTCGAGCAGCGAAGGCAGGGAGAAAAGACATGGCTCTATCGAATTGGATCTCCATTTTTCCACCATCGCACGAAAAAAACGAACCTGTATGCTGTCCTGTTTGCTGCACTGCTCCGTTCTCTGCACAAGTAGGAGTGCTGCTTCTTTGCTAAAATGTGGGTCGAATCGTTGGTCTTAGGCTTGCCCACAGGCCATACACTATACAACCATCATGGGCTTGCCTGCCAGCTTCATGTCCTTTGGACCAAACATCCACGGTAGTCGGAGGTGTTGGCCTGCAGCATGCCCACTGTCTGAAATCTCCTCTCAACATTAGGGTCTATAGGGCTTAGGTGTAATTCGGGTTGTGCTTCATAGGGATTGTTGAAGATTTACTGTGCATGGATCGACAGCAGCTTGTTGTCGAAGAAGATGTTCCAAGATTTCTCCACAGCCAAGGAACGGAAATAGTCATGGGCAGGAGCGAAAGACGACGTCCAACGACTCCCCGCTCGCAGAAGCGCGGGGGGTCACGCTGAGGCAGGCTAAGGCACGCGGCTGGTGGATGTTATGAGCAGCATGGAAGTACGGAGCAGTATGGGCGCTTATTGTCAGGGTTCGCTTAAACGAGAGAAGCCAAGCCGAACCTGTCAAGTCGCCCAATTGCAAAGAGACGCAGGAGAGGGCGCAAGAGGCGGTGGCAGCGCGGAAGCGCTTCCTCGCCAAGGCCCGAGGGTAAAGCTTCGTACTTTGGGGTATCATGGGGTTTGAATGATGACCAAGTAGACGGGTTGTCATGATCGTCTTGCTTTGGACTTGGGTCACCGCATTAGGGTGCTTCATGGCGGTTCAGGAAATGGAGGTGGGGCATTCGAAATTCGCGGCTATTGCTCAATTATCTCGTGACAGCAACTGCGATGCCAGACTGCGTGGGCTTCTGGAGTTCTCCTCCCGAACTTCGGCATTTAACATCGACCCTTCCAGACAAAGCGCAAAAACAATGCGAACTTCCAGGCATGGAGACCACTTAAACGATCCCACGAGGCAGCCGATCGGCTTGGCCCGACTCGGGCGAAGGAAGGGGAGGCCGCGCCGGGTGCCGATGAGTTGCGCGAGCTACGATCCGAGCTGCGAGGCCACCCACTGTGAGGGCTTCACATCGGGTTTTCCTTTTTGGGGGTCTAAAGGGCTTATAGGGTTCGCAGGGTTTCTAGGGGTTTATAGGGCATATACATTTGACTTTGATTTAGGTTTGAGAATCGGTCCGTATATGGTCAATCGATGTTCGATTAGGAACATACCAAGTTGACAAACTGTAACAAGATCGAGAAAGCATGTTGACAGATTGAGTTCGGGTTCACATTGAGGCTTGGGTCCTTGTCGGGGGGATGGTAGAGGCGCCCTGCAAATATGCTCAGCCGTTTATAGCCAGGCTACGAGGAGGAAGTCCGCACCAGGCGGAGCGAGGTATCGGTAAGAATCTTCGGCTGCCAATATTGTGCATGTTCTTTTCTAATTACTGGCGCGAAGGTAGTCTTCAAGGACTTACAAGGACTGAAAAGGGATGTTGCCGGACCGTCCAATCACCTCCACCGCGCGCTCAACTTCCCAGCCATGAGCTCCTTCCCTCTTCACGTTTTGCATTGCAATGAGCTACTTGGGCTTCGTGTCTTAAGCGTTTCAAATATGCTTGAAGATGTTCCGAAGATCGCGGGGACTAGAGTTGGAATACCCTGCAGACCACGCCAAGCTTTTGGACTAGTTTCCCTCGATGCACACTGGTGCTCCGAGACCCACAACCCAAGCGTTTTTCCTGAGGTTGAGCGAGACTCATTTTTGATGGGCCAGTAGACGAGGTCAAGAGCACATGTACGATGAGGACAGGCCTTTAACCTCCTGTCTTGTAGAACGATTCAGTCATCCGCGGCCCCTTGGCACAGATCTTTACACCCCAAACTACGCGCCACAAACGAACCAAGGCACCTCAACCGCGGGCTGTCCTGGATCACAGAAAACCAAACCCCGAAGCCGTCGGCACTCTCGAGCCTGCACGCACGAAAGATACGTACCGGCCGAATCTGAAAGCCAAGGAAACATTGAGTGGCTTCTTCAGCGATGCGCTGATGAGCTGGAGAGGGACCTACTCGGCACGAACATGCGCCCTGACTGCATGGAAGGCTCTTGAGTCTTGAGCTTCGCGACACATGTCCGTGGTGCTAAACCAGGGCACGGCAGCCTTCTGTTAGCACAGGCAGCTGCCGGTTGATGCAGGTGTTGATCTGTGATCGAGAAGTGGCCAAAGGATGTTGTTTAGTTTTTTGTTTCGCCAGGGCTCCGCACATCTGTGAGGTCTGAATGGGCAGTAGCCGGACCTCAGCTCAAGCTCTTGGTCGCTGAGTTCTCGCTGTTGGAAAAGCAGGCCCGGCCTGAAGCAGCCTTGGGCGTTGAGCTTTGCAGAGCCTGGTGTGTGGGTAGTGTGCGTGGGCGTCCTTGCGCCGCGCAGAAGGGGACATGCGGATGCATTGAGTCTCATGTCCTTGCGCAACGCTCTCTACAAAGCACAACGCAAGGCCTCCGAATCACGCTCCGGGGGTTTTCCTAGATGCAAGCGCAAGTTGACCCGACAACGGCACCAGCACAGTCCAGGCCCCCCGCAAAATTTTCCCCGCGTCCACCCCCACAAACCTGCAACAGCCACGCGGCAATTCATGGTGGGCTTTCGTTCCATAGTTGCCAGATGATATGAGTGTGCCTAATATGCGCATGAGGCTTCTGCAAGTAACTACGGGCAGCCTTGAATCCCCCCTGCCCGCCGGCGGCGAAGAAGAAGAAGGAGGAGAGGAGAGCTGTACTATGCAGGGGTGCAGAAGCTGCACAGGGGTCCCACCCCCTTACACGCCCGCGGCAGGTAGAAACAGAAACAGAGAGAGGGAGAGAGGAGACAACATGCCGCGAGACACCGATACAGAAGGCAAGAAGGCAAAAAAGGCAAAAGCCGAAAGCAAACCACTGGACGCCTTCTGATGCCATGTCAGGTGACCTCCTACCAGACCGCTTCCCCAGAACATGTGGAAGAGCCCCTGGTCCGACCCGAAGGATGTCTCCCCCCACATATGAAGCAGGGTTTATATTTCTGTTTTTGGTGAGTGTATAGAAGGTTCCTTTTTAACATTGGTGAGTGTATACATTGGGCGTCCTTTTGGGGGTACAAGAAATATAAACCCTACTTCACATGAGTTAGTTCCCCTGGGTTATTGCAGTGCGGGCAAGTTGTGCAGATGTCAGCTCCAAAGTCGCTGCGAATCGGGGCTCTCTTCCCTTCCCATCAAGGCCCATCGACCCTGTAAGGTTCCTCTGAGCTCACATGTCTGAGCCCAAGGCTTTCGGTCCTTGAGGGTGACGTCACCGAGCTCGCCGAAAGATTAGGTCTTAAAGGCCGGGTGGACCAGAGAGTCTCGTTTTTTGATGGCGATCGAGTTGTGCGATCGGGTTGTGTAGCGTTCTGCCTCAGGTTTCAGATATTAAGGAGCGACAGCTGTGTTTGGGGGGCGTGCCAATGTCGCCGCACCAAGCACCGTGTAATTAGTCAAGGGGGAGAAGGGATTCATGCGCCTGTGCCTCTTCTCCGCGTTTCTTTCTTTCCCTTTTGCTCAATTGCTGGCTCAGTTTTTTGTTTTTTACATGTTTCTTAGCCTGCCGGACCTGGCATTCTTCATCACACCTTGTGCCGAGCAACAGTGGCTCCCAGGCAGCAATGGGAGTGCTGAGATGTTGAAAGCAGCAAGAAGCCTCGGCAGGTGAAGAACGAGAGGCTCGAGACTTCCTGTCCTCTTCGCGCAGGCCCCGGGCATGAGATGAGCCACATGTAGCCTCACCCTAGGTGCCCTGATGTGGGCCTGCCGGCATCCTCCGTGAAGAACAACCTCAATACAGCATGGGTTTTGCAACATCACTCGTTTCAAGGGCTATGGATGGCAACATAGCTGATCTTGTGGCTTTTGCCGTGCTATGCCATGCGCAGGTTGCTGGCACAAGCACGAAGAGCCTTCGATCGGGCGAGGTCCGGATTAGAGGCTTGGTTCTGCAGCTCAGGCGCCCAAAGCAGGTCAACCTCCATGCCCACTGCAAGCCCATACTTGCCAACGGCGCAAAGTTCTACTTCATGACATAATTATGCTTACATCAAGACGTGCAGAAATCCAAGGATTTCTACCTCACGGGAGGCCAGCTGCTGTGGCAGGACTGAGGTTTGATTCAGCCCGTCAGCCTGCTAAGTATTCAGTTGTTGCATTGCCAACGTGGTGAGGTTATACTGGACGACCCGGGTTGCGGGACAGCAGTCGAGTGTTCATCTGCAAGCGCTGACCTTCCTGCACCACTCATTCTGAAAATCGACTCGCTGGTTGAAGTCTATGAACCTATCAGTCTCGGCTATGGTATGTATCGTTCCTCACTTAGCGCAACCAACCTCGCCCCTCGGGTTTTTGTTTTCATGGGCTCATAGACGTGCCTGTGTTTGCCTCGAAGCAGTGTGCTCAAGTGTCTTTGCTCATGCCCGGTCCCTTCGGCAGCCTCTGAGAAGTATGGTGCTGCCAGTGGGGGGGGGCATGGGCTCTTCCATGGGTGGCCCTCCCCCCCAGCAGGTTCTACAGACGTTGCCGTACTTGAAAGCCACCATGGTTGCGATATCGCTCGTCGTCATCGGCGAGTTCGTGTCCACCTACTTCAACGAGGCTATATCAGACTGCCTGACGCCTTTGCTGGGCATCATAGTGCTTAGGGACGTCACGCAGACTGGTCAATGTGTCCTTTGTCTGGCGTTGGTGTCAGGTTTCAACTGCCTGTCTGACCTGACATCCTTGGTTTTGATCCTCGTCGGGCAACGGTACATCCCTGGCGCCAAGTACTTCTTCTCCACAGTCTGCTATGCCGATGTCCGAGTGTGGGATCCTTCGACAAGAACCACAAAGATCGAGAACAGGGAGCTGTGCAGCTGGCGGACAGTCACCGGGAACTCCTGCATCGTGCTCGGAGTTCTCACCCAGCTTATCTGCTGCAGACTCAGCTTCAAGATCTTCCAGGCTTACCAGCGGGAGGGGATCGCCATGCTCGAGGGCTTCGATGGGCACCCGGATGACCTTGGAGCCGTGGGGCCCAGTGCCGCGACGGCTGCGGACTTGCCGCGCCCCGCGGCGGCGGAAGGCCCGGCTTCCTCTGCGCAAAGAGCCAGCAACAGGGGCTTCGTTCCCTTCAGCGGTGAAGGGCAGAGGTTGGGATAGTCGTGTGGAGCGGATAATGACAAAAGCTCAGACATGAAAAAGCGACTTTCTCTTCTTGTTGCGCTCGTGCGTATACCGGAATCCTCGCCCGCTTGTGTAAGCCTGACAGTCGACGTGTGAGATGTCACAGGACCTGCAGTATGCCTCCAGTCTCCTGGGCAAGGCGTGCTGCCCCCAGGGCGGTGATGCGAAGACCACAGGTATACGGTGCATACATGCGTGTTTCATGAAAATGGAAGAGGCTACCTAAAGACTCCATGAAGCTAGTCAGCGAAAGTGTTGCCCCTGACGTTGTTCCCATCCTCGATTTCGGCCTTGTGCTGCTTCGAGTCAACATATAGTTCCTATGAATTGCAATGCTGCTTCGAGAATTGGCATGTTCGCGTTGAGCTTCAGGCCTGTGCCTGATTCCCGCGCACTCAAAATTCCCAAAATTACTCCTCATTCCCAATGACCGCCCGGCATCGTACGAGCCCTGGCAAAGACGCGCACTGCCTTCTAAGGTTCTTCTCGAACTACACGCTCAGAGCCCTGGAGGTCCGCACATTGCAGAGGACCGCACGCCATAGCAGCCCTTGACGTTGCACAGATTTCGCCCAAACCGAGGCAAACCGAGCTTGCACCATTGGGTTCTCTTACATGAAGCGTGTGCACGGGGCCCACGGGGCCCCGGAACCGTATTTTCTTTTTTGCGGGCGCTCTCGCTGTAGCTCGTGCGCATTCTCCTTTGCGAACGACCACCCTCTCAGCGTGTTCGCCCCTGCAAGTATTTAATGCTTTCATTGTCCGGCGCACTTGTGGCACCAGCAAAACACTAAACGACATAATCTTCTATAGGGCAAAGCGCAAACACGTTGTGTCGGGGCCTCCTTTGCGTGGCCCTGCAGCCGGACCAATTCTCAGAGCCGGCAGAGCCTCTGTTTGTTGCAGGTTTGTGTCCTTAAACTGAGCCCAAGTCTGCGTCATAACATGGTTCCCGCCTCGGTCTCGTGTTCACTGTCAGACGTTTTATTGTTTTTCCCCGTCAGTCAACTGTCTTCTACGTGAGCTTTCGGGGCATTGGACCGCGCTCTCTCGCGCCCGCAGTCCGTGATCACTCTCCTCGCGAAGTGAGTCGCACTTGTGTGGCTTCACAATGGCTCCCGTCTACGTCCTGAGCGCACCTCGTGAAGCTGGAAGAGTCCTTGCTTTCGGGCGCTTACGTTCAGTGCGCGTTCCACGCCTCTGTCCTGTGCGCATGATCCTCATGAAATGCGCTTTTGGGTCTTGCTCCTGTGAGCGATCTGCCGTCGCCATTCGATCACTGCTCCAACGTCAGCCCTCTTGCACGATCGGCATCTGCATGCTCGAGAATGCTCTCGACCGCCAAAAATCGTGTCTATCGGTTTGCTGATTGCGCAAGGGTCTGTTCTACTCCTGGTGGTACGCACGCACCTCGTTTTGCATCTTCTCCGAATCGTCGATGCCGGCAAGCTTTGGGCGTTACACCGGACTGCTTGGGTGTCTGGAGAAGATCTGGAGATTTGTTGAAGCTTTTGCCATTCTAAGAAACAGTGATTCAGATGACATGGGGCCCCACGTGAGGGCTGGAGTTGTCCAACCAAAGGACTGTGAAGGATGTCCTGACCCTGCCGCTGGGCATGTACTCGTATATCAGGAGGAAAGGGTTGGATTTGTTATTCGTTGGTTCTTTAGTTCTTTCCTTGCCAATTGACACTTCAGGGTCGAGGGCTGAGGGGTGTGCCTCTGATCGCCATTGCCCTGAAGGCCGCGCAAATCAAGACACGGAAGTCACGGAAGGAATTGGGAATGCCACAGCGCACTTCGTTCGGATCTAGGTTTCCATTGACAAGTGTTGCGAAAAGGTTTCATGTGGCATTTACATTTACGACCCGTCGCTGGATGTGTAAGCCATGTTCACCAAGGATTCCCTTCCTGATCATCCTCATCATCCCGCTGTCGCCCGTTGGGCACGTGCTGGTGTTGCCTGGATTGGACTGGGTGGAAACAGGGGCCCAAAAGCGAGAAAAAGAAGCAGAAGGGTCGAGCAAAGGTTTCACATACACTGAGTGCAACGTTGCACATGCTTCATGGTGAAACAGCGCCAGTGCTCTGTTTTTGAGCCGAGGCTTTGCCCTTTTCACCTTGCTTTGTCTAACACTGTGCCGGTAAGCGACCGGTGCTCTTAAACAGCTCTTGGCATGGAACATGCGAGGAGGACCTGACATGTTTAGGGGATATTTGCTTCTTTATGAGCGCCAAGGTTCTCTTTCATCCAGAAGAACTTTCCGGAGTTCTTCCCTTCAGCATTCACGGAGCATCGCCAGAACGCCATCAAGATCTACCGGGACATTGTGCAGCTCGGTCGCAAAGTGTATGAGGGGTTTCCTGCTTACTAAGAACTCACAAATGTTGTTCGAGTTCAGCGTTATGAGCATCTACTAAGTTCTACATATATTCAATATTCCAGAAGATGGCAGATATTCAGATACTCTATCAAAGCCACAGCACATAGTTCAGCAGCCGAGAGGTCCGATTCTTGAAAGAAGCAGGTATGAAATCATCAACTGCCTTGTCCGGAAGCCCAATTCGTTTCCGACTTTTTCGGCTCTATCATTCAGTCGTGTTGATCCTTCAGGCAAAGCCTGCCCGCAAGTACCGTCTCAACAAGACATTGCGGCAACTTAGAAGCCCCCCCACCCTCCCCCGCATCATCCTATGCACCCCTGCGCACTCGATGTACACCCATGGTGTTACCAGAGGGGTGGTAGAATCTCCCAAAGGCCCTTTGGACTGCACCGCATCTTTAAACTTGAGAGGGCAGTGGGAGTTCAGAGTTTACTTCCATGGCACGGCATCTCTCTGACATCTTCTTGGCAACACACACACACATCAATTTCTGCCACACACGCTGGTGAAAAACCGGAAAACGTGTTTGGTGCTCTTTTTTGCTGCAAGTGCTGAACATAAACAAGACAAAGCTTTGAAAGTCTAGATATCAGATTGTTGTTGCAGGCAGAAAACCATTTCAAATGTTAAATCATTGACATGTCTGCTTTTAACCTAAGGTTCATGCTTTTGTTGGTTAAGCTTGCATTCCTTAAGCTTCCAGCACATATCTTCAGATGTTTTGATGATAGTTCAAAAAGTTAAAGTTGCATCTTTAACCAAGCAACTGATAAGAAGTGCAACAAAAAGAAACACCAAACTTCAAAACTTTCTGGAAACCTGACAAGAAAGTTTGAAAGGCAAAGTCATTGCTGAAAGTTAGTAAGCGGCTGCCGCATAAGCCCTACAACTTCCCTTAAACCCTCTGATTCGGGATGTTCCCCCTTATACTAACAGTCCTGAATAGGGATGATAGCAGGTTGATATCAAGGGTGCGAGTCTCCAAGACCTAAAACTTTTCGAAAACCTATAACTTCTAAGCACATCCAACAAGGCCCGATGCTGGAGGCGGAGGTGGTGGGAAGCAGGGCGCAAGATGATCCAGACAGCCTCTTCAGCAGTCAACCTCCCTCGAATGGTCTGCTCGAGAAAACCTAAATCTGTCCAAGCGTGGGGTTTTGGGGTTCTTGCAGCAGTTTTTGGTTTAGGTAACTGCCCATTCAACTACCGCAGGGTCAGCTGGCGGTTTAACAACCTTCAGAAAGAGGTTCTATTTAGGATCTTGAGTCAGTCGTAGTTGGGGATTCGATGCAGTGTGGCGTCATGACTTTATAGCTTTCTGCTACCAACTTGCTTATCGGAACCTAAATGCTTTTGTTGCTCTATCGGAGCTGGCAAAAAGGCTGTCTGAACCGACCGCTGCATGAGGCAAGGACAAGGACAGCTTTTGCACAGCACTGAAGCAGAATGTCAAGTATTTTCTCCTTTCACGAAGCCCCGTCATGATCCAAGTCTATCAAAGCGCACGACAACACATGGCATTCTGGCTGAGTGCAGCACGCGTGCTGTGACTGCTGCTGAAGGCATTTTCAGAAGTCTTGCTGCGCGCTCGACAGTCTGATGCCGAGTGGTGCGTTACGCCGTGGAGCATCGTAGACTCTCTGGGGGCGCCCGAGTCCCGAGTCTTGCAGAGTCTTGCAAGTCGCGTCACTTCGAAGATCCGATGCAATAGTCGGGACCTGGGATTCCGAGGTTTACCAATCTATTCTAATCGACCCAGACCTTCTCCATGCCGCCTGCGCTGTCTACAGCCTGTTATTGCGATTAGCTATAAGTGCCTGAGTGCCTTAAGCCTTCCGTTTGTCAGTTTTAGGTCGATCCTGCAGCCCCAGGCAAGGAACAGGACTGGAGGAGCACCACCGTACAAGTGGCACGCTGAAGCTCACTCGCTTGCGGTGACTGCGCAATTGCCGTGGTCTATGGCCTCAGGGGCCTGCAGCGGATTTTTTGGAGAGTAGTTTTTTGAGAATAAACAGGGTACCTCGCAATATGTGCTCGATGTGGCCCAAGCTTAATGCAACACCTTCCGCAACTGGAATGCCCAGAAGCATCCTTCCATGGACACAAGCCTAAAACATGGTAGAAGTAAGTAAGTAAGTAAGTAAGTAAGTAAATAAGTATGATGAGTTGACTTGGTTTACAAACAGGTGATGAGTTATTGGTGTGTGCTAGCCAAAACGATAAAAAGCAGTGGACAGGAACAAGCTCACAGCGCCCTCAACCAAGCCAAGTTCATCCCACATTGAGGTTAACTAACCACGACTCCACTCCCGAATCTTTGCGTTTGATGTTTTTCAAGCGAACAACATGTCGGAACAAGAGATAACGTTGACCTTGGGCACACGCGGAGACGTCACATGATTGCTTGTGGCCCGTCTTGTCGAAGAAGTCAAGTTGCGTTCTTTGCCGGCCGAAAAGGCAACTCACATCGCTTCGCTTCGGAGCTCTATGGCTTGCGCCGCCAAGTGATTTCCACTGCGCTGCGCGCAAGTGCCGCGCAAAGGTGACACTAGTATGAATCCCAGGTTGCCGAGATCTTCACTGAGCACATGGCTCTTAACTTGCCGTTTCCTCTGTCAATCGCGTTTGCGCGCTTCATCAACGTTTGTACAGGCACACGTGCACACAAAAGATGGCGTCCTATGTGTTGTGGCATTCGGGTCTGCATAGATGGCACGTGCCCGAAAGCGGCTGGGCTTCCAAAAACGACTGAGAGTTTGCTAGTCATGTGGGCTGAACTCCAACAGACTAGAATTTGAGTTGCCGCGGATTATGATTGCACTGGGGAATAGGCTGTGGAAGCACTAGCACTTAAGGTGTAGGGCTGGTTACAGGGTTCTGAGGGCCGATTTGGCATTGGATGTCGTCTTGTCAATGCTTTCCTTCAAATTCGTTCTTTGAAAACGGCTTGCATGGAGACTGGGCACACCTGGGCTCAACAGCATGTGCGGCCCAGTCTATTTCGTTCCCAGACTGAACAGGTCCTCGGAATAGATGCACAAGCACTGCCCGCTCATGGCCAGAGATCCGAATGCCGGTCCGCCGGAGGGTGCCTGGTGAAATAGCATATTGTTGGCAACATTGGAGATTTTCAATAGCTTTGGGCCCTTTGATTGTGCTTGTTGCATTGCTTGTTGCAAAGTGGATAACAACCTTGGAACGTTGTCTGAGAGACATGAGCGATATGAACGGCGGCGAACTCTAGATGGGAGCCCTTGCTGCTCCGATGCAGCCTGTCACGCATTCAACTTTACTTTCAAGAACGTCAAGACCCAAATCATTGGTTCAGCTTACTTGGGGGAGATTTGGGCCTCCACTGATTGGGAGGAGCGCTGTCACCTTGAGCAAGCTACGTTCACCACAAGACATTCAGATTTTTCACACCCTGTCATCACCCCGGCGTGTGACAAGCAAGGGCGGCGCCCATCTTTCTTTCCAGTTTTCTTCTGCAACTCAGTGCTTGCCACGGTGCCGTCTAGCAAGGGTTTCCGTAAGAATGCCCCTGGAGTGCCCGCAGAACGATCTGCAGCAAACCCAAAGTATCGCAACCAGACATCACGCAGGGCACAATCATTCACGTAAATCCACTTGAGTTGTCAAAAGAAGGGCTTGTGCAGACTTGTGCAGAAGGTTGCCATTCAGGTTCGGGCTTTGCCGCACACCTGCGCGCAATTTATGAACTTTACAGTGCTGCTTTCTGCACATTCAGCGTCTGGCCAAAAGACCTTTTGGCAAGCACACGAGATAGCAGCTTGGCTATTTAAGTGCTGCAAATGCCGGGAAGCAAATTCAAAGAGAGAGCGGAAAAGAGATCTGGGCATCTGGGTGCCGGCATTTCTGTCAGAGTGTACCACGTGTTAGCTTGACCTCTTTGACAGCCTAGAATCGTTGTCATCCTGCAGTACCATTGCTGGACGCCTTTTGTGCTCGCCCACCCCAAATACGTCTGCCTGGCAGGCCATTGAGTATTACCATCGTGCGCTACGCTCCGACAGGAACGATGCATTCTGTTCAGAGATGCTGAACTTCGCTGTGCACGAGGCCAGTGCATTGTGTTGTGCTGAATATAGGTGTCAGCGGAGATCTACCCTGCGTCTTGAAGAATATTTGTGGACTTGATATGTGCTCGATGCACGCGCATGTGCTCAAGTCTCATGGAACATGTGGGGTTTCAATGCTTTCTTTGCAGACGTGTGCACACGTCGGCCGCGCACCCCGCGCACAGGCACAGCGCCCGGTTGGTGTTCGTGCACGCGCACACAGTCGCCACGTTGAGCACATTTCTCCTCGTCATTGCTCGCACCCGCGCAGTGACCGTTGATGATTTTGGGAGCACCCCACTGTGGTCCCACATAGTGTTGTGCTCGAGAATCCTCGACCCTGGCACCAGCAAGCTGCGTTCAAACCCAGGGCGGGGTGCATACTGCATCTCTTAGTCTTAGCCAGCGGCCAGGTTTGCAGGCTGCCACACATCCGGGGACATATTTTATCACATGTGCTTCAATCATTCAGGCCTCCCATTTCGCAAAACTATGGTTTTTCGGCGCAGGCCCTTGAAGAGCAGACGGGCAACCTCGACCGCTTTGCCTAGCGATGATGCTTCTGTGTTGGCAGTTTCACAGAAATATGCGTCGATTGCCGATGCATTAGATCGATGTCAGGCTGCAGGAGTTTCGCGGCTTAGGATTTGGGCTTTGAAGCGTTCAGCTCATTGAGCCTCGTAAGTTTTCGTCACCAGATGGGCACGCACTTCGCTGGTTGTAGTTGCAGCTTGCTTGCGAGCAGTTTATACGGGGGTGCAGACACTGCAAACAGATGCAGAGGCAAACCTTTCATGTCTTGCACCTCCTTGTCAAAGTGGGTTTCAAGCCTGAACAAGGGTAAGCAAGAACCCCTCTGTCGAGTTGACGGAAGCAACATCTGTGGAACGTGGTGGGGGAAGATCAGATTGCGCTTCGAAAAAGCCCTGCGTCAATCTGGTGCTCCCTGCATGGTCAGAGAGGACCAAGATTGAAAGGCTCGTCCGGGTGCTGTGCACATCGTACATTAAGTAAATAGCCGATGCCGATAGCTCGCAGTGGAAAGCGGCCTAGGTGTCCCCTCTGCCATGCCTTTTGTATAGCCCTCCAGAGCCTCGTGAACCTCTGTGGGCCCTACGCAGGTGCCCCCTATGCCGATGCCAGCGGCAGAAGTTCCGGCCTCGAGTCTGCTCGAACTCGGAGCGTGGCGGCTGTGAGGGTGCACTCTGGTAACTTACCGTGACTCTTGCTCAGGCCGCCTGGCAAGCCCCAACCTTAGTGCGGCTGTATTTGCACAGGGGTTAAGGAGATTGATTTTGCGCTTAGGGAACGAGGCGAGAAATCACAATTGCCGGTTCAAACTCACGGCCCATCTGATGCTTGAATCCCTGCAACAATGGAAACTTCACAGCATCATTGTCATATGACTGCTCAGGCGCGTCGTTTGGATTCAGTTCGGTGGCCCTCACACGATTTGTATTTCATGAACGGCGTTCCATCGCCCTCTCGCCGATATTGTGGAGATTGAATTCATTGCGGGTATAGTCTGGGCCTACGTTTTGTTGTGTTTTGGTCTGTAAATGCCAGCTTGTGCTCAAACAGAGAACCGCCGAGCTCAAGTCGGCAGCTGCCATCTTACAGACTAGCTTACTGAACCAAGTAGCCCTAAACCCTAAACCCTAAACCCCAAACCCCATAAACTTCCTCAGCTTGTCCTAAACCTGCAAATCACAGGGGCACCCCCCTCCCCAAGCCATCCTACAAGGCCGAGCCTGCTTTCGTTCCCACCAGGCACCACAAGCCTGCTCCAGAGAGACTCATAGACATAGAGTAACATACAGTAATATATAGCAATTTCTGGAAATGTATAGTAATATGTAGAAATATATATAGTAATATACAGTAATGAGGTGTGGAAGGGGCTGGCGTAGGCAGAGCCAAGGGCTCAGTGATTGTCGCTGTTTCCCTGGTGGTGTCGTTTCTCTTCCGTTCGGACTCTCGATGAGCCTACCCTCGACAGCAGTATCATTCCTGTCCCGTTGAAGATTCGGAGTAACCAGAGGTTGAGGCATCATGCTGTGAAGCTGCTAGAGCGATCTTAATTACAGGCCCAGAACCTGGAAGAAGAAGAAGAAGAAAGCCTGATCTGAGCATGTGCAGGCCCCCGAGCTACATGTCCCAGGCTGGAGTGCCAGTTGTCTTCGGTTCAAAGTCTCATGTTGAGATGAGAGTGACAGCCTGATGACACGAGCAATCGCGTGCTGAGTTTGACTATACGAGATACGATGAGGGAAGCCAGGTAGGGCACGGGACTTGAGCTGCTTGGATACGACATGTGAATGGACATGTTGTTCAGTGTGTTCGTGTCTGCGCAACAGCCACAGCATCTGCTCCTTCTTACGCTGATCTCCTCAACTTCTGGCACTTCGTCACAAAAACGAACGAAGACCAAAGACCTGTCCCAGCCGGGCCCGGCGGCAGACTTTGAAGACTCGGCGCGGAGGCTTAGGAATCTGAGGGGGGGGGGGGGGGGTAAAATGGGAGAGAGCTCCCGAATTATGTACATATTCTATACATATACATATATATATATATATATATATATCCATGCATCGAACAACGTTCAGGGGGTGCGGCTTGTCGGGGTGTCGAAAGCTGCCGTGCAACCAGGTCGCATGACTTCATGAGCCAAGCTAACCTCTACGGTAGCAACAGAATAAGACGTACAAGTGCAGGTGTCGTGGTTTATCTCAGTCCCTCACCCCCTCGTTTTCAACCCCTGCGTCTCCACATAACATCTCAAGTTGAGCGGGGTTCAGAGCTGACATCGGGTGTTTCCATTATACATACGTATAGTCCCTTGCGCGAGTGGCCCACAGCTCCTGCCCGGATTGGCGGAAGGTAGTTGGAATGGCAGAGGGCCATGCCATGGAGTCATGGAGTCATGGGGCTGTGGTTAGTGTTGAACCGGATATCGACGCCCAGACAAGCACGCGCGAGCTGACTTGTAAACTTCAACATGGAGACCTTGCAAGGCACTTGCATCAGAAGGGCTCAGATTCAAATCAAGTAGCTCAAAGCACCAAGAGATGGACGGCTTCGGCAGGCGAGATTCTGCCTATGCCTGTGCCTGACTGCCGCAAGCAAAGCTGCCCTGCAATCCCTCTACCTTATTCCCCCCCTAAACATGCGCAGAAAGGTCCATCTCTTGCTTGTGCTTGTCGGACCAGAGTGGTTGCATCAGGACCTGTGCGGCTACGGCTCATGCTGCTCGGGCGCACGCATCGACAAGTGCAGGCAGGATCTGAGCCCTTCAGCCTAGAGCATCCGGTTCTGTAATACCCTAAGCTCTAAACCCTACACCCTAAACCCTAAACCTCGATGGCTGAACATACTTGACCAGGACGTTCGAAAGTCAGCTCCTCCCCGCAGCAGCGCCTATGCCTGGACTTCCCAGGGTGCCACCCGGCTGAAGGGTCGTTGAATCGGGGCTTGTTGACCTGACTAGGTCAAGGGGTTCAAGCCTCACGGATGAACTGATGTTCCGGTTCTTGTCAGCTCAGGTTCTAGGGATGTTGCCCAGATTCTGTTAGCGGAAGGGCCACAAAAGCCAGCCCTGCCATCCTTCCTAAGCCCCACTCAACAGGATAAAGAACACAAGGCCCCCGCGAGCCAACAAAACCGACACAAGCCCTACCGGTACCCTCCCTCACCTGCCCTTCCCGACCAGACTCTAACCCAGGTAGGTGTCGGGCCAACCTCTGCAACTCAGCTTGGAAGAAGCTCCCCTTGCAGCCCGCTGGGTGGGGGAGGATAGCGAGGTCTAGGTAGGGCTCTTTACCAAGCTGTGTCATGTTTGGATGCCAGGAAGAAGCTGAGAGTCTTCCGCAAGGGGAAAGGAGGGACAGAGAGCAGAGAGAGAGAACAGAGCTAGGATAGTAAAGGTGCTGACAGCCCTTGAGTTCAGAGGGTGGCCTGCTCTTGATTTTGTTTTCTTGCGCTCGTCACCGGCATGGATTTGTTGGGATTCTTTGTTTAATCCCATGGCCCATGGCTACACGCACGCTGCATTTCGGCGCCGTAGGACCGGCGCCCTCAAGATTGCATGCACGTCCTGGTCAGGATCTTGATCCCGACCGTCCCGATCTGGGTCGGCCCTGTGAGCCTCTTCCCTGGCAAGACGATCTGCTTCGAAGCACCTGAGCCGCACGGTATCACAGCAAAAAGCCCGCACTGTCAGCAAACATGGGCAACGTGTCCGAGAAATCTTGCGAAAGGTTGCAAAGCAATGTTGATCAATATTTGTTCCCCTTAAGAAGATTCTAAAAAATCAAGAGTCCTGATGGTGCCACGATGCAGATCCTGGCTCAGGTGCCCAGGCTTTCTGCTGCAAAGTTACACCTTGTCGCCTGGCCCTGCTGGTGGGGCTGCTGCTTGCTTGAACCGGCGAGTGCCTGCACCCTGATGCTTTAGTCAAAAGTGTTCTTCCCATGCCATGGTGCAAACTCTCAGGATCAATGGGGTGCACTTGAAAACTCAGCTGTTTGTTACATTTTCGGCGGCGTTCGCACCGCCAGACCCGCATTGCGGCAGTAGCGTGTGCCAGCATCAGCAGGGCATGTAGAATTCAGGCTGGTTTCATTTCCGTGGCAGTCCTTGTCTACATTGATCTTTGGAAGCAGCGGTTGCTACGGAGCCGGAGATGTTCTGCATGTTGATTCACTGCTCGCTTCCGAAACCTGCCTCCATCTTCAGCATGGGAAGGTTATTGCTGACGACGATGGCCATGGTCGGGCGGTTTGTTCTGGGCACCGGCTCTGACGAACAGCAGCTCAGTTGAATTGTTGATTTTCAAGTTCTGCCAGGTTAGACTTTCGGCATGTGAATGCAGCAAGTCGGCTCGACGTACGGTTTGAATCCTAGACACTGTACGTTGAGGCCTCACGTCAGCTCTGCAATTCAGGAGCCTAAATCACTTCCAAAACTGTCACCTGACCTGTATATACTATACTGCAAACTTTAAACTACATATGTACACATTCTAGTATGACAGCATCATACAGGAGATTGAAAATAATTGATTCTCGACAAGCCCTGATTTACTTCTGATGTCTAAGTAATTTGCCACACCCACTTGCCTAGACTGTCATTCGCTTAACGTACGAACCGTTCCCGCCTCTGAGACGCGACTGACTTGACAGACTTGAATCCTTTTGACCGCGTGCGGGGGACTATTGATTCGGGGCTTTGGCGAGTAGCTACGCCGCACAGGATGCCCCTTTAGCCTTTATAGACCACGAGGGAAAGGGGGGACGGGCGGAACTCAGGCAAGGGCTTCGTGGAGCCATGTCGAGCAACCCGGCTGGCCTCCCTCCGTGCCTGGGACTCGCAGCCTGAGCCACCGTCAACATTGCTGTGGATCAGCTTTCTGGATGGAGATCACCTTGTGTTTGGTTAGTTTGTCTGCAGAACGAGACAGGATACGTTTTGTGACCTCAAAATTGTGTTTTCATCTTTCCTTTTAAAGAAGCGTGTAGGAAAAAAAGGAAAAGTCACAATCCCCGAGGCCCATGGTTTCAAATTGTGCTCGAGGCTCATACATCCAACCAAAAGTCTTACATCGTTCTGGATTTGTATTTTCATCAGCTTGCACGGTGAGCATCTCTTGGGAAGTTTTCTCGCAACGTGGCCCCGAAGCCCCAGATGCTTCCAGAACCAACTGCTCGAGGTAGTTTGGAGAATGAACATTTGGATGTTTCCCCTGAAACTAGCAGTCCTTAATCGGGATTATAGTACCCCTATTCGGGGGGAATATCCCAAAGAGTGTGAGGGGTGCCCCCCCCCCCCCGCCCCCCCCTTTGCAGCTGCAACCCGGCACCTCCTGAGTTGAAGACGCTACGGTCATGCCTGAATCTGGAAACCGAAAGATAGCGATGCATAGAACAAATCAAGGCAAAAGCGTGCGGGAGGTATACTGGTAGTGCAAAAAACAATTGCTAGACTGACCCTCCCCATTTTTTGTGGCCAGGGCAGGGAAGGTGAGGGCTTCTGAGTTGTAGACTGCACAAAGCTGTCCGAACATGCCTCTGAAGATTCATGTGCTGCAGGCTCACAGGCGCAGGAAGTGGCACGCCACGTCACGAGGAGGCTGATAGGGGGGCTCCACACAGGATGTCCACGTCATTGCACTTCATTACTATAGCACTGGCAGTCGCACGCGTTGCTTTGATCGGTATCCCCAAGCCCAAGTCCCCAAGACCTGACACCTGCCACGATGCATTGTTGCCGAGTCTATCTTTGCTGCGTGCTGCTTGCTGCTTGCTGCGGCTTTCCCGAGGCAGGTGCTTCTGGGCATTTGCCTGCAAGCCCCGCTCTTCTCGGCGAGGACGCAACTGACACCGAATATCGTGCAACGCAGGAAGCCTTGCAAGCGATGCCTCTAGAACCTTGCTTTTGAAGTTGGAGCAATGGCGGGCGCTGCATGCCTTCATGAGCTCATGAGAAGTCTTCCCCATGCGGCGCGGCAAGGAGGGATCGGATTCACTCGCGATGACAAATACCAGCGCCGCGGTTCACTTGCTTTTGAATCACTGGAAGTCCTGGCCTCCGTAGTGCTGGGGCAGAGCAGGTTTCGGTTCCAGGGTGCCGCCGTAGCCTCCGCCCCGAATACGGCAGAAGTGATTGCATGACCATCTCTGCCTGTGACCAAGAACCCTCCCTCGTCTGTTCTGATTCAGCTCCGGCTGCAGAGAGCTGGTCGCATGAGGCATCTGATCCAGTATAAGCCGCGCCTGCAACCACTTGAGGTTGGAATCAGCATCATAGGGCCCAGGGCGATACAGGTTCGGGGGGACAAGGTGTCAAGTCACGGCACGCTCAAGTCACGGCCGTGAGAAGTCGGGACACCTCAAGGGATCACCCAGGCACTACATTAACAACATCCTTGATGCCGGGCACCAGTCGCCATGCCACAGCCTGAGTCTCGTCACAGTCTTCGCATCTGGAAGAAGTGCATGGAGGCTTGTGGGGTTGAGATGCATGCTTTCAAGCGTGCTTCTGAGACTTCGCTTTGGAGTGTGGTTGGCCAAGGTCCACAACGGCTCATGGTTTTCAAGCACGCGTAGTTTCACGACAACCGCAACCACGCAAACTCGCAGCACCACGAGTGAGACGCCATTTAGCACCATCACCAGCACACCAACACGCACAGAAAGCATAACCACCTCCACGACCACCACCAGCACTACAGCCAGCAGGTCTATAACCAGTCGCACGACCAGCACCAGCATCAGCAGCTCAACAGCCAGCACGATCACCAGCACCACCACGGCAACCACTAGCACCTTCAGTGCCACAGAGACCACCACCACCAGGAGCAAAACCTCCACCACTGTCACCTCTGTCACCGCGACAAGCAGCGACACCACGACTGCTTCCAAGAGCAGCACTGTCAGCACAAGCAGCTCTACCGAGAGTGCCACCCATAGCTCTACCGGATCTATGACATCTACCAGCACCTTCAGCTCCACTGGCACCAGAACGGCCAGCACAACCACAATCAGCGACACAGGCACTGCGACTGCAACTTACACCACTCACACAGCCACGAGCACCACAACCAGCACCAGCACCAGTGCCAGCACCACAACGCACTCCACTTCCTTCACCACTGCAAGAGCAGATACGGCTTTCAACTTCGTTTTTGCAGGCAGGGGCAGTTGGTGGGGGGGGGGGGGGGGGGCTATCCTGCAGAGATGGCTACTCTCCATTGCTGCTACCTGATGTGGCCCATGGCTGTGTAGGTGCTAGGAACAAGATTTGTTAGACAGACGTGCCCCGAAAACGCCGCGCTTAATTAAGCCGGCAAGCTTGTTATAGGAGGCGACCCCTGCAAGAGAGGGTCCGAGATGTCTCTCAGCCCCACATGATTTGTGCAGGCCCAGTCCAGGCAGTTCGAAACTGCTTTCTGGCACCGCTGGTTCCAAAGCCAGGGTGTGAGCGCTCCGTCTCCCTTGTGCCCTGGAAAGATTAGAAAGCTAGGTCGTTGGGGTCGGAGAGGCAGAATGGTTAGGATCCGCAAGAGTCTTTATTGAGGACCGTCGACTTAAGCAGGATGAACGCAGGCACATGAGCTCGAAACTTATTATGCCCACCCTGGCCACCAAGCGCACAGCCCGAAGAGCACCAGTCCAGTCAACGGTGGCGAGTGTAGTCAAAGTGCGCCGTGCTTTTTATAACAGTTCGGGGCGCAGTGGACAAATCCGCCAAAAACCCAGAATCGTTCTCGAATAGGCGTGGAGTTCTGAATCGTTCTGAGAGGTTGCAGGAAAATTCTCAGCTCTAGCTCTCCGATACAGGATAAAGTGCCTCACAGGAAGCATCTGCTGCAGAGGTTGGAAGCGAGTTTGACCTGAACCAGTTTGGCCAGGAGACGACCGGGAAGCGGATCTGCCTGGAACGCGGCTTACATGCGCATCGGACATCTACTGTTTGTATCAAGTTCTATCGCTACATGACTTTCTTCTCTTGCGGACCTCGAAGCTGATACAGAGCCTGAGTGCGACTTGAAACCGGCTTCCAGCATCCCTTCGTTTTGCGACACTCCGCGGTTTTCTGGTAGACCTTAAGAGCACACACTCATCGAGAATTTGCTGTGGAACTCCTTGCAGTACTTGATATCAGTGAACTTACGTAAAGCCAGCCGAGGCTTGCGGAAAGCCGGCCTCAACACCTTTGTCCCTCAATCTGCAGCTACTTGTAACACGTCTGCGCGCTTCCCGCCCTCGGGAGCCGGGCTGGTCCAACACGGGGTGTTGCGTGCGAATCGCAGATGAGGAAAGCCAAGTCCTATGTCACATGGTGCAGCACCACGCACGTCATGAGTTTAGGAAGTGGAGGGCTTGGAGGGGGGGTTTTGAAGGGGCAGGAGAGGTTTGAGAGGGGTCCCAGGGGGGGTCTCAGCGAAGGAAGGTGGGAAGACAAGATCCTTGGTCTGCTTGTTCTAGACGCCACTCGGCCAGAAGCCGAGGCGAATTTCGGGGAACAGCTTCACAGCTTGGAATCGCTGCATTATCAGCAGCGGAGCACAGGGTTCCGACCTTCTTGGGTCTGCTCGTGTTTGTATTTGCGGAGGCGGGGCTTCGTTTGAAGATCCGACAGTCTAAGGTGCACGGATAAGCAGTCAGTAAGTATCGGGTATTCAAGGAAGGATGCTTGGGCAGTGCGCATGCCGATGCTAAATCCTGAGCTTGCGATCCTAAGTTGGAGACAAGTTGCCAAGTCGACACTACCCTGTGCCTCCCTGGGCGATTGTTGAGGTTTTCCGTGCTGGCGTTTGTGAGCTCTGGAACTGCAGCACACGCGAAGCCTTGATGAGGCTACTCAACTCCATAGGCCAAATAAGGCAGAACCAAGTTGCCGGCTTTCTTGCGCAGAGTTGTGCAGACTTGCCATTAAGCCCTTACTTATCAGCTGCGTGCCGGCAGGTCTGCTGATGGTTTGCCGCTCACAGCAGGCCAGCCTCGCGGAGAGATTCGAAACTTGATCCGGGTTCCGGGTTGGAAGCGGGTTTCGTGGGTCTGACAATGTGAAGGATTTGGTTCTGATCAAAATCCTTCAGACGTTTAGCACATCTCATTCCGCGGTGGATACGACATGCAGCCATATGCAGCCTATTGCAGCTTGGACGCTTTATCCGTTTGCCGACCTCGGCTCCACCATATGTAGTGACAGAGATCCCCTCTAAAGAGGTACTGGGCCGAATAGAGGAGTCTTCTTCTTGCGCTGTCTTGCGCAAGTCTGGCTGTGTATTCCTTCGCAGGAAGCTTGTATTTCCAGGGTGTCCACCGATGGAAGTTCAGACCCGAAGCCCTGGCTACCAGCCTTGTTGCTGCTCCCCCCTTGTGCCACACCTTGTGCAGCCAGGCACCTTCTTGGAGAGCAGAGACTGGCTGGTGACCACTGGAGCACATCGAGACCTGGTGCCTTGCACTTGCCACTAATTGCCCCTAGAATCGCCATACGTCAGGACATGTTGAAGTCCGAAATCTTGGTGCTTGTGTGCTGTCTTGAAGTTTCCTGAACAACCGCCCCTACCTGACAACATTGGATCCCAATGGGGCTGAAGGTCCTGGAAGCAGATGCTGTAGCAGGGTTGGCATTGGAACCTTGACTGCACAAGAGTTGGATGGCTGGTTCGTTTGGACATGGGCCTGGAACTCATGACAAACACAGCTGCGCAAGTGGTCCGTCGCAGAGTGACGACCAATTGACAAGCGGAGGACTTCTGCCTAGGCAGATTGCTGTTCCTGAGGCTGTCTTGGACAATGAAGATGGCACGATCTCCCTGCAAAGCAGGGAAGGCTCGGTGTGAGTTTGGGTCAGGGGGTGGGGTTGGGAGTTTCGAGATATTTGGTTTGGGGACTGGTTCCTCAGGATTTTGTGGCCCTTGCAAAAGAAAGCAACTCAAAGTTGAACGGTCAGTCTCTTGGCATACGTCCAAGTAGCGCAAGTACGAGATGCTTAGACCAATGAATTAAGTCAAGCATCAGCATGGTCAGACTTGCCATTTCTGCTTGTTTGTAACGTTTGTGCTGAGGCCGCTACGTCACAGCTGGGCCTGATGGCACCGTTGCCGCGACGGGCGTGGCCGCTGCGGCAGATTTATGGGCTGGCTTCAAACTCAGCGTTTGAGGAAAATCTCGGGGCTCAGCTGTCGCGCGCTGTAAAGAAAGGTTCGAGTTCTGCGAGAAGTGTTGTGATCAATCAAGTCCACGATTTTGGGGGCTCTTGTCCTCTCGTGACCTTCCCAGGCTCTGCCAAGAAGCTTAAGCGAGTGTCCACCCTGGCAGAGCCTTGATGCGGAGCTCATAAGGCTTAATCTTTGATCCGGAACCTCAATCTGAGGCCGTTGGCAGCTGGGAAAAGTTTGAAAAGGTCACTGTGGAAGGCTGGGGTTGATTTAGGGGTGCATGATGGTGCGTGCATATAGTAAATATATGTATGTATAGAGGATGGCTGGAAAGTCACGTCCCCTGGTGGACGGCCTGCATTTGTGGCAGACAGTACGGCGGAACACAAAAGGGACGAACTGAGAGGTCTTTGAACCCCAACCCCGAAAGTACACCAAGGATCCGAGAAAACCATGCGAAGTGGCGAGAATCCCTGTTGAAAGGCGCGGAGTTCTCCTTGCAGACAGCGCACGGATCCTGGCTTACGGCCAATGGTCGCATTGTGGCGGCTGAGCAGGACGGGCAGCTTCGAGGCCAGATCCGTCAAGCGAGGTGAAGGTTCGATGCTTCGGTTTTCGCGTCTTCATAAGATCATCTAGTCACTTCGAATCATTGTCATAGTACACGATGTACACACTTAGTTCTATCGCCCCATATAGGCCGCCTATCGTGTTCGTTTGCAGGGCGCTTCTCTTTGCGGCTCCGGGAGGGGAGCAGCGAGTTGAGTGGCAACTTGGCTGTCGCGCGAACCTTGAGAACTTCGCACACTCGCACTCTTCGCCTGCGACTCCCATGACGACCATGATCGACCGTGTCTGCTTAGCTTCGGGTCCAGGATCGAGGCTTCAGAAAGACCGCACTTTGTTGGCGCTTCATGCATGTTATGTTAATTCAGTATGGAAATAAATGTCCAGAATGAGCTCCGTGCTGTGGCCGCGGAAGCATGCGGAAGGTTTCGCGGAAGCTCCGTCTTGACTTACATGTCTTCAACTTATCAGCCTTAACAGCCCGGTGAGCATTGGCCCCTCGTGGCCGTGACTACCGCTCCGCAACTAGACATGCAAACAGTCCAGCTTGAGGAGCTGTGGTTTGCCCGCAAGGTCATCCTCAATCCCCAACTAGATGCAAAAGCTTCGGTTTCGGTATAAGTGTCGCCTCGGGCACGGGAAGCTCTGCGGAAGGGATGGGAGATCGATTCTCCTCATCAGTATACTCAGTGTTCTGTAGCTTCGCTTCTGGTAGCCAATTTCCGCCGTGCTGGACAACCCACAAATCCCAGCAAAACCCTAACTTCGTGATGCAACTGCACCGCAACTGTAATGATATTGTGAATTCTGAAGCCAAAGCTGTGCCTAGACTCCTCCGAGCCTCATTTAGATCCTTGACAGCGGGGTGTCCACAGAATAGAAGCTTCGGTTTGAACGACCATCGCAACAAAACCTCACGGGGACACGTGCCTAAGACTACAACCTAAACCTAACCATAGGGGACCTGTGCGAATTCAGGCTACATAAGGTCTCTGCAGAAGGAAGTCTGAAATCATGTCCCGCGGGAACGACCTGTCGAACCGCAGAAGCGCCGCAGAAGGGTCCCGCGGAAGGTACAACGCTTAACAAATTTCAATGTAGCCTCAAAATCTCAAGTCAAGTTGTCAAGTTGTAAGTTGTCAAGTGCATGCGTTTCTGGCACGAGGCGATGGTCGCGCATTGGCCAGCCGCACTTCTGTCCCTCGGACTACCTTGGACGTGGCCTTGTATGCCTTGAGCCTCGTGAAGCGAGGGGCGTAGAAAGCATGGGCCCATCCCCTCAACTGTATAAGTTCGATCCAAGTGAGTGTGCCGGAGACCTGAGCTCACAGAGGTGCACAGCACGCTGTGCAGATACCAGGCCGTGGCTGGGTGCTTGTGAGCGTTGGGGAACCACGAGAGAGTGTTAGGCCCCTCCAGGTGAGCTGTAGGTGCACGCCTCTCACGGCTACAAGGGTCTTCGGAGTCAGAAATTTACTCAATACATGAGCACATTAAAAAACAAAATATGAATACACAAACAAATACATTATAAATAAATAAATGAATAAATACATATAATATAATATAATATAATATAATATAATATAATATAATAGAATAGAATAGAATAGAATAGAATAGAATATATATAATATAATATAATATAATATAATATAATATATCTACATAAATGTATATACACATAGATATAGATTGCTGCTAGACCCTCTGGATGCAACGGCAGAGGGAGACATATGTCTACATCTTTGTTCATAAAATTTATATCGGTATGTATGTTTCGATATAATATGTATATATATATATACATAATACAGATGAGGCACACACATCATGCAAGTATAATCCGTAATTACATGTGCCATTAAAAATATTTTCGAGAGCCCAGCAGCCTGCCAAAGGAGCCCATGGGCGGCATTGGAGGGCGCCAGCGGCGGAGCCCAAGCTACGTGAAGCTCTGGGAGTGGAACTACGCCACCTGCAAAGGATTTTGGGGTTTAGTAATGGTTTAGGGCAAAATTTCGCCAGGCGAGGGCATTCTGCAAGCCTGCTGCAAAAGGGCAAAGGACTTTATAATGACCTTCATGCGGCCGCAGTTAGGGGGGTTCAGTGAGCGCCTTGCTGAAACAAAGACTTTTGGAAGTCCATCTGCACAATCGGGCTGCAGTGAGCCTTCGTGAGATCATCGCCGCTGTTCTTGAAGAGGTTTCTTGCCTAAGCCGGTCCCTGGCAAGGGTGGGCAAGTCCACACGTACATCGTTGCATGTTTCGGCCAATCCGAGACCAAAAAGGTGGGCGGGGATGAGGCTTCACTCCTGTTTTTCTTTTTTTACCAGAGTGTACAGAAGAGGGCTGGGTCCCCACACTGGCACACAGTAACCCCCCGAGGAGCCCAATTCGGCCATAGAAAGAAGGTATATAGAGAATGTACCTGTGCCCCTTTTCCAAATCTTCGAAATGTGAGGTCGACGTGGCCCGTGAATGCCAGGAGACGCTGGGCCCGCGATCTGGCCGCGAAAGACCCGGCTTGGGGTTAGATGATGGTCCCAGGGGGTTTAAGTTGGAAGTTTTAGGGGTTTAGGCGGTTTAGGGTTTAAGGCCAAAAGACCTATTGAATCATGCATCGTGACTCCTTGGAGTTCAAGCGATGTGGCAACTCAGCCCACAAGTCAGACGGACACGCCAAAGTTCCTATAAAGTCCGTTTTTTACTTCCAAATTCCCAAAGACGCCCCTGGTTGAGTCATTGAGTGGCGAGGCAAGGCTTCGATGCTGTGCAGCTGTCGCCCCTGACAGAGCACGTGACGGGCCACCAATGGTGGGTGAGGCACCCTCTGATTTTTCGGATCAGGCTTTGGATGGGTTGAGAAATGGTGAGAAGATGCGAAGAAGGGTGAGAGATCGAAGTCAAGAGGCCTGTAGCAGATTGGATGTCGTGCGGCTGAGGGACCGGTACGCTCTGTTATCCGTTTTATTTCGATCCTCAAATCTATAAAATCCAAGGCAAAAATGGCTCCTCTTCTCTTTTAGGAGCTCTGAAGGTACCAGCCTGTATCCTTTGGCCTCAACTCCCGCAGCGGCGCTGCGTCAGAGCTGCGCCGTGCCGTGGCGGCGTGCCGTGCCGGAGGCATCAGTTGGGCCCCCCGAATTCAGGGATTTACATATTGAGGAGGCGGAGGTGAAAGATGCCCATGGTGGGTTGTTCTAGAGTTCCAGGGTTTTTTTTTCGGATTGGGATGTACGCCATGGACTTTAGATGACGTTTTGGGGGGGGGGGGGGGGGGGGGGGGTGGGGGGCATATGCATGGGGGCTTGGGGGTGGGATTCCTGTTGGGGTTTTCAGGGATCAGACCGTGCAGCTTGCAAGCCTGTACCCTCTGCAGGCGTTGCCGTCATTGCTGATGTGGTGCTGAACCACATGGCAAGGCCTTGCCACGCTGCCGAAGCTCAGACAGATGGCTCCACGCCATGTGCCACCTGCAGAGCAGAAGCGAGTTTGGGATCGGGTGTCGAGTTCACGGAACAGTTGCAGAATGCCGTGAGCTGTCGGGAGGGTTCCAGAGATGCATGCGATGTGCTGACAATCATATGTCATCTCCTTGGCTCACGTGAAAGACGGTCATGGACTGTTGACAGCCTGTTCATCGGTGCACCCATGACAAAGCTACGTAGGCATCACCGAACCCCAGGTCGGCTGGAATGGCACGAAGTACGGCAACCGCCAAACTCAAGGCACTCTCTTCTCGCAGCACCTCCCCCATTGCACGCGCCGGCTGCTAGTTCCACACCTCCACGCATGGCCTCGGGCGTCATCGAAGTGATGACCTCGAGTCACAGAGACGATGTAGAGCACCTCGAAGCTGGATGTTTCTTCATGCCTTTCATGTCAAATGACAAGAATCGAGCTGCAGTCGCTTCTGAGCCCGCGCCCAATAATGTTAACAAGCATCAAGGTGGCTTGAGCCCCAATCTTTCATGGAATCAGCACGCCTGTGCGATGTAAAGTTGGTGTTGATTCACAACGGCTGTTTCTTCGAAGAACGCATCCGGGCGCAGGTGCTCATGGTTGGGATGCTGCGGGACCCAAGGACTTCCACCATCAGGCCCACATTGTTCAACAAGACTCTGCAAGCTGAACCCTCCACCAGCCTAAGCTCGGTATACAGTGTAATCATGTAATCTATACAGCTGCCCTTTCACCTTTCCTCCAACCTCCTCATGAGGAAGGCCACGTGACCTGGGGCACCTGTGGCGTCGGCCCTGAGACAGGCTGGGGCCCCGGAGGACCAGAAGCCGGAAGCCCTTCGGTCCCCCCATGAAGGGGATTTGTAATGAGGGAAGAGGATCGGACCAGTGAAGGCGCCCTAAGGCGAAGTCGGGTCAGTGCATTCTACTCTTTCGCGTTTGTCTCGGCTGCATGAATCCCTTGCAAACTTTGTGTGCTGCCTGTGGAAACTAACTCTCCCAGGTTTCCTTTGCGGCTCTTTGGTCACCACCGACTGCAGCTGCTGTCAATGTGACATGTGCCTCGTCCTGTTTCTTCTTTTGCTCCTCTCTCTCTCCCTCTCTGATCTGCCCATTGTTCCACCTGATCAATGACGAGGGGTTCGGGTTCCATATCGTCTCGAGGCTGTGTAGAGGCTTTCTGGATCTGATCTCCCCGAATGTTCATGGCGGCAGGTTTTCCTCCCAAGTGCATGTCGGCTCCCAGGTTTCGCAGGTCCGTCAGAGTGCACAAGTCGCGGCAACTGCTATTTGTTCTACTCTGAGCCAGTGTGGACTTAATACTACTTTCGTCTTACAGTTTCCCCACGTGGAGACGTGGAGGTGCTCCCTTGTCAAGCGTTCTGAAGCTTCGACTTAGGTACGGGCTGCCGGACTGGAATCTGACCCGGCCAGAGGTCCAGCAGATGCAGAGCCGGCAACTCGTCCCTGTCCACCTGCAATGGGGGCATGTGACTTGTGTGGGTTTAAGGGACGAGCCCTGGTCCACCACTAGAATCCTGCAAACGCCTTGAGCTTACTTCCATGAGACCTGTAGCATGCCACTACACGAAAGATGCTATAAAGATACTCTTCGAACACAGGGAGTTGAAGGCTTCGTGGGGGCAGATGGGTTTCAAGTTGTCAGCTCCCTTTCAGGTGTCTCCAATGCCAACACACCATGTGCGTTGCTTGCATGTGCTACCTCCAGACCAGGCACTTGTCCGAGCTTTTCGACATGGGTGTGACGATGTTGCGCAGCTTGCCCGGATAGTCCAAGTTCACACAGTCACAGGACGATTCCTGGGACGAACTGAGTTGTCGATATATACCTCTGGGTTAGAGAATCATAAGACTTGCATCGTGAGGGCCCAGCCTTTTGTAGAGGCGACCATTTCGTGTTGGAGAACTCTACACGGTGCCGGTATGCAGACCTTATAAGGGCACAAGCACACCACGAAAGGCGTGGATGCGGCCCTCTACATGGAGTCCGGGCCATTTGCGGCCATCGTCCACCGCTTTCCTTGGGACCTCGTGTACCAGGCTTGGGGCCAGGGAGCTGAGGTTGAGGGCATGTGAGTTGTTGAAGGATCACGAGCGAAATGAGCACGTCATGGATGGGGCATGCAGATGCCGCTCTGCGTGTCTGCGGAATGTCTGAGTGCCACGTTCACCAGGAGTGGTGGCACGAGCTGGCGGTGCCTGGGCGCACCGAGGTCTTCGGCCTCTACCGAGACCTGCACTTCATGCGCGCCTCAGCTGCGCAGAATTCATTGGAAGCCTCAAAGATGTCGCAGAAAGACAGCGCGCGGTCAGGCCGCGCAAGGTAAGTTTTGGGCTAGGGCTTGCAGCTTCCCTGTAAGGCTACGCCACAGCTTCTTAATCTTAGAGTCGTACATTCGAGTTCTCTGCAGGGAGCTTATAAGCGACTGGCACCTGCCAGCAACCAAATCAGCCCAAAAATGTGAAAGTCTTATTTGCCCAGGCAAAGTGGCCGATTTGCTGCAACTGCAAGGCCCGAACCAGGCAGCAGAAGCACCCTGGCAGCTCCTGGTTCCAGGGCTTAGAGTGTTGTCGCATGGGGCGAAGCTTGCACAGACCTGCTGTTCAATGTCCGAACCCAGCCTCGCATCACTCATGGCCCTCGCGAGGTAGTCGCACTTTCCAGGGGGGACTACTTCATCCCACCCGAGGAGGCCCTCTACCCTACCTGCGGCCCGGCCCAAGTTTCATGAGGGCTTTTCGTAACGACCGAAGTCGGCATCATCGCTACTCTGTGGCACCTGTGGATGATGAAATCATCGCAGCCGCGAAAGAATCTATATTGCAGCTGCGATGATTCCATCATCGTGGGGGTGGGGGGGGGGGGGTGCTTGTGACCAGCATGTTCTGTTTGCCCTGCCAGTCTCGACAAACCCCACCAGGCTTCCACGACGGGCGCACCGACAATGCGGCTGGGAAGAACAAGTATTTGTAGGGGCAGAGATGTGTCTCAGTGTCGGAATGCATTGGTTTGTGAAGCAAGTGATGGCTGGGCTGCACTTTGAGGGGCCTCCCAACATGTCTTGTAGAGCTGCGCACCAAGGCGGATGCTGGCACCCCGACATACAAGATCCTTGGCCGGATTGGGTTCCTGGCTTTGCAGAAAGACGGAGCGCCCTGGTAATGCGATGCTCATTGACGTGCGCCTGCACCCCCAAAGGGTCTTACAATTTGCTTTCGTCAGGATTATGTTCGCTTATGCGAGTTTACTCACGCCCCATGTTCCCTTGTCACTTCTGATGCTCCCCAGGCCCCCCTATACGGCCCTGTGGCACCGTCAGTTGAAGCGACCTGACCAACTTGTGCAGCCGCAGCCGCAGAGGTCAGTAGGTGCAAAGAAGGCAACAACTGTGGCTTTGTGTGCGGCTCAGCCGAGGGAACTTTTCGAATTGCCACTGTTCGGAAAAATGTGAGGTCATCATTTGCGACCTCATTGTAGCAAGCTTTGGAAAGGCTGCGCAAGGGATTCGCTCCCGCACGCACCTTCAAGCGAGTCCGGAAAGGCCCGCCCAGGCTCGCTGAGCCCCTGGAACTCAGCAGGTTTGGCGCTTGAGAGGTAGCAAGCTCTGCTAGTTCTGCTATGTTCTGCACCGTTGAGGGAATAGCCCAGCCAAGGAATGGACTGGCCTTCCACCAGCAGCGACTTGCCTTGAACCCGAGCTAACTGTAAGAAAAGACTTGGTAAACGAAGTCCACGAACGCCCAGCTTTCAAGAATGTAGCAAGTGTTTGTCTACCTCGCCACCTGCACTTCCCCAGCTTGAGCCGCTGAGCTTGGCTCCTTGCGCGTCCGAACCTTGCATGAAGGCTCACTTAATGACACCCGTCCTTGGGCATGAGGTGCGGGGGGGGAAAGCTTGGAGGTCAAGGCAGTCAGCAATTCCGACCCCCCACTCCATCTGCTTCGCACAGAGGGTCGGAATTTTGATTCCCAGCCCAGAGGGTGTTATGGCTCCGGTTGGTCATGAACCTGAAGGCTTCGACTCGGAACTCTGTGAATCGGAACACCAGGCAGCTCTTCATGTTGGCCTCGCCCTTCCCCGTCTCGGTGCTCCTGTGGAGTGGACTCCTTGCTCAGAAAAATGCTTCTGGCCATTGAGCTTCGGGGTCTTAAGCTTCAAGGTTCTGGCCCGGTTCAGCTTTGCCAGTGCTGCGCAGGGGTTGGCGCGGTTGTTTCTTAAGCGAAGCTCACAGCATGTGTGTTGGCCCTAAAATTAACGCAGTGACGCCGTGTTTTAGTGCTTGGTGCGCTCCCCTCTTCCTGCAGTGTCTGATGCATCGAAGTTCATCGAAGGATACAGTTGGAAGGCGATCGAGCAGGGACCACCCGGCTGCGAGAGCAGTGACTGCCTTAGCCAAGGAGGGCTCTGTTGACTGAATGTCCCAAGACGAAGCGCGTAACCTACGTAGCACTAGCACATCACATGAATCTTCAGCCCGAGGCAGCCACTGCTCAGCTCGGTCCCCGTTTGTGCACCCACTGGGGCCCGCTACAGCTGCTTAGTGACCAGAGAGGTTGGCCACTTTGTCTCCTTGTGTTACTTCTGAGGAGTTTTTGTTGGGGGGGAGCTTCCCAGACTTCCCCCAGACGTTTGTGAAGCCCAGGAATGCTTGTCTACGCCAACCGCCACTCCACTGTCCGCTGAGGCTGTGGGGACGGTGTGGGAAATGCAACGCTTCAAGCTTGAAATGGGGGGGGGGGGGGGGGGAGGCGATGGGTCAAGGAATTTCCCTTCTGAGAGGCATCCGGATGCTCTGCAAGATGATCTGCCTTCTTAAGCCTTATCAGCCCGCACTGCGAATGTCTCGGCATATCGGCATGTCGCAAGGAGGGCAGAAGACAGTGGGTGTGCGAGCACAGGCACATGGGAAGTTTGGGAAGGTCACTTCCAGGATCCCCTTCAGCGCAGATGCGGGGAGCATGGTCGGTCCTCACATAGGATGACGCGCTGAGCATGATTAAGCGATGATCCGAAACGAATCTTGAATGCGTTCTAACCGAAGCCCCAGCTACCTGACCGAGCCTCAGAAGTAGGGAGACACAAGTTCTACTCGCTGGAGACTTCTGACTTGCAATTTGTTCTCGCGCCGTCCTTCTCCGAAATGGCAAATCGAATTTAACATGCGCAGCACTTCCCTGTAGGTGGCGCGGTGTGGCGGGACTGCTACAGTTCCGCAAGGCCAGAACTTCTAGTGGGGGTTTTCGGTGCTGACACACCCGAACTTCTTATTGCCCGCGTCATTATCCCGTAAACCAGATGGAGCTAGGGTTCGTGGCTTCGTGATGGCTATCAGCTTGTGGTATCTTGATTGAGGCTTCACAAGGCCACTGCAAGATCTTGCAGGTTCGGGGTACAGGAGGTACAGGTGTTTTGAATGTGTTGGATGCAGGGACCGGAGCACAAATCAGCAGTGCAGCTATTGAAGCATACACCAAGACGGGGATGTGGAGAAGCTGGCAAGACAAAGCAACAAAAGCATGATGCACTTGATCGTACTAGCGATGGGAACATCTCGAAGCCTGCAGTCTTCAATCCAAAGGCGTGTCGTGGCCTCCCAGTGGAGCAAGTATGGACACAAGGCAAGGTCTGCTAGAGGGGGCCTCGTGGGCGTTTCCGTAAGGTGTCTTTATATTAATTGTATATTAAGCTGTCCCAGCCGTTCGTCATGCTGGCAGATGGCGGATTTACTCTGGAAATAATGCGTGCTGTTGAGATTGCAGCTTGTCAATGCAAAGAAGAGAGCTTGTTCATCAACTTTGCTTTAAAGCCATGAGCTTTTGCATCGCACCATGCAAGTTCAGGCTGACAGTTGCCAGCTGCTAGATTCTGCTAGGGAATCCATCCCTGCACCGCTGTTGTCGCGTGCGCAGTTCCAGGAACCGTGCCCTCGATGAAAGCTGGCCACGTGGCCTTCCGTACTGGCCAGGAATGCTTTGTGGCAATTGCCAGAGGCCAGTGCACGTGATGACGAGCAGCATCGAGAAGCTTAGCTAACTGGGTGCAGTCCCAACCATGCAATTCCATGGCGATGTGTTTCTACTGTAACTAGCACGTGTCCCGAATGCGTCGCAGAATATAGCAGCAGGGTTCCCACTGTAAAGGAGGTGACCAAACATCGTGCATTTGTGTCGCGGATTTCGCCAAGCATCCGTGATGCGCTCGCGCATCAAAAGAGCTGACCGCTACGAGGATGAAGCACCTGGAGTTCGCCATTGTCGGAAACCACTGTCGTCGCTTTTGGAGCTTCGTTTGATGTTGGCCAAGCCACTCGAAGACCGAAAGAGCACGACTCTTTTCCATGCGATTATGAGAATGATTGAAACCTCAGTGTACTCCCAGAAACCCGAAAGCCCCCTCCCCCCCTCCGCTCCCCCCACAAAAGCAAAGAGAGGGCTGCTTCCGCTGTCTCGCTTGGCTCGGGCGGAGAGTTGTAAGCCTCTATGTCACCTGAACGATGCATCACAGGTGGTCAAGGTGCCTTCCTCCTCGGTGGGTTGGAGCTGCGCTTCCCTTCGGGCCGTGCTTTGGTGCCGTTTCCGTTTGGGGGGGGGGGGGGTTTTGGCTCATTCAGGACATGGGATATAGGATATAGGAGATTGTCAGGAGCTTGGCCCGCTCTAGCCACTGTAGGCATATTCCTTCGCGAAGGACTCTGAAGGATGTTCCAGGTTTGTCAGGTTCTGGGGGGAACGGTTGGGATTTTGCTGGGTTGCTGCGGTGAAGGTGCAGCTGAAAGATTCTCAAGGATTTGCCCTTAGAGCCTTACAGGGTCGTTCCGCAGGGGCTCGTAGCACCTGCTTCACTGATGCCAGGGCATGGGGAAATAGCGATCGCTGCTCGTGTAGCTATTTCCGAGGCTACTGCGACCTGGCATCCTACGACGGAAGGAGACCCGGAGCATATCAAGACTCTTCCCAGCACTGTACCGCCTCAAGCTCCGCTGACTTGGGGTTTGCTATATGTACACTGGCTTGAAGCCCAGATTAAAGGCATGTGGTTCATGATGGCTCGGGGATCAGCGGAAGGCAATCCTCCATTTCACCTGTCCTGAACAGAACCCTATAGAACCCTGCAAACCCTATAGATTCTGAGAATCTGTTCTCCCACAGGAGCTGCTCGCGTGAAGTCTTTGTGGACGACGGACGCATTCAAGAAGGAGGCGTCCTGCTGTTCAACATGTTGAGGAGTTGAGGGTTTCTCGGCAAAATGGCTCCAGCTCAAGAATTTGGCTCAAGCCAGCCCCTGGTTGCGAGATGCTGTTTGCTCCAGTTTGCCACGTTTGCAAAAACACTGGGATGCTTGCATAGGCTACTGAGCGGCTACTTCAAACGTACGCCGGCGTGCTTGCATACTGCCCTCGGGACTGCATGAGAAGCAGCCATCAGATTCGAGCGCGAATTCAGAGTCCGAGCTTGGTGAGCGGCGCCATGGTTTCCAGGGGGCCAGAATCATTTCGAGAGGAGGCTGAGCCAACAGTACAAATGACTCCAAGATGCTCGGTACCAAAATGGCGAGCTCGTTCAGATCAAGAGGTGAAGACGGAATTTGAAAGATGCATACAGTCTTGAACATGACATCGAGACCGCACAGAGAGGCCAGACGTGTTGTGACGCAACAGGAGGGACGAAAGTCTTCTATGTCGTAGTGCGTAATTGGTCGCCACTTTTGTTGTGAATATTCTGAAGCTATGGTTGAGGTGTGTGTTTCCCCCATAGATCTTGGACATAACTGCATCTTCGAGTTCCACTTGAGAAGGCTCTGCCCTCAGGTGTGGACCCGGCCTACAACTAGTTTTTTTTTCCCCCACCCTCGGTGTGGGGTTGTTACATTTTAAGCTCAACTCTTCTCCTCGCCCGGAACTCTTCTCCTCGTCCGGAACTCTTCTCCTCGCCCGGTCTACTCCTGGAGTGCCCAACTCTAGAGTGTCCCTGGCGTGCCCAACCCCAGAGTCCCTGGAGGACCCAAACCCCAGAGTCTCCCTGGAGTGCCCAGCCGCAAAGTCTCCTGGAGGGCCAAACCCCAGAGTGTCCTGGAGTGCCCAACCCCAGAGTATCTCTACCAAGAGAGGGTGGGGATGTTCGAAGTAAAATGATTTTAATATTAAATCTCGGACAAACGGTGACCTTCTTGCATCTTCAATTATTCCATGGTTTACGTTGCTGTGCAGTTGCTTTGCCCGCAAGGTGCACTTAGTCGCACGAGTCCCACTAAGTTCCACCCATGTCACAGGCGTCCCCGATGGAGACTTGACAGCGTCTTGGCGAAAGCCTCCCCTTTATCCCTGCAGTGAGGGGTGACGAGGTGTGGAGGTTTTGGAGGTTTCGAAAAGGCCTGAGACATCGATCTGAGCTGTCCCAAACACATCTCAATTTCAGAGCATTCGAGGCGATCAGCGTCACTGCGCGATGGCCGAGCTGAGTACCAAGTCGGTCATGAGGTGTGGCCTCGGTTATGTGCAGGGTTTGTGCTTGCTATGTTGAGTGGCAGTTCTTGGTTCCCTGGAAGCCAATGTGCAGGCCAGGAAGAACAGATACGCAGTACCTGCAGAGGACAAGTTTTCCAACGTCAAGAAGCTGCAGCCTTTCAACCCCAAGCCCCACTCCGTGCTGGACCTGCACAGGCCTTTTGCTCCGCGTGACCGCGTGACGCTGCCGGGCTCAGGCTTCGGGGAGTGTCGAGCATTCGCTTTATGTTCGAGCTTAGAACCGGGGCATCCTTGGCCCCCGGGACCCCCATACGCCCTTAGACAGAGAAAGTTCACGCTCCGAGAGGCTCAAGATCAGCTGAGCTGGCTGGGGGGGGCATGTAGTGACTGACAACGTTACAGAGCTGTGCATCTGAGACTCTGAGACTTGAGGCTGGGCTTCCCTCGCAGCGCATCCCAGGCCCTGGGTGCTTCAGTGATTGGACTGCCAAAGTAGCAGTTCCTGACGCCTTCAGATGGCAAAACTAGCGCCAATGCTCCGCTTGCTTAGTTGCCACAGCGCGTGTTCTACCGGAAGCTTCTTGTGCTGATTGTCCAGCTTAGTCCTGGGCCGCTAAGCCCAAGTCGACATCAACATTTGTCCCACCTTGAAAACAACCAGTCGCCGCTGTCCAAGGGCCGTCAGTTCCTGCCTTCTGTAGACCCGAAGACCGGGTCCGCAAAGTTTTAAACGTCTCACTGGGGCCGGTTATGCAAGTCACTGTACAGTATCCCAGCACGAAGCTCTGCCTGGCGTGAGTAGGCGCTGTTTCTGCAAATGTATGTTCTGACGCAGGCGTTGAACATGGCCACCAGGTCTTTGTCATGATGCGGGTGTGCTTTTCTTGTTTACACGAGCCTGCCTTCGAACCGGTCGTGCATGCAAGCCCACTTAGGCAGCTGACAGTGATACTACACGGGTGATCTGAACCCTACTCGTTCATTTGTATTTCCACATGCCGTACAGGTGTTGGTGCATAGTTCCAGACCCCATCTGGTGCTAGGCCTCTCCCCCTCTAGTGTGTTTTTGCGTTGGGTTAGGCTGAGTTCCGGTGCCTTTGTGAGGACAGAGGTGTTTGCACAGGGAACCTGGCTGTTGCAGTGTTTTTGCCAGTGAGCTCCGCGCCGAGACTGCCGAGGTTGGGGCATATCTGTCTCCCCTCCTGGCTCCCTGCAGGGGCCCCAGAGTAGAGGCGACCACTCCACTACTTACACCCAGCTTGTTGGCACCAAAACCCTGAAAGAGCCACCGAAGGACATTTCCACTAATGTCCCTTCTAGGACTCGAGGCACTTGTCGGATTGATTTCGGCTTGGAAGACCCCGAACGCGACAACATTGGCCCAGCAATAAGATGTGGTCTAAGCTTTTCAAACCAAACGCCAAAGAGGGGCCCCAAGGTAAAACAGGCTTACAGGCCCCAAGCTTTGGAGCCTAGACTCGAGACGAAGCCCACAAGCCCGCTAAATGTCGCCGGCGCCTAAGACTTTCCCCACCGAACTATATATCAATTGAATCAATTGCGGAGGGCTGGCCCCCCGCAAACCACGAACACCTGGAGAGACTAAAACTGGCAGATGCCCCAAACCCGAAGCACGCGGCTCGATCACTCGCCGGGCCTGGCCAGCGTGGGTCTCGCCACTCGGCCGCAGATTTTCAGAGTTTGGAGGCATTTGAGCAGCGGGGCCCTTTTCAGGATGCAAGAAGATATTTTTTGGGTGAGCTTTGGGGGTGCATTTGGGGGAGGGGGTTCGCTGACTTAGGGACTTAGGGCTTCCGTCATACGAGGGCGGAAGGATTCGGAAGGCTAAGGTTTGAGGGTTGTTCGGGAGCATGTTCATTCTCGATGCAGGAGGTTTTCAGCTTTCTCTGTGGAGACTTTCGTATGGACATCTCGGATTTTCATGTTTCTGAAACCAGCCGCTGTGGAAGCTCGGGGATGGCTGATGCAAGTGTTCCAACAAGATGCTAATGCCCTGCCTCTGCAAGCCACCCTGGTGATTGAATGAAGCGTGTACATCGCATATCTCGAGTTGAATGCTTGAGGATGCTTGAGGCTCATGGCAAGGCCACCGATGCCCAAACTAAGGCAGCGTGCACCTTATCCAGTAGCGAGCACCTTATCCCTTCACGTCGACTGCAACGCCCAAGCCGCTTGCCCTGCAAGGGAGTGTAGCATCTTCGGCGCGCAAGCATGCGAAGATTCGGACAAATCCAATTAGGATAGAACGAGCTTGGCCATCTCCTATGAAGCTCTGCTCACGTTGAAGCAGGTCAGTTTGGGCTTTACATCGTGGATTGTGTGCAGGGGTGTTAAACGACTTTTTTGCCCTCTCTCAGATTTCCCCCTGCTCAACTGAAGCCACAGCTGGAGATAGATAGATACACGGGCCGGCAATATATGTATAACGTATGTCGAAAGCCATGGGCAAAGAGAAAGCTTCGTAGCACACACTCTGAAAACCGTGGCGAAGAGGAGGTGCCAGAAACGACTCCCAGGAGAAGTTCCCCAATGTTTCCCTCGGCAGTGGCCCTGTTTGGGGCCATGCTGGTCCCATCCTCATCCTCGTGTTTTGACACAAGGGCTCGCGGGCTCTTGTGGGCTTGAGATGGGCTTGAGTAGCATCTCAGTTTCATGGGTTTTGGGACAGGTGTTGGAGTTCAAGGCGACATTTGGCACCATGTGCTCCATACATTCAGATTTTGCCACAGGTTCAGTTGGCTAAGCGGCTCACCAGCCATTTGTGTCAGCGGTTGCGTCAGCGGTTGCAGGGATGTAGCAGCTGCACCTGTCCACAAGACGCAGATGGCTTTGCAGGAGTGTTGTGACTGTGAAGGTTTGTCTCAGGTGGGCCTTACGGGAGAAGGAGAGAACAGGAACCAGAGTGCCTCAACAGTTTGGCTATGTGTCGAGATGTCAATGTGTCGAGGAACCTTCAGGATGTGCCGAGCCTCCAGGATACTCTGGATATTCTGATGCTCTCTGTATTCCGTGAGTTCTGCAAAAGAAGATGCCAGCCAATCGCAAGTCGATTTGCATATCAAGGAACAAGTCTGCGATGCGAAAGGTGATCCCATGCCCCCCCCCCCCCCCCCCGCCCCTATTCGGAGATGTTTGGCAACGTGGTTTTTTGCTTTTGCGTCATAATATCTGGGTGATAATCATGGCGTCAAACATAGCCGGACACAGACTTGGTGACGGAATCCGGCCCCCGAAACGCCATGCTAGTACGCTAATGTTGGACTCGCTTTAGTACGTAGGGGCCCCCCCCCCCCCCCCCAAACATTTTGGGGTTTTCGGGATCCTGAATAGTGTGGGCTGGGGCTGGGACGGGGCTGGGGGTAGGGCGGCCAGGGGTCGAGGGTTGAGGGGAAGCCTTGAAGCTTGAGGGTCTAAGCTTTCCAGGCTTTGTAGCTCCACGGTCGCCGGGGCTCCGCATAAATGCGGACCACCGAAACAACTTGCTAAAGCGAATCAGGGCAGCTCGTGGGCTACTCCCTTGGAAAATTGTTTGGGGGCCTGTTTCGTAATGAAATTTTAAAAGGAATTTAATAAGGGTGGACACCAAAAAAGTCCGGAGTTTCTTATTCAAAACGTTTTTAGTTTTTTGGCTCCCCGGCCCCCCGCCCTTCAACCCCGGCCGGCAAAATCGCATAATTGAGGACCACCCTAAACAATGGGGGCTCCCCTATAGGATTTCCGGAACATCGCATATAGTGCCCCTTCTCACTAAAGCCAGTCCAACATTACGCTGGTTGAAGCCGAGGCGACCTGGCTGAGGGCGCAGAGCCAGTGCAGGCTGTGCCATTTGTGTTTGTGTCGCGTCTGACCCCACGACTAACTTCCTGACCAACCTGACTGTGATTCCGTAGCAAATCGATGAGGAGGCAGTGATCAGGCGACGTAAAAGTCAAAAAGTCCCCCAATGAGTTTTAGCGTTGTTCTTTGCTAGGATCGGGACCTTGGTCGTGATTTCAATGACATCTAGCGCGACCCAGTAGAAGCAAACCGCGACAAACTCAAACTAGGTTTCTCCAAGCCCAGAGGTATGGGGCTGAGAATCCCAAAAAGCACAGCACCAGCTGCAGGCTTGTAATCTCCTTCAGTCAGCGCGAAATCTGAGCCAAGGCTGGGTTCAGAGTTTGGGCTTTCGATGTCGGGGCTTTGAACGTTTTGAACGGTTTCGGGGGGCTTTTGGCGTGGTTCACCACAAAGCCTGACCCAAGTTCAGATCTGGGAAACAGATGACAGCAGTCCAGCTGCTCCGGGAGCGTCTCACTCATGATCCGCCCCTAGGGTCTGCCTAGATCATGCCCATGAGATGGGTTGTAGTGGTAGTCCATGCCAGTCAATCTAGCTGGAAGCTGCCTGTCTGCCTCAACACGCAGCACACTCCAGCTCCTCCCCAAACTCATGACGTATTATGACGTAGACCCCCCGAAAGAGCCGAGGCCGAACCCCTAAGTTTTCGCTGACAGGAAGTGCTCCGCCGTCGGAGGAGGTGGTATCCGGCATGCTTGCAATGTTCGGCTTCCCGCGTCTACAATACACCGCAGGTGTCATCGTGTGTTCTTGCTGCAAACTCGTCATGATGAGGTCGCAGGTCGTTCGTATTCTTGGCAGCGCTCTTGGCACACCTCTGCGAATTGGATCGCTGGGTTTGTCCCTCGTGTAAGGAGCGGTGGTGAAGCTTATGTGTCGACATGGCGGTTGCTGTCTGCGTTTCATCTTGAACTCCAGCTGGTTGTGCTTCTCTTGCCCACCTGCATACAAGCATCACTGTCAGGATCGCAACTGCTTCTGAATAGCTCTCTGGTGGTTTCAGTTTTCAGGGAAGACCATGGCAGGAAAAACAGAAGTGCCAATCAATGAGGCGAAGGCGCTCCAGACGGGGTTCTGGGGGGGTTTGAAAGTCCCAGTCACAGCATGTCCGAGAGATACGAATACATCTTTCGGTTTCTTATTTACATAAGTAAGGTGTTCACGAGTCACGTCACGAGCCCCACCAGTCGAATTTTCCTCGTAATAATTAATGTGTATATATTTAAATCATTTAATATACATATGCAACTAAGTATTCGAGCATTCAAAGTCTGTCTCTCCGGCTTCTTTCCCGCAGATCTTGGCTCTCGGCCTGTGGGAGCCGCTGCTCTAGCGTAGATCCGTGCTAGCATTTACATCTTTTTACATCCGAGCCATGTTGAAGAAGGACGGCCCCGACCGTCAGTGGTGACTTATTCAGCTCGCAGTTGCTGAGGTTTCGCGTCTGAGCATATTGGGGAGAGTGACACACGACCTGAATGCAAGGTTTCTTGTGCACATAAAGCTGTAGGTTTCACCTAGATCTGCGTGTGGGACCCTCGACGCAAGGCCTTGGTGGGGGCCTCTTTGGTCCTTGTCTGCCGGACGACTGCGTTGCGAAGCGACAGTTTGCCTGAAAAGGTTGTGTCCGGAAAGACGTTCCAACATGCACGGGTCTGTAAGCATCCTTGATGTATCCTCACCCTTGTCGCACGTCGCACGACATATCTAGTTCAAGGTTACATGATGTTAGATGTCCCCGCCTTTTTGCCACTTCTGGCGCGTGGAGAGCTTGCACAGTCTTCCGAGTCTTCCGGTATCGTAGAAGGCTAGAATTCACACCTCCAACATGGAGAACTTGCGTAGTTGGGTGTTGCATCTTCAGGACTGAGGTGCAATACAACCATGTGGGCTTCAACGAACATTGGCATCTCTTCTATGTAGCTTCTAGCTCGATCTGGAAACGTAGAATTCTACACTTCTACACTCCTTTTTGCATCCTTTTTCTGAACCGCCTACCCTTCCCCTCTTACTTCATTCCCCAGTGCCCCTCAATGGAAGCACGGGGTTTGGCGGCGGGCTCTGTCGTGTCTTCTTGTAAAGTCAGCATTGGTTTCGGACGTTTGCTTGGAAGGTTCTGAATCCTGAGCCGTCTCAACCCACAACCCGTGAGGAGGAGGAGGAGTGCCTGGGCACTGGTCTCGATGCTGCGGCAGCTGGGTTCAAATGAAGATCGGGAAGGCGAGGCGTAGCAGGGCGATCCCTCACAGCCATTGCGCCCGTCTGGTGCTTCCTGACAAGAGTTGCCAAAATCAGGCAGGAACGGTTGCATGGTCGGAACGTTTGGAGAAAGCGTTTGGAGACCAAGGAGATCAACGAACAACCATACTTGTGTCATCTGGCCAGTGTCATCTCACTCCTGACTTAGACGACTCAAGACGGTTAGAGTTCCTGCTTGGAAGTCCACGCAACTCAACATCGCGTCCCTAGGACTCCCAAGGTCATTGAGGCGGCGCTTGAAACCCTGTTTGGCTTAATTTAATATGTATATATATATGTATATATATACATAAATATATATATATATATATATATATATACATATATACATGTACATATGCTAGTAGGTCACGATGAAGAGGAACGTGTGATGATGGTGCTTCTCTTCTGAGAGCACATGAGCATGGGCTGTCTGGACTCATGGATGTCATGGCCATTCGCACAGCGTTGCATCAGTCGACTTTACCCAACGTCTGAGACAAAGCAGCCTGCCGCAAGACTCCCCCCAATTCTTGAAGCCCTATGCTGGTTGCAGAACAACTCCCAAGAGCTATCAGCATCTGAAATGTCAGTCCTCGTGCACCCTAAACCCTTCAGAGGTGGAAGCCAGAGCGAAGGACATGGGCGCCTTGGCAGGTCTCTTTGCTTCTATAGACGATCTGCCAGCCACAGTCTGCAATGCTTGGGTGCAAGGGGGAGGGGTTCCCTGCGACAACATCAGCACTCTCGCACTTGCAGCTGGCGCCCAGATGAGAACGGATACTTCTACACGAAGAGGGGCGGTGACGCAATGGGCAGCAACACGATTACCTGGTCCGTTTCTTGGATGCACCCACATGAAAGGGAGCTCCTGGGTGTTTTTGCGTTAACTTGTCGAAGAACCCCTTAAATTCTCAGCGATGGGCGCACGCCCCGCGGCCTGTAACTACCGTATCCATCCCACCCATGCAAGGGAAACGAGCTTAGTCCTGCGACTGTCTCAGTTTTTTGAACTTGTTTGTTGCGTTTCCTTGCTTTCTTCCTTTTTGTGTGCCTATGCTTCCGCTCTGCTGGAGTTGCTGTTTCTTGTTGGTGGAGTTCGTGCTCTGCCGGCTCGCATGACGTCAACTGAGACTCAACGAATCCCGGCCGCTCCCGAAACCACGCGCAGGTTCCGCAGGACCTCTCGCAGCCCACATGGACATGGAACAACGAGCTGGATGAGTTGCCGAGCAGCACCGAGCAGCAGAACCCACCAAAGCCCGAACACGAGAGCCCCAAGCGTTCTCGGTCCCAGTCCGGGGACTCTTGGAAGCTGCAGGAACTTTGTTCAAGTTCTGGGGGCGTGGGGGGGGGGGGGGGGTAGCTCTCAGATAGCGGCTGCTTGTTGCTTGGCGGGTGTGCCCCCCCTTGCTTTTTCAGAGCTGAGGGGCAGTGGGCCAAAAGCAGTCGCAATCAGCAGCATGTCCCGAAGGCTAGATGAAGTCTCTGGGTTCATGGCGTTCTTTGCGGGGGATGCTCTCAGGCAAATCCGCCATTCCCCGCTGATTGATGACAAGAAGATGCCTGGCTGCGAGCACTTGACCATGCTTGACCTTATCATGCTGCGCTTTGTTCCAGCCCGGTCCTAAACCTAAAGATCCTTAAACGTCAGCCAGCTAAGTTGCTAGAATGGGCCTGCTTACAGTAGCATCCCCTGACCTCTATAAGTAACTATAGAAGGAAAAAGCAGAACAAGAAAGAAAGAAAGGAAGGATGGAAGGAAAGAAAGAAAGATAGCAAGAAAGAAACCAAGACGGACCTGAAAAGGGCTGCTTAGAAGTTTAGCAGTCGTATACAGTAGAGAGCAAGAGACCATGTCTGCGTTGCCTCATGCCGATGCTTGGACCAAGGAACATCTACGCAGCTCGTCTGCGTTGCGTTGTCTAAGTATGGAGGGCTCTTCGAAGTTGTGGACGTGCCAGGCCTTGCGAACCTTCTTTCTGAACTTCTTTAGGATCACGAAGGGTGTGTTGCTGATCGTGTACTGTACCCAGCCACTCTGCGGCCAGACCAGACATGACAGCTTCATCAACTAACCAAGTATGCTCACAAAGCCATCATCGGCGTGAGTCACGGTTTGTGAAGAGCCCTCTGTCAGCGGGATCATGAAGATACTCGTAGTTGCGGACCTGATCGTGATTCTCCCTTGCTTCCATGGATCTTCCGATTGCTTGGGGATTTTCTACTGAGAACCCAGGCTCATTTTGAGATTTTTCAGTTACACAAGCCCTGAACTCCGCCACCTTTCCTTCGAGGACTTCGGTATATGGCCTCCTTGAAATTCGAAGCGAACAGCCATCAAATTGGATCAGTAAGACCCGGCAAGACTTACAGTGGACTTCCCGCCATGAGGTAGCCGGAACAACGCGATTGAGCCACCCGGCTGATCCGGCTGTTCCTGTCCGGGTTTTTTAGCCACAGGAAGCATCACGTTGTGGCCCCTGTGCGGGGTTGCAAATTTAGGAAATGTTCTATGAGAAGCGGGTTCCAAAAAATCCTATCCAGCTTGCGTAGCGCGGAACGTCGAAACCCAACCTTTCCATGTTCCCATATGGACCAAAAACCCCAGCGCCTTCAGGAAAGTTCAGCCCGGAGGGCAAGATGTTGTGGCTGTTTAAGCAGGCCGGGGATCGGCGGGATCTGCGGGCTCGGGAATAGGGCTCAGCACTTGGGGCCGGGGCTCATAGCCATAGCGGGGATTCTCATTCGGGCATTGTGAGGGCCATGCCAGTCAACTTCAAGGTTGATCTGCCACATAGTGAGAAGGAAACCATCTCCGGTCCTTTTTGCTGCAAGGATGAGCCGGGCAACACGTCTCCTACCATGGGCAACGGTGTGATCTACTTTCGCGTGGGGCGTGGCAACGGCCACAACCGCGTCGCCTACCTGAGTGTGAGTTGGAAGCGTGTGCCTCCTGGGTAGCTTTTGCGTTGAGTTGCTTCGCTTGCTACTCCGGAGGTGCCGTGCTTCTATGTGCTTCTGCACAATGTAAGGGCAGAGATCCTTCGCGCCCAAAGGAGCTCCTCCCCAAGTTCACAGCCACATATTTATAGAAGCGTGGACGTCGGTTCGCTGAGAGAGAGGAAGCCAGACCTGACCAGCTTACTCGATATGTTGTTGAGTTGCGAGGTCTACGCTCTCAGCATGGATCCTTTGCAGCAAGGCATTGCCTGTACAGTTTTTTGTTACTTGGGCACAGCTTTTTCATGTGAAATCTAAAGCTTCAGCCATCCCATCGAATGTGGGTTCAGGGCGTGGGTTGTTGCAGGGGACCTCGCTTTGGAGGGGTATAGAATCTGTAACCTGTGACTTACGAGAGTATTCTGCCAAGCATGGCCGCACTTTCTGACACTCGCCCCCTCAAGCACAAGCACGTGAATCCGCTTCGAAATGTCATGAAGTAGTCGGATGAAGTAGGGCCAGGCCGTTATTGCGCCCAAAGATCACCATGTTTAACGCACAGTTCCAGGGAGCATAGGGGCGCAGCAGACTTGGAGAGTGTAGGTCTTGGGAGTCCTCGGTCTCGGGCTGAAGACTTTTCAGAAGAAGCATGATCTGAGAATCAGCCAGGCATACTTGCTAGCAACTGCTAGTACTTCTTGCGCAGGGAGTGCAAGACAGAGCCTGGCGGGCGCCAGAAGTCTGTGTCCCCGACTTGTGCTTCCAAGATGTGCTTGGAGTTGCGCTTACGCGCTGAGGAGACCGGCGAGGTGTTGTTCAACAAGACCGTGGCAGGCCAGGTTGCCAGATGTCGGCATCTTTTTTCGGCTGTTGGATCCTTGGCTTGCCCGTGAAGATCAGGGGCCAGGGGCATCAGGAGCATGTCTCTGACGTTTGCTGGTTTTGTTACACGGCGCGCGCCATTCATTTTTTTTATATGAGGCTCTGAGGCGTGGCGTTGATGCACAGCCTTCCGGTATGTCAGCCATAGTGGCCCACCATGAGGGAACGAAGCTTCTGCATGAAAGACCTCTGGCTTTGTCGGCCCTCGTAATATTTCGTGGGGGTGGGGGGGGACTTGTCCACTCCTGGGTAGCCTTTGTGGTGTCTTAATGTCGGAACAGTGACGTGATGCTGGCTTCCGTTGTGTCTTGTAGTGGTCCGCCTTGTCCTTGCGCCACTTCGTTGAGCTTCACTTCTCTGCTCAGACTTCCACACCGTGGCCTTGCCACATCTTCACTGAGGTCGTGGAGAAATCTCATTGAGAATCTGAGCCTTGGAAGTAAATTCAGCAAACCTTGGGCAGGCTTCGACTACGGCCCCGACTCCCAGTCCCTGCTGCTTGCCGATGCCCGGGACCCGGAATGTCTCAAAAAAAACCGGGGGGGATCCAGGCTCCGCCTCTCAATTCTGCCGTAGCTTTTGGGTGAATCTCCGCTAAGATGCACTTTGAAAAAGTCTCGAAGTCCACCCCCAAGCCTAGAACTCACCAGGGGTTTCAAGTCGAGTCTTCATCTCGCCAGTCGAAAAATAGTCGAAAAGATTGGGCTAAGGAGTACAGAGAATCCATTGGTGGAACCTTAGCAGAGGTTCTTTCTTGCAGGCCATGCCCTTACAGACCAGATACGACACATGGCATTGGAGGCAACTCCGCCCTAAGCCTCAAGAAGTCAGGACAGCCAGAGCCCCCTAAACCCTAAACCCTAAACCCCAAACCCTGGGTGGGAAAAAAAAACAAACCCTAAACCCTGCGCGTGCGCTAGTGTGAGAGTCGAAACCCTAAACCCTAATCAAACCCTAAACCCTAAACCCCTAAACCGCAAGACCTCAAAGGGCCGCCTCTTCCTGCCCGCCTTGGCGCGGGCTGTGGAAGGCGGCTGCGACTCCGTGCTGCCAGCCTTAGAAAGAGGCCCTCTTTCTGTTTGAAGGTTCAGGGTTTAGGGTTTAGGGTTTAGGGTTTAGGGTGTAGGCCTGGGGGGGCTTACGAAAATAGGGGACCCCCAATGCCACAATAATTAGTAGGATCCCCTTCTAATAAGGATTTTGGAGAAGGTACCCCGAATTTCGGAAACCCCCCCATTTCTCAGAGGGACTCATACACCGGCGCCCCGTTCAAGGCATCCTCAACTGTGAAGTTGTGAAGTTTGTGCAGCACTTCTCAAAGAAGCATGTTCCAGCGCAAAGGACGGAAGGGGGAAAATGCTTCGGGCTTGGACGGAATTTCCACACATCTGGTGCTAACTGATGGCCTGTGCTGCACGGTGCAGCAGGTCCAAGACAGACAGAGAAGCACGAGAGTTGTTCTCAAGAGTTGCAACAAGCATATGGGCCTGACCTGCCCACCACAAACGGTCGCCAAGCGTAGATATGGGTACTTCCCGAAATAGGGGTGTACCCCGTTTAGACCCCAAATAGAATAGAATCCCCTTAAAGGGACCCCGAAAAGGGTACCCCCTATTTTCGGAACCCCCCCCCCCCCCCCATATATCCAAAATGTGTTTAATGATCGGGTGTATTCTTTGTCGAGACTCCCTTCCTCCAAGGGTTGCCTTGAACGCATCCACCGGAGATGAACTTTGGTCATACGTACCTTGGCAGGAGGGGCTGCAGGGTGTTTGTTGGGAGTTCGACCAGGCAAAGCTGTTTATGAAAGTGCGTTGAAGATGTGTCTCTACGTGCAGGGTCCCCATTGCCCAGGGTGCGCATCACTGCTTGAATTCTCGGTTCCGTGATATCTGCATCCAAGACTTCGGACGATATCATGTGGAACTTTTCTCCAAGCACTCCGGATGATGGAAAATCCATCACATTCTCCAGCACTTGTGGCTTCTTGGCTTCAGTCGGGTGGGGTTCAGCAGACGCATAATCAATTTCGTAAGTTGCAGGTGTAGCACCTGCACGCACTTCCGCAAGATTAGCAGCAGTCTGTCGCTGCAACGTCAGTTAGGAACTATAGCTACGCCCTTGCCCCCACCCCACATCCCTCCCCATATAGGCTTTGCGAGCAGCGACGGGAGGTGCCTTCACTCGGATTTCGGCCGTTGACGGCCGCCAGGCTGATCTTGGTTTCGCCCCCGGGTTCTATTCTCCAAAGTCCCGGAAAAGCCCCAGTCAGCTCACCTCCCAAAAAATCACTGACATAAGCCACTCAAACTCCATCGTCCGCGGGGCCCGGGACAGCAGATGGATGAGTATGCTCACAGTTGTAGGGAATCTTCAGTCGCCCTTCCCAGTTCCGAAAGGGAGCCCCGGGAGTTGGACATTTGTTCTTGACAGGTTTGCAGTCGTGCAGTCGTCGAATAGAGCTTAGCTGTCGCAATGGCTTCTGCGTGTAGGCGCGCGGGCGTCACCACCAAAGACAAAGAGCCAAAAACAGGTAGTCTGAGTGCACCTTCCCCTCAGCTGTAAATGCCAAAGCTCAGTCAGAATCATACCATTGTTTAGCACTTTCTTTCGAGCGACAGTGTGAGATGGCATGCACCTGACTGGAAGCTGGTTGTTTTTGTAGGAGAGGGGGGAGAGGGGTTTGGGGGTTGGGGGGGGGGGGGGGGGGGGGGCAAGCGCTCTGCCAAAATGACGCTGCCATAAGAACAGCACCATGCTGCGAGCAGTACACCTGGGCAACACCCGCGCCGATGTTGTGGCTTAGGATTGAAACTTCCCCAAGGTTGTCGGTGTGAGTTTAAGGCTTAAGCTCAAGGTGAGTTGATGGCCAAGTCCACTGGCGACGTCGTCAAGGCCACTGGAACGTGCCTGGCTACAAAAGTTCCAATAGTTTTCAAGTACCATTGCCGGGTTTCGAGTCGGCTTCCATGTCCCTGCAGAGCAACCTACAGCAGCGGAAGAGTCAGGCGAGTACCCAGTACCCAGCTTCGGTCCCTGTTATTACGGAGTTGCTTCTGGAAACTGGCTTTAAAAAAGAAAACAGACTGCTAGACGGTGAGTTCTTTAATTGTGCTGCACGGACCGAAAAAGCTACACAAGAACACCAGTGCCTGCACGAAAGCTTTCTTTCCACGCTCAGCTCAGGTGTGGTACCGGCGGTGGCTCTGCAGGCTCGAAACTTAAGCTGACGTGCTGACGTTGATGGGTTTCCGCAGCGGTGTACCCCGCCCTTCCCGCTCTCCCTGCTCTTCCCACCCCCACGAATGGCCAATAACAACCATCACCACCGGTTGCAGTGTCTCATGACAAAGCCTGTAGAACCGGATGCCATTACTGTTGCCTTGCTTGCCCACCCGCTCTCATGGCTATTCTCATGCACGCACCTCCCGGCCCTCCGCTTGGGTCCGTCAACCCCATTGTACATTTCGCCCTACGGCAGCCTTGCTCCCTTCATGCTGGGATGGACGCATCCTGCATCGCCCGGCTGTCGGGCGTAGATCTCTCAGCCAGATCAGGGGGCACGGTGGCATGGCTGTGGTGTAGTTTTCAGTAGATCAACTCAGACACGAGTGGGTGCATCCGGTGGAGCATCACCAGTTGCGGCACCACCTGCACAACGGTGCAAAGGCGCGAAGCCAAACAGCAGCACACCTCTGCCCAAATATGGTTGCATTTCAATACGTTTCTATTTCTGTACCATGTCCCCGCCAAGTTGCCGCCAGGTAGCACAGGGAACAGGCACTACTTTCTTTCACTGCCTTCGCAGCCTGCGAGGCCCTAATGGTCTCTTCTTTGCTGCTCACGGTACTCCGCCTGATGGAACCTCGGCCGACATGTGTTTCAGCAAATCAAGGGAGAGAATTTTTTTTCTCGAGTTTCTGCCCCGGCACGTCTCACAAGATAGCAGCACACGAGAAAACTACTTGGCAGTACAAAGTAGCTCACTGCACTTCAATCCACTGAGCGAAGATGCGGCCTAGGTGCATGCAGAATGAACCCAGCGAGGTAAATCATCCGATCGACGACTTGTAAACCTCGTACAAGCATTGGATATTCTGTTATCGCTGCCCAATATTATGGCTATGGCCATGGTTATGTGATGTGCAGTTGAACGTGTTTATTCGCCTGCGTATGAGTAGCATCACAACAAGTATCACTGGAATGGTCCATGGTGTCGGCGTCTACACCTAAGGCCTGAAAGGGCTGGCGGTGAGTGGCCAATTTTGGAAGAAAGGTGGACTCTCGTCGACAGGTTAGGACATCATTGGGTGTGGCCCAGTGCTGTGATAGATATCAAGATGAGTCTGGCACCATTACAGAAGCAGGTTTTGGATAGCATGGTTTGGGTGTTTAAGGTGAAGGCCTACACTTCTGATTGAGGTAGCTATAGGGCTTGGGATGTGCAAGGAGTAGAGCTCGGGAGCGTCCTACATTGGCAGCATTTATGGAGGTCCGTTGGGGTTGGGGTTCAGGTTCAGGTTTTTGGCGCGGCTTTGTTGCTCCCGAAGCTTTGGTGTACAACAAGAGACAGGGCCGAGGGAATCGGCAACCTTTAGCTTCAAGCAAAAGCCGTGCGTGGATCGCAGCACAGACAGCCAGGGACGTGTCATGGTCCAACGGTAAGGGTAGAATATTTGGTAATTTCGACCTCATGCGAGCTTCGCTCCAGGATTCCAGGATTGTCCAGGCCGTGGAAGGTTTCTTTCGCAAAGTTGGGAGAACTTGGCTGGTCTCTGTACAACTCTTGCCAGGTGAAGTTGTGCTGTGTGAATTCTTGCCAGGCCGAGGGACAAGTCTCATTGAGCATCGCTTTTGTTTGGAGCACCTTTTCTTACATCAAGCCCAGTGAAGATTCAGCCCTGTATTCATCAGCTCCCAACACATCAGCAAAACTTCAGCCGGTTTAATCTACATGAGGAGAGCACTACATCACTGCTTACAACATCACCACTGGGGAGATTGCCTGGCAGCATCAGCTGGAGCATCCGTACGAGGGTGCCTGGGTTTCAGATGCGCTTTGCAACTCCAGGACTTCTCAGGGACTTGGGGTGTCCGCCTTGGGTGTGATCATGCGCTCTAACTGCTGACACACCTTAGACTGGCTTGAGCTTGCAGTAGCAGCATGGTAAATTGACAGTGGCCACGGCATGTTAATGGCATTGCTTAGAGGAGGAGGGGGGGGGAAGGGGGGGGAGGGAGGGGATTCTTCTTCTCGTCTGGTTTAAATAGTGCCAGTGGCGGCTAATTTGGTACAGTTCTGTCCTGACGATGACCTCTAAATCCCATCATGTATCTGGAGATCAGGCATGCTGGGGGATGCCTGATGTTTTAGACTGGATCTGACCGTGTGGACTCATTGACCTTGCCGGCCGCGTGCGAGAAAAAATGTCGAAACCCGACTTCATAGGCTCAGTATACACACCATTGCAGTTCCTAAGAGGTCAATCCCTGGTGATTACCTGCAGTGTGGTTGCTGTTCTGGGCTTGGGCTGGTGGCTCAATGGACCATACATTCTTGCAGCCAAGGCAACCAGTACCCAGCCGTGGGCTACCTCTACGAAGGAGGCCCGCTTGCCGTGGTTGCTGCCATCGGCGAAAACCCTGGCTTTCCAGCTCCTTGCCGACATTTTTCCGAGTCCACATGGAGAGCCTAGGACATGTGTTTGTGCTTGGTGGCTCGGGCTCGGCCATTCTGCTGCCCAGCATGTGTCACTCCAAAGCCTATCGTAGCATTCGGCATTCCTATGCCTTCACTTCGTGAGGTATCCCGTCATGGGATGCCCATGAAAGTTCGCATCATTCAATACGCTTTACTTCGAGCGATCCACATCCCTCCCCAATAGGCTGCCGGAAGAAGCGCAAAATCTGAAGATGCTCTTGAATCTGGCGATGATGTCAGGTTGAGGTTCAGGTCGGGCGAGGACCAGATGCGGTTTTTGGTCTGGAGGGAACAGTACAGGTGACAACAGTCGCGTAGGAAGAGGAGAAGGAAAACTGTTGAGTCGCCTGGGATACGGGTTTTGCCCATTACCTGGAAGAGGTGTGTCGTGCGTGCCCTAGCAGCCCCCCTTTTTTGCATTCAAAGTTGTTTTGGCTGGTATAGAGAATGTTTCCACAACCTGCGTCTAAAGCAGCAGGCTTTACATAGAGACAACGGTCTGCAGTCAAATAAGGCCTTTGAGTCCTTCATCCCCCCCCCCACCCCCCTGTAAACAAACAATGGGCCCTGGCCAAGAAAGAAAAACACATGTTTGGTAACAGGCTAGAGGATCTGTTTACGGGTTGCCCCCAGTAGCCTCAACCCGAAGTCCTGAACCCTAAGCCCACAGACCCCAATCCCCCGAACTGTCAAAGCAGCCAAAACATCAAGTACTAGAAATGAGGGTTTTTTGGTGAGTATCTATCTGGAGTATATCTTATTCTTGTCCGATAACAATGTCCCATGTGAAAAGAGGCATTGAGTTCCGGAGGTAAAGAGTTTGCGACCATTTAGAGTTCGGAATGCGAGCCCCCTTTAAGACTAGTAGAGAAGTGCAGGATGCAAAGGCCCGATGCATCATTCTCTCAAATCCTAAGTTGAAGGAGCCAAAACCCCGTCAAGCCGTCTAAATCCGGCCGGGTGCCCGAGTCCTCAACCACAACGCCTTAGGACTTAGGACCCTCTCACTTGAGATCCCTGAAGTCCTACATTGAAATCAGCCTGTGCTCAGGTGATGATGGTTGGGGATGAACTGAAACTATACTTGTCAGCGGCCGGGTTGCAAGATCTTTTTGTTTGTGAAGCCCGGGAGAGCACGTGCTTTACGGCCTCGTAGCTTGTCGCTTCCACCCTACAGCTCGCTGACTTTCGGGTCGTGCAGTGAACTGCTTGTCAACATCTCTGAGTTGACCTCCACGGTTTGTCCTTCTTGGGGGCATGACCGAAAATGTTGCAGTTTATGTAGGTTAATCTGCGAGGGCCTTGGGGCAGGGCTTCGAGGGGATTGCAGCTTCATTGGAATGTAAACGAGGATGCGAACTACCGCCGTCACCTCAACACCACTGTTTTCAAGAACGCCGTCATTGCCCTGGATGCAGTCGCGTCGGCCAAACTTCAGATTTGGTAGCCGACTTCAATCGTTGAAGCAGGCGGCTGGATTGTTGAGATGTGAGCTTTCAAGACCATGGACGCCAGATGCAGTGCCAGATTTAAATGGAGGGGATTCGGACTCTGGCAGATGGCCGTAAGGACTTCAGAGCCTTCAAGGATTCAGAGCTGAGGGGTCGGAAGGTTGCAGAGCTTCAGAACGGGTCAGAGCTTCATTGCAGCAATCTTCAGAGTGGATAAGCCTACCCCGAACTTTGAGGCTGAAAGCTCCCCTGCCAGCATGCAGAAAGCATCGTCAGTTCTCGGATCTACTCGTAGCAGAGTGCTGCTTGGAGCTAAACCCAAGACATCCCCACACGTCCTGCCCACACATGCCCACACCACTAAGGCTACAGGCGCGAAGATCTGGCAATGGAACGAGGTGGGATGCAAAGCAATGTGAAGCTGGCCCTCCGCAAGCTCGCAGCCCCTGGCGCCCACGCCGAAGCCTGCAACAGAAAATGCAACAACGCGAGCCGTCTTTGAGAATTTTGGGACGAAGTAGCAATCGCAGGCGGATTGGGACCATTTCGGTGCCGCAGGAGATGCGCCTTGAACGCGTTTGGAAGGCTCGTGGCGCTCGATTGGCAACATAACAAATACGCATCATGGAAATTGCCCACTTAACGTTCAATCTACCACAAGCTATCGTGGCCCAGGCTAGTCTTGAAAACCGGCCCCAAGCTATTCTTTTCCCTTTCTGGCCTTGCCAGCGTTGCAGAAGCTTAAATCATGCAGTTGCCATGCTGTCACCACAGTATACAGCTCTGCAGACTTAAGGGCGCGTAGGATGAGACAGTTGCAGGGTCTCAGCCGGATGCTCGAACTGCCTAGCGGTTGTCGCAAAGTCTGGGAAGAAAACATCAAGCCCCCCTAAAGCAAAGACCGAACAAACAACAAGTTGCATCCACGCAGGGCTGTGGGAGAGGCTGTGAGGGCAAAGAGTTCCTTGAGCGCCCTAGATGTTGATCATCTGGATCTGTGTAAAGCCGTGCAGCCAGAAAGCTCAGAGTTCAAAAGTCCAAAGCCTGAGAAACACACTTCAACACCTGAACTGAGCCAGTCTTGCATTCAACGTTCTTCCGGCGCTTTCTGCTCTTGTTGTCTCCAAGGAGGAAGGCTTTGCGCGTCGATCCCTGCTGGGCAGCCACTAGGCATGATCCAGCAACATTCAGCAACGCATGACGGTGCAAGGCCTGGAGGCGTGCAGCGGGTTTCCTTTCTCAACCTGGCGGGGTGTTTTCTGACGAATTTGAGGCACATCGCGACTTGAGTTTTTGGATGGGAGCGGTTCAGAGCCTTAGCATCCCCAATGAAGCTGGGTCCCTCGAATGAACTGATCACCCCCAATGCAGATGAGGCGGCTCCCAGATCATCGTTGTCGTGCCGCCAGTAAGTTTAACGTAGGTTGCCTGTGCACCGTTTATACGCCCATAGTGTTGTGAGGTGTACTGTCCGGATGCTGTGACCTTCTTTGATGTTAACTCATGATGGCTCACTCGGTGCTCCCACATCTCAGGCATTGAGAATCCCATCTGCCTCCCAGACAACCAGGGCATCCCCGTCATCAACACGAAGGCAAGTCTAGATCCGACACCAAAACCATCACCTCGGGTAGATCGCTTGCTCGTTATTCCGAAGAGCTTTGCAAACGCCGGTCCCTATATGGCCCTTCCTTTGGGAGCGGCCAGTTGCAAGGGTCGCGTACTGGTAGTTCATACTCTGACTCATCTGTACATGGAGGGTGTTGCATGGGGGGGGGGGGGGGTGGAGTGAACACCAGCCTTAAAAGTAGGAACTTTCAGCTTACACCATGAATTCTGTGTTTGGACACAGGACGGGACCGTCATTGCCTCCAGCCGCCCGACTTGGCTGGGCTTCCTGTGCTGTTATGAGCAAACAGCCTTACTAAATTCTATACTGCGGCAGTCAGTACATCACGTGCATATGGCCTCGGAGCAAGGGACGCGTATAGACTGGGGAAAAGTTTCGCCCAACCGGTGTGACCACGAAAGTACCTGACGGCTCCTGATAGCCCGCACACAAGCTCAAATATGCCGGGTTTGGGGTTTTGGGTTTCGGGCTTCGAGTTTCGGGATCTTCATGCGTTTGCTTCTCCTCTTCCTCTTGGCGAGCTTCGCCCCGCGCTGAGTTCCAAGGGCTGAACCAGCACACGGGCCTTTTGTGTCCTCGGGCGTCCGGTGTTTTCATGTGCTGTTGCCACGTTGCTGCCACGATCCGGCTTGTCCGGCTTGCAGAGATCCACTTGGCTTTGGATAAAGTTGAACACTGCTCCTGCAATACGGCGAGACGAAGCGACAGAATTATGAGATTGTCGACTCGCAACGGCATTGCTTCACGAGCCCCGGACTCCCGGGCTGAAACCATCAAAGCCCCTGCGGAACAAACTTTTGAAAGATTTTCAGAACAGCAGCAAGCCCTGAGGGCGTTTGTTTATAAGACCTAGCGTCATTGGCGATCGCGAGCCCAAAAGCCCACTCTCCAGCCTCTGCATAGGCTTAGAAGGGTTTCATGACCATTGGATTGCACTGTAGAAGACATAGAGGATTGTAAGGTGAAAACCTGCAGGACGTCAGATCAAAACGCTGTCGGCATCGCATGCTGTAAGGGTTCAGGAGTTTAGGATTCAGTGGTGCGCTGATGAAGAAGAACAAGTGGAAGAGAGGTGCCCACAACGGGAACATGACCATCATTCGGGATGCAAACAAGAATGGCATGATCGAAGATGATGAGACGACGGTCGCTCAGCGAAAGATGGCGACAGCGCCTGACCCTTTGTTGAAGCTCATCAAGTAAGAGCGTCGGCCTGCCTTGTGGCCCGAGCCCAGAAGCGGACCTCCACCCTTACTTTTAACCACGCTAGGAATTCCGAAGCAGCAACTTCCCTTCCTGACGTCGGGCGTGCGTCTAGAGGCATTCCCGACTGGCATCGCCTTTCTGAATGGGCCTTCAGCGGCCCCTGGTATGCTGGTGGCTTCGCCATGCTGGGGATCCATGTACGTACCTTGGAAACATCGTCGAGGCTCTCTGGTAGTAAACGCGCCCTCCCGGAGAACTGAGACTTAAAGAGACCAAAAGAGCTTCGCAGTTCCCCATCCCAAACACATGATTCACCCATGCGAGGCTGCTAGGCCAGGGGCAAAAAAGAGACATTGCGAGGGGTCTTCTTCAGCCTGTCCTGTTCTCTCAAGTAGTAGCCTTCGTAGATTCCGAGAGAATGTTGTAAGTAGGGGCCTAGTCCCACACGAGCCTCCGGAAAGCCCCAAAGCCCAGACTCGAACAAGTTCTTTGCACCACCTGAGGTTTTCCGCCAGTGAGCCCAGCATCGATATCGACTTGCCATGAGTCTGAGTCAGGTAGGAGAAGCCCCAAGCTGCACAAGCTGCCCAAGCTAAGAGAGGCATTTGCCAACATCGCGTCTTCCGAGCAACTGTCAAAAAGCTTCCAGTCATTTTCCTGGGCACCAAGAGGGTGTTCCGAATCGCTAGAGCAAAAGCAATGGGCGAGGGCCAGGATAATAGTTTGGGTTTTTGCTTTGAACCTCACCCACGCCCCGTCTTGGTTGGGGTTTAACGGGGGATCTGGGCGCCGACTTGTCAAAGCTCAAGAAGGCAGACTGCGCGATTTGCTGATCGCATGCTCATGTTGGCTATGGACTTTTTGGATCATTATGCCGGATACTATAGGCGCCTGGCGACTGATGACGGCAACCGTAGATCTCAATTCGTGGAGTTCATGAGGTGCAAGGCTGTGGCCTTGCAGCACGCTTGAGGCCCATGACAGTTGAAACCCACGTGGGATTGAGTCTCTCATTTTCCTTCGGGCTCAAGCGCTGTTGTTCGTGGGCCTGTTGCACAACATCGAGCCATGGGACTGACTCTTCCCTGGCAGGCCAATGGGTACCTTCGTTGGTCGGGCTGGCTGCAGTTCTTCCCCACCCTGTTCCTTTCCATTGCTGCGACTCTTGCGGCTTCCGCTGCAGCTCGGTTGGGTTTCCTATGGGTGTATGGGCTCCTTGCCTTCCTCGCAGCCCTTCTTGCTGGCCTGCTTCTCTTTGATGTCGCCACCATCAAGCTGGGAGCCCACCCTGTCGAGCCACTTCCCAAGCCGCCCAACTTCACCGACCCTTTCGATGTGATCTTGCGGCGGCGCTCCTGCAGAGCATTTCAGGACCGAAGGCTCACAGCAGCCCATCTCCAGGACCTCTTGCATGTCAGTGAGGTCTTCGTGCAGCAGTCCCGACTGTTAGGGGAGGCGCCGATCCGGCTCGTTTACGTGCAGGCGCCGCTGACCGTCTGGCCTGTGGTGGGCGCTCAAGAGTTCTTGGTGGCATTGGTCCCGAAGTGGCTTGCCCGCAATCTAATTAAACATGCTGCACTGTGTTCCCTGGAGTGTAGGTCCGAATCATTGCAGCCAGCAACTTAGGCAATATGACCGCATGTCGGTCCTGGATGTAGGTCGGAGCCTACAGCGAGTTGTGCTCCATGCTACCAGCCTGGGGGTAGCCACATGCTGGATTGGCCCTGGCACAGATCATCAAAGTGTCATTGCTGCCCTGGGCCCGCGATACAACAGCGACAAGGAGCGCATCTGCTGCGTCTGTGCCATGGGGTATGCGTCGCGCTACGTCCCGTCTTTCGTTGCAGCGATGCAACGCTTTAAAAGCAGATCGCGCTTGCCCCTTCGATCTCTGTTCTTTGCGGACGCGGAGTTTCACACGCCCCTGGACACCGGTGCATCTCCCTTCCGGCGCTATGAGCGATGCTTTGAGGCATGCCGCTGGGCTCCATCGTCTACGAACGCCCAGCCAGTGCCTTCGTTCAGGGTATAGGGCGTCGATCAGGCTCTCCGATAGCTTTGGGCTTTGACTTATAAGACTATTGGTGCAGCACGAATACTGCGCAATGCCTGAGGTGCGCTGCATGGCAGTTCCCAGCAAAAGGCGGTTTGACTTCTTCGCTGCGTCAGCCTCGCGGTATCTTGGTTGGGAGTAGGAATCCGGCACGAAGCAACCCACAAGTGGAGGAAGAAGTAGACCACCTCTATAGTCTGATGATAGACCAACAAGGTACTACACTCCTGTGGCCGTGGGCATTTGGCTGGCCAATTGGGAGGTAGGATGTGAGGCCCTGGGAATCAAAGGCCGCTTCTTGCACCTTGACGAAAAGGAACGAACTCCTGGTGGGAGATCTGACTTGAAGTTGCCCAGCTATGACATGAGCTGGGTGGAGCTAGCTGAGGAACACCAGGTCCCTACGTAGCGGTTGATTTGAAGATGGCTTGTCTATCGGCGCAAATAGTTATTATCGTCCCTTGTACATGTATGTATAACTGTATAACCAAATAAGATGCTTAATCCGCACATGACGAAGCCTCCTAATTAAGCTGAAGGCTCAGGGTTGCCGGTGTTGCAGAACAGGCGACCGGCTGTACAGACCATTGGGGTCTTCCGGCCCCCACAAACTAAGACTGAGCGATGCTCAGCAAAGGCCAGCATCTCCGAGAAGTCATGAAGGGGTTGATGTCGAAATTTGTTAATGATCCCAATATAGCCCTACCTAACCCATGGACCTAGAAAGTTACTGTTCACAGCAAATCCACCCCGGAATAGGTCTGTCAATGGAACGCAGGCCATGGAGCATGAAAACAAGTGGCCCAAAAATCGTCAGCTTGAGCATGGCCAGCCGTGGAGGCTAATGCTTAGGCCTGATCGTGCTAGCGCATGGTCCACTGCCTCGATGTGGTGCGCTTCTCCCGAACAGGTCCACATCGACGGAATGTTCTTCAACTTTTATATGCCCCCTGCGCGGGGCTAAGAAACATGCCAGAAGGACTTGTGACACTTCATTCTTGAGCTCAATGGAGTTGACGTTCGTTCTTGAGTTGTGCGTTACCAGAAGTCTATTCCTGCCCCACACGTGCACACTGGCGGGTTTAGCGGGAAACAGGTTTGGGCACTGCCGCCCAGGAAGTCTCCACAGCTCTGATGCAAACCATGAGGCCAACGTGCAAGTTGGCATGAAGCAGACGGGTGCTCACGGATGTAATCTACCGATCCAATCGATACCGGTATTGCGCCGATTGTTTCTCGAAAAATGGCAACGGTTCGACTCGATACTCAATCGCTACCGAAATCCGTTCGACAGTGGTGTGCCGAAACACTAGGCCATAGCCCCTCTTCGAGCGATTCCCATCAGAACTAAGTCCTGCCGAGGGATTTTTTCTTGGGAAGGGGCTTCGGAATCCCAATTTACATTCCTAAACCGCTGTGGTCGTCGTCGACGATTATCTTATCCGTCAGAGCTTGCCTTGGCTTTCCCTAGCCACTGAAATTCCAGGTCTCAAAAAGGCCATAGACTCCACAGTCCTTAGCCCCACATAAGGAGGCACGAAGCCCTCATAAGGTTGAGGGCAAAGCCTACGGAATCCAGTTGTGGCAGCCGCAACAAGGCTTTTTCGGCTTCCAGCAGACCTTGCGATGACGGGCTGCTGCGCCTTTAACTATTAGGGGGTTTTCCCAAGTCAGCCTAGTGTCGGCATTTGAAGCGCGGAATTGCTGTCGACCAAAGTGCGCGAATCGCATAAGTGACTGCCGCGAATTCGTTATGTTCAGGCCTCTCATGCAAGGTTTTTTGAAAACGCATCAGCGGCCACCATATCGTTTCGGGTCGTTTTCGGTGGCTTAGATGGCTTGGAGGTCTCGGCAAACTTCTCCTTCGGTATTGCGGCTGCGACACCCAGGAAGACAAGTGCTAAGTGCAAAGCTGTTGATCATGGAAGGGCCTATCCGGATGACGGCGATGCGATCCTCCAGGGACTCTTCGTGGTCATACTTGCTTTGTCGGGGGCCTGAGACTACTTCGCATCCGCCTCCCATGTGTGGAGACTGTGGAGACACCACGCCCCTGAAGAGGTTCCTTTTTGCCCTGCTCGCACTCGTCATCGGGGTTGAAGATGCCAGGCAGGGGCGAGTCAAGTGTGAACCAAGTGGACTAAACAGGGATCAAAGATGCCTCGCAACCCACAAAGCCTGGGGGCGGCTAGCCTAAGTCTCCACGATCGGCAGCGCGTGCATCTGCCACGGAATGATGCTGTGGATGCGGACATATGGCCCAAGGGCTCCCAAGAAAGCTCACCAGGGTTTCGCAAATGCGCGGACGCAAAGTAGATGCCGATGCTGTCAGCCTTTGAAGCACTCGTGTGGTCCTCGCCCCTCAAAATGCCAGTGTGCCTTTCTAAAGCCCACAAACTTGTGCAGCATTCTATATTGCCACTTTTTGGTGATGTAACCTCCATGGCAAGCCGCCCCGAACCAGTTGTCCATTGGTGGAAGCTGCAACTGAGCGTCAGGCCAAAGATGGCTCCAGAGCCTCTGCCAGGCGGGGTTGCCATGATTGAAAAGACAGCTGACAAAAGAACGACCCATTGGGGACAAAAAAACAGGCATAAAGGTGTCGAGATTGGTTTTGAGACCGCCTCAACCTGTCAAAGACCATGGCACAGGTGTCTTCCATCACTCCGCCATGCACCGCGCCGCCACTTCGGCCTTGGCAGCAGCCTCGGCACTCTTGTGTTGATTCGTTTTTTTTTTTTTGCGGTGGGGGGCAGTGGGTTGGAGGGGGTGGGGGGGGAGAGAAGACCCCAAAATGCACAATCTGAGAGACATTGCGAATGGCAGGGCGGAGGATGCGCAGGGAATCTCTGGGCACTTGTGAGCACGAGGTCCATGAGATGCGACCGGTTCACCTTCGTGCTGCGGAGTCCTGGAGCGGGTGTCTTGTGCTTTTTCAGGGTTTAGGGTTTAAGGTTTGCGGTTTGCGCAGCGAGCTGTGGGAAAGGATGAAGGTTAGTGCCCTACAACCATCAAGTATCTTGGAGCAGCCGGAGCAGCTGTGCACAGGTCCAGGCCAGGCATTGGCATGGACAGTCCACGCCGAGCAGGGGTCCCGGCTCGCCTGTCTGATGTGAGTGAGACGAGACATTCCAAAGCGCTTGATACTCAGAGAGCACTGAGGTCGCGGAGCCTTCCTGGCCAGCGAGCATGGTTCCGCCTCCTGGCAGCCCAGAGTCCTTCGGCCCCCGCCCCCCTCCTTCATCCTGTACCTGTCCCTTTGGGGTCGAGACCCGAACACAAACTAGGAAGCCTACACTATCCCACACTCTTACTCTCCCGCGAAGTGGCTTTCCAAAGCCGATCAACGCAACTGCCATTTCAAGTCACACAAAATCCGCTTTTTGAAGGCCTGCTCCACCACGGACGCCTTCACTCGCTGGGCCTCCAACACCGACAAGAGCGCTGGAGCGAGCCACTAGATCAGGTGTTGAGAAGGTTTGATTCTCAAGAGCTTGTTTTTGGTTTTCTAAAGCGTGCGTGTCAAAACATTGCTTGTTAATGTCTTGACAGTTGCTTGATTGGTGTTCAATGAATGATCCCTGGTTCCCTACCCGACAAGTGGGGGTGTTAGATGTGAAGGACAACGTGGTACAGCTGTCAGGCAGCACAACATTCAAGACAACAAGCGGGCAACTGTACCGGAATGCTCAACAAGCAGCCCTGGCAGACTGCGGGATGTTGCCTCACAAAGCAGGCCAGGGAGGCTCAAGTGGGCAACTGTACCGAACTTTGTTCAAGATGCAGGCCAGCAAGACTCAGGCGCTGTGCCGACTGCTGTAAGAAGCAGTCGGGACGACTGTAGCGGAATGTGACTCTTGATACGCAGGCCGGGGAGGCTCAGCGATTGTGCCGGAATGTCATTGTAGCCAGGCAGGCGATTGCATTGGAGTGCGGCTCAGAACTAGCAGCTCATGTCACGGTTGACCAGAAGTTCTTGACGCAGGGAAACCAGCACTGCCCCCGTTTTGAAACATTGCTGTTGGTCGTTGGGGACAGGGTGAGGATGTTGAATATTGTACTTCTAAAGGTTTAGAGAAGATACCGAGTAAACGAGTGCAATTTGATCTTAAACTACTTGTTTTTTCTCGCTCACTGCGGTCGCGCTGATTTGTTCGGCCTTTTCTTGCGATTTTGGAATAGAAAAGTCTGATATGTTAAAGGTGCTATAGTATTCCCTCGATTTGACAGGGGCTCTGTGGGCTAGCATACAGGGAAAATGGAACTATTCTCTGTGTCCGCATTCTTTTCCGTGTTTTGCATTCTTCTTAACTCTTTATGGAAGGGGGAATCCGAAAGAACAGCTCATTTGGTCGCGATCGCAGTGTTCTATTCACAGTTCCAGTGCGGTTAAATTATGAGGACTCCTGCATGATTAAAGATACGGTTTAATGATATTTATGCGGGCACCTGGAGTGGTAATTTGTCTTTTTTCAACTGTGCGTGTGCGGATTTTTACGGAGGTGTTCGAGCCACGAAATAGTTGCAGAGGAGAGAGATCGTTGCTGCAGAGGAATGTAAACGTTGAAATTTGTCAAGGGCTTGTGTTCTACCATTCGACCAAGGCACCCTCGCCCTTGGCTTCCCCTCGTCTACGTGGAGGCAGCAAACTGGGGCTTGCATGATGCAAGCATCTCTCTACAACGGATGTCGCACCAAAATTGCTAGTACCATTGTTTTGGGACGTTTCATATACGCAGTTCATGACGTATTCTCCATGCCAGAATCAGCAGAAGGTTTCGACCTCAAATTCTGGATTTGCAAACAAGGCGCCTCGTCATCAACAGCAGAAGGGTCCGGGAGCTCAGGGAGAGGGCCTGTCGAGTTCGTTGTGACCATGCGTCTGAGCATGCAAAGACTAGGCCTTCAACTCACCCCTAAGACAAGTGAAGTTGCGTGTTCGGGACCCAGCTGGGCTGGGGGATCGCCAGCTTAGCCGCGCAGAGCCAAGGTGAGCGAGGCAGGTTTCCCAAGATAATATACTAATTTATATATAACCATTACATAAGTGTTATATGAGAATATAGAAAAAGTGAGTATGTTCGCATATTCATATAACAATACACTAATATGATGGAATAATCTCAGAATATAATCATAGAATATCTGGCAAGGCCAATGTTGCCGATTCCTTCGACTGCGCGAGGATCAGGAACTGTTGATGGGCTTACTGGACGGTTGGACGTGGAGGTCGTTTCTGGGAACGAGTGGCATTTGTATACCTGCGCTTTGTATACATGTGCTTCGATCCGTTTAGCGTTTTTGGAAAGACTCCTGTGGTGCAGCTAGATTTAGCGTACAGCCAGTTCGTAGCAGCGGCAGAATTTGTACCGAAACTCATCAAAAGCCGTTTACTTCGATTCAGCTCCAAATGTTGCACCTTGGAGGAACAAGCCGGAGGTCACCCCACCTGTGCCAGGGTCTAGTCGTGCCCTCAGGCGCGCTGGGAGAGGACTCGAGGAATCAAGGTCTCGGTGATCGGGTGGCGGGTCGAGGGTGGCATCTCTCTTTTCAGGGCCTGGTGAATGCTCAAGATGGGGTCCTGGAGCGATAAATCTGAGGATCACATCTTTACGCAAAATGTTACACTCCATCCCCGGAAGGCTCTGAGTGCGTCCTGGCCGTCCGCCTGGCTCCACCAGGGAGGTGGGTACAGGTGAAGGCCTCAGCTCAGGTGCGTGAAGCCTAGGTGTCGGAAATCATCGAACAAGACAGCCTTCAAAGCCCAAACTCCAAAGCCAGACAGCCTCAATCGTGAGAGTTGTGAGGCCCGGGCAGATGTTATGGACTTGACCGGCAAAGCTGTGCTGATGGCCTCTTGACAGCAGGGCGATGTCTGTCGTTCCGTAAGCACTGGAGATCAGAGCTGCTTAGCATGTAGAATCTGGGAAGCGGACGTATTGAATTTTGCATATGTGTCGCTCCCGATGCCCGTTGTCCGCAAGCCTTGACCCTTGCGCTCCCTTGAAATCTAACGCTGCCATGATTTGAGCGACTCCAGTGACCCCGACCGCGCTGCATACCCGTTCGCTCCCATGTCTGACAACGTGTAGTCATTGCTGCCCTCCACCATGTGCTCTGGTGCAGGAACCCTTCAAAGCAAGTATTCAGATGGCTCTCTAGCCTGGAGCAATACGGGGTATGCAATAGTCGTGGTAGGGTCTGGAATGGTCGGCTGACAGTACTGAAAAAGCCCGTGAAGATTCCCAAGGCTGCTGGGGATGTTTCGTGCTTACTCGGCGCGGTTGGCAGTGGTAAAGTTCCAGAAATTCTTTGGGTTTTGTGGTAGGCTCTCAAGTAGTTCGGGTGGGGTCTTGCATGACACACCTCTGAGGCAGTCTTACGGCGGGGCGACCCCGAGGCGCAGTTTTTCAAGTGGGGTTCGCAGTGCCAGTGCGCATGCCCCACTGGACAGGGACCATGCAGATGACATCCAATCATTCACCGCCGCTAGATTCTACAAATGTGCAGATGCAAGTGGCTACAATGGCATAAGCAGTTGGCTGTCAAATGCCTTGCCCAAAACTCTTACGGCGTGGCAGGTGCCAGGAAGATCCAGAGATCCAGTAGTGCCTTGGCAGTGCAATTAGGGGAGATTGTTGGATGCAAGCTAGACTTGGCGGCAACGCTGTTGTGGCTTTGAGGCCATCTTGTCCCTGGGACTGTTAAGGGCATGCCCGACCAAAACATCATCCAAGTGATGTCTTCAAGTCTCCTCGCGCTTGTCTCGTGCAAACCAGAGAGATCTTCCTCCATCTGCAGGCTGCAAGATGAGCACCCTGCGTGCCTCAATTCCCATGTCTGATTATAAGCAAGGCCACTCCTCCTGACTATGAAGCCTTGAAGCTCGAAGAACAACACACGCGCACAGATTCCACCTTTCTGTATATAATGTAAATGGATACACGTTTGCAGTCTCCACTGTCTTCGTGCATGTACATACATACATACATACATACATCTATAGATATGTATACACGTCGCATGTTTATATATACACAACACACATAAATAAGATATACACTGAAGCACGACCGCTGTTTTTGCGAGCGGAGGTAGAGCTGAAACCGACACCGTCGACCCCGTGACCTGACCAAATCCAAAAAGGCTCACACGGCTTAGGGTTAAGGGGGTCTCAGCCCGGACGATGTACTTGGCCTTGTATCAAGCTGCTGAGCTTTGCAATTCTAGAGCGTGTGGGTCGACATCCTAAAGGCTACCGCGACAGTCATGCAGTCGGGGTTTGGGCATTCGGATCGGTGCAACATTAATGTTACTAGGGCTTTCAGTACATAGCTCTTTGTTTCGTTGCACTTACACTATGTTGAGTTGACATCCCGATCTTGTCTCCGGAGCTTCACCACCAAACGATCGTGGGCCTAGGAATACGGCCTTGAATCAGACCCTGGCACGCTGCTACACCAGTCGAGGCACGAAGGGCATCAGGCATGCTACTGTAAGGCAGTGAGCAGCCTGAGGAGCTGTGCAGACACAAATGCTCTACAATAACTGTCAAGCTCAGGATTTCGGGTTCATTAAAACTGGCTGCAACCGGGCATTGTGGCCATGTACAGCGCAAAAAATGCTACAGGCACGGCGTTGAGATCTCAGCGCCTTGTAAGCTTGTGATAGCGAGCTGTGCTTACTGCCGTTTACGTGCACGGAGGTGTTGGTTGCGTGTCGCATCTTGCTCGGGCCTGTTGGGCCTGCTCGATTAGTGTCAGGGAAACAGCGTAGCAGCTTGGGCAGGTGATGATGGTGAAATTGGCATGGACATTTGCAAGGCGAGCTTTCGGAATTTCAGACTTGTCAGGAGGAGGGGTTAAGTAGTTGCCCAGCTCCAACAACTGAGCTACACTTACAGCGTTGCTCGGTGTGAGGTGCTGTTTTTGTTTGCTTCAATGCATACCGGTTCGGAAGTTCGGCGTCCTGCAGGGTAGGGTAAGGCGGGTGAGGCTAGACATCTTGGTTGTGTTGAGCCTGCTTGCTTGGCATGGAGAATGCGAACTAAGGTTAGGGTTACATTGGTTGCATCTTCAAAAATAAGGCAGGTTTTGACCGCATGTCGCTTGCTTGCATACAGCTCATTCAAGGCCCGAGAGTACTGCAGACGGGCATCCATTCAAATCGGGCAAGTCACGGCATCCAAGCAGATTGGCAATTTATGTACGGCTCGCAGTCATAAGCATCGAATTTCCCGAAAGCCCTTCAAGTTCTACCAAAGCTTTGAACACATGTTTCGGTTCTGCCGGAATCGAGGCAAGGTCAGGACAGGTCAAGTTCGGGGAGTCGGAAACATCGAAGTTGCTCTTTCCCCGTGGCGCCGGCCATGGTGTCTCTGGCGGTAAGCAATGATCTCGTCAGCTTCTCCGAGGCCTGGCTGCGCGTTTGCTGGGGGGGGACTCGGGGACTCGACGCTGCTCCCAAAGGAGCTGGCGGACGCCGCGGGGAAGGTGATTCTGCAATACTGGCGCAAACCGGAGCCGTGCTTGCACAAAGATCTCGACACTCATGTGAGAACCTTGGAGCCTGCTTATTGGGCTCCCTTCCCCCAGCACCCTTTTCCTGCGGTGATGGTGCTCGTTGTGTGGTAGAGTCTGGTGGAGAGGAACCGAAACCCAAGGCTTCCAAAACAGCTCATGGAGGTTTCGATATCTTCGTCTTCAAGCCCTGATAACCTGATGGCCCAGATGAACGGGCTAAACCTTCGCCCTGATACAAAGCTCAACGCCCACCAGCGTCGATTCGGTTATTACTTGGGGCTCAATATTTGGCGTTATTCCGAATAACTCCAACAATTGGGTGTTTTTGTCATAAGTCGGCCGCTGCCAATGTCTACCCACGCTTTCCGCTATAGAGGGCTTTTATTGTAGCTTCCATCATGCTTTTGCCCGTGTCATACATTCATGTTAAATAAAAGAGCGGGTCTAACAGCATGGCTCTTCATGCATGTCCCAAATTCAATGTTTCATTCCAAGGGCTTGTGTGGTTCTGCTTTTGCGTTGTAGTGCTGATCTTGATATCGTTGGAAAAACAAACCTGGTAACTTCTCGGCCTTAGCCGGCAAATCTCAACCTTCCCTTTCAGGCAACCGCATCGAACCTCACACGAACGGAGGTGTTATGTTAACTACTGCATCTATCTGCCAGCTGGCCTTTTTCTTCGTGGAACGGGATGCCCAGGTGGAGGTGGAGTCAAAGCTGGAGTTTGACCGCCCCGTTGCAGAGAGCCCCGAGCCTCGGATGCAGAATGATCCTGCTGGAGTTGGCTAAGCCGCAGCCATGCGATGTGCCCGCAAAGTGTGCAGCCAGGTCACCATTGCAGATCGCGAGGCAGAGAGAGCCATGCGGGACCTCATCGAAGCCAGGCAGGATTGGAGCCATTCGGGCGATTCTGCGTCATGTGGGCTTCACATGAGTTGAGCTACTCTGGCAGGTACCCCAGTCATGGAATCATCGGTGAAGAATTCGGCAGCCTCCGACCGGATGCGGAGTGGGCCACTTTGCCAACATCAGGGTGGCTCCCACCCAAGGTTCGAGGATTGAGGACGACGAGGCTTTGGCATATTCTTGACCTTGGATGAACGAGTGCAGGGCAGCTGAGCTTCTGTTCAATTGCGGGACTTGTGTTCGCCTTGCGTGCTCACTTTGGCATGGTTGGCAAATTTTCCCAGTCATGTGTTTTCTGATGGCGTCTTGTCATTTCAGTACTGGACAGGTGATTGTTTCTGCTCTCCTTAGATTCGTTTGTCACTCTAGCGTTCAGGTCATACGTTGTTGAATCTGTTGCAGGTAAGGGTGGACTGGACCAACTACTGCAGACACATCTGCTTCAACTCCAGCCAGTGCTAATTACAAGAGATGCAAGAACCGACTCTTACAAGTTCAACACAAGTTCGCTTCTGAGGGTGAATGGTTTTTATAAACAGCTCTTGAGTGCCAGCCCGAAGAAAGCACGCGCACCCAAAATGTCTTTCAAAGGTGTGGGTCTTGGATCCCATCGATGGCACCAAGTCCTTCATCACGGGGAAGCCCCTCTTTGGCACCCTCATCGCGCTGCTGCGCAAAGGGTGCCCTGGAGAGCATTTTTTCTAGAGAGGTTTAGGCCCCTGCAGACATGGCACGGCGCGCGCATACGATATCATGGGGCACGAGTGATGGGTTAATTATGAAGCCTGAAAAAAAATCGGATGGTATGACCTTTTCGAGCTTGCGCTTCTGAACACTGCTCGGTTCTTGTCGAGGGTGCCCGCGCTGGGCATCATTGATCAGACTCTTGGCGGCAGAGGTCGGGTTCCTTGCAAGAGACTCAGCGTGTAAGTTGTCCAAGGCAGAGGCCAAATGCGTGGGGCCGCAGGTTTCAGCACCGTTTATTAGGGAGGCCTTAAAGCATATTTGGGTTGATCGTTTTGATCCGTTAAAAGGTGTGTGCTGCGCGAGCGATGGCTTGGTGCCAACGGCCGGACGACCCTGAACGGCCAGCCTGTCAAGGCCCGCGGTTGCAGTGAAATCCGGGTAATCCGTGAAACCTGGGGAGTATCCAGAAACTGTCTGATTAGTCAAAACCCAGGTTCAAGTTCGGGGCTCATGGGCTTCCCTCCTACCCCAAGTCCACAGCTGCGAAGTATTGCAAACCATCTCTACAGCATCGCGAGGCCCTTGGTGCGGGTCGTTTGGAGGTGGCTGGGCTGGGGTTAGCTGGAGCTTGAGCATGGTCGGTTTGTGGAGAGCGTGCACCTAGAAGATGAAGAGCCCCGAAAATCTTCAAATGTGCAATGGGTGAGCAGCACAGCGCAAGATGCTGTCAGACGAAGGTGTTGGGCCCAGTAAGTATGGGGTTTCGGGTCACGAGCGGGGGCCAAGGAGGCGATGATGTACGCGACGACGCCTCACATGTTCGGTCGGAGCCCGATGTGTCACATGCTTTCGTGTTGGAGGGAATGTAATGCCCTTCAAGTCATGCCAGAAGTTGCTGTACCCTTGAAACTGACACGGCCTCACTCGCCAAAGGGTATGGCAGCCTTAACAGCCTTGACCTTGATGCATTGATTTGCCGTTGACATTCTACGATGGTGTTTCTCCATAAGAGGCCTATAAGGCAGCCTGTCCCATGCTTGCGGAACGAAGATAACCAAATGAAAGAACGTGTATATAGTTCCAGCCAGCGAGCCAGTGAGCTTTGCGGAATGGCTCGAGTGTCAAAGTTGCGGGGCGCTTTCGCGCGTGGGTCAGCAAAACGAGAACAGATACTGTAGCCACTGTAGGCAAGACACAAAAACTGAGAGGTCCGGGGCTTGAGGAGCAGCGCTTCGCAGCTCTCAGGGCTTGCGTGCCCGGGCACTGGACAGAAGCGCTTTGCATCTTTTGCTTTTCACCGCAGGGCTGACGGCTGCGGAGTTCAGTCATTGCATCCCTTCAATTTCATCGACACCCCCTTTTTTTGCCCTGCCTGTCTGAGAATTGAAGTAGAATGAGGCCCTAAGATCCCGTTGGGTTTTCGGCAGTTTGGCAGCGGGTGAAGTGGTACAGCTTGGCATTGATCGGCAAACACCACATAGCGTCAAGACCAGGTCAAAAGGCCCCTCTACGGCTGCGATTGCAACTTGGCCACTCAATTGGCTTGCGATTGGTTTATCACTCTGGCCGGCGTCCGAATGAATGTAAGCCCCGTAACATTACCAAGCTTCAACTCTAGAGGGAAAGTGGACAACAAAACCCCCATGAGCTCCCTGAGGCCCTAAGCTCGTTTAGTTTACGCTGTTGGAAGTTGCAAGCTCTACATCCTGAAATTGGCTGCCAGGCCAATTCCTGCGACCAGAAGCCTGTGCACATGCGACACGCCCTCGAATCATGTCAGTACAACCGTACTCCAGAATTCGTGGCCACGTCTATGCCAACATATTAGGGGACCCTTGCTTTGCAACATCCCGGGCAGCACAAAACAAACCGCCTGTTGCAAAAGGAAACCGCTGGGCCGTATGGTGTGCAGTGAGCTATTGAATCTGCTTTTTGAAGTTGTTTCTCTCTCTCACTTTCTGTCGCTCTCTCTCCCTCTCTCCCTCTCTCTCTCTCTCTCTCTCTCTCTCTCTCTCTCTCTCTCTCTCTCGGTCTCACGCTCTCGCTCTTTCTGTTATTCCCCGCGCCCGCGGACGCGCAAACATCATAGTCATAGAAAGTAGCAAGACATACATATAATATGGATATTTGCATATATCCACACCCCAAGAAGGCTATGCCTATGGACTGGTGGCGGCTGGGTTCGGAGCCGATCTCGTGGTCGAGGCAGACCTAGGCTCCTCGGCACCCCTGGGATGTGAAAATTTTCAAAATGTGTGGAATGTTTTCGTTTCTTGCCGGGACTGCAGTCGGGTTAATGTGAGTTCTTTTCGGGGCAAGCAAGGGCTCAAAAAGGCCGGCCACGTGGAGCAGTTGGGAGATGTTTCGAGCCACCAGCTTGGAGGTCAGCTGACACAGAAATCAAGGGGTGCTGATGGAGTTTGACGCTTCATTGCTCTATAGGGCTATAGGGGGCGCCTCAAAAACTCAAGGATCCCCGGCACAGACTTCTGCATTCTTTTCGCCTAGGAATCTATGACTACTGCGCCCTGGTGCCAGTGGTCAACTGTGCCGGTGGGCGGATGACGGACCTGGGAGTTGACATATTGAAAATGCCAATCTCCGAAGCCCTCACATGAATCAACTTGGGGGAATCTGGCCTCGCACATAAATTGGAGAAGATGTGGGATGGTCAACTGAATCCAAGGGGTTTTTGTCTTGGCAGTGCCGGCTGCGAGGAACGTCGCTGATGGTATCACCTAGTATCACCTCGTAGCGTGGCGCCGCACAACAAGCATAGCATCGCCGGTTTGCCAGTATTGTAAAAGTCTCAAGCTCTCTGCCTGAAGTTAAGTAAGCTGCATCGCTCTCCATTGTGATGGAGTCATTGCCGTTCCGGCGAACCCTGAAAACCTTCTGTTAACAGAAACCCAAACACCTGTGGAGGACTGGCGAGGCCGTGATCTAACTCTGCAGTCCCACGTGTTTTGGCTGCTCCTTTTGGGCTTGAACCTTTGGGGAGAGCCGGACTCACACGGCTAAATCTGGCGGGGTTGGGGTTCTTCTGTTTTCCAAGGCCTTTGAATCCCCGATAACAGGCTGGTCGTCTACTTTGCTGGACTTCAGGCGGGTTGTGTTTTGGAAATGCCTCTTGCGTCTTACCGTAGGCCATAGCTGCCTGAACTGTTTCGTTTTGGACTCCCGATGCGCCGATTGTGTAGACCGGGGCTTTGGAGCAAAGCTCGAGCCTAAGCCGTGCAAATATCTTTCGCGTGCAGTTCCTTCGTGTGCATGTGGAGATATGCAATGCAAATGCAAAGTGCCCGCCCAATCCTGCGGATGCCGACATAGGTTTCTGGGCAACCTGCAAATTCAATTGCCAAGCCTTCTCTGAACACTACATCTCACAACTCCCAGACCAGTATCCCTGTCTATCACTAGGGCACTATAGAGAGCTTGTCTTGAGCATCAAATGAAGACTAATTTCCCCTTCCTCGCCAGAACCCGAACTATCGGGGCTGTGCTAATGGTGAGGCTGGAGGTTTTCTCTTTGAATCATGCAGATTAGCAAGCGAAGGAGATCTCGCGTGGGCGAGTCGTGGCTGCCGCGAACGATGCATTGTGGAAGGTGCGGTGCTCTCAGAAGAAGCCATCGTAATGACAAGGCCTTGCAGGTCGCATCTGTGCCAATGTAACGGCTAAGCGCTAAATTCAGCCACGGAACTCAAATTGCTCCAAGTCGTGGCCCTTGCAGGCAGCCGTCGCCATTCTGAGCCAAGAAGAGGTGTCATCCGTGCCTCAGTTGTGGTTGTGAACGGTTGCGCGAGGCGGTATCTCAGAATCCGAAATCACGCCATTCTGTAAGGCACCGGTCAATGATGCTTTCAGATCTGTAGAGGGAAGGTAAGCTCCTTCGCATCTTTTCTGAGCAGCCGGCAGGGGGTGTTGCGGAGAAGGTCAGGATGCAGCCTCACAAGCCAACCTATAGCCATCAGCTAGGGACACCTACAGGGGCGAAGCCGAGGGCGAACCTTGAACCGACCTTGGGGCCAAGAGAACGCTTCCTGTAGCACAGAAACACGAGATGCTGAGGCAGGATCCACCTGGGCCTGGCCATCGTTGCCCCTGCTGCTTCTAGGAAGCGTGTGCTCATGGGCATGTGGCCTTTCGGCCCCAAGTCCTCCGGTTTAGCCACAAGTGTGTGATGTCGTGTCACTGAACGTGGCGCCAGGAGTTGCGATTGGGGCCTCTGCACAAGGGGCTTTGACGCTTCTTCGCCGCTAATGCGCGAGCTGAAGCGGAGTCTGGCAAGTCTTAGTTTGCAGTTTAGGCCTCGCCCGCGTGGTCATCGATTGAAAAGAAGCCCGAGTGGCGTTGTGGGTGAGCAGCGTTAAACTCCGCCACAAGTTAAGTGTGTTTTGGGCACAGCAGGCAGTGGTCTCGACAGTGACAGTCGTTTCATCAGAAGAGAGGGGCCTGCAAGGGTTCAACCTTTTGAGATTGAGAGGAGCCGGCTTGAGGGCTTGTGTCTGAGAGTTGTGCGTCGGAAGGCCTCAGGCGACATCTATGCCCGGCTTGTGCGTGACCCGACCCGACCACGCTACGCAGCAGACCCAGGCATGAGATTCCTGACTTCGCTGCCAGTTGTGCGTTGTCCCTCTGCGTCGGAGACGCTTCCGCAAGTGGTTCAGCAAGCATGCGGACACTGTCTTTGCAGCGGCTCATCACAGTTGCTATGTTAGTGAAGGTGGCAAAAAGCCACAAGAACTTTGAGGTCATGACGAGAAAGCCTGCACCCGGGCTCCACCGTTTGAGCCTCAGATCAGGGGATCTCCTTGTCGGTTGAAGTTCTTCGCGTTTCCGCGTAGGATCTCAGTTGTCCAACCCTGCATGGCCGCGGGGCCACCGTTTTCTGCATAAAATTGGGTTCAATTGGGGGGGGGGGGGGGGGGGGGGGGGGGGGGGGTGTTCCTTGCGAGGTCTACTGAATGTTAGCTGCCGGTGTAGAGTTCAGGCATGTTGTGAGGCTGAAGCCGCAGTACTCAGCATTGTCAAACAAACTTGAGAGATAGAGCCGAAGGGAAAGTGTTTCTTCCACGTGCACACCATGAGACAGGGAGTGCACGCGGCACATCGCTGCACCTAAAGGAACTAAAGCCCGATGATAGCAGCCTTTACTTCCCCCTTTGGATAGCTCATAGCGGTACTTGAGGGTGGCTTCTCTACTTGATTTAGACTCAGACCTCCTTTACATGCACAGAAGTAGCCTGAATTTGAAAGCCCACGTCACACCCGACATCCGAACCACCCTACATGGCCCTACAAACCCTGCGAAGTACACTTGCGTGCAGAAAAGTGCCCTAAACCCTGAACCCTGAACCCTAGACCCTAGACCCTAAACCCTGAAACCCTAAACCCTAAACCCTAGACCCTAAACCTTCCATTCCTGAATCCAGCTGTGGCGGAGCTGGTCTTCGATGGCCTTTTCGAGGAGCACGCTGTTCTCGTCTCTGAAGCGGCAGGAAACGCCGGGCCCTCGGACTTCAACGCAAGAGAGCCTGCTCTCTGTAACTTTCTAGCCCTAAACCCTATAAACCCTATAACCCCTATAAACCCTATAAACCCTATTAACCCTTTTAACCCTATAAACCAACCAACTTTAAACAAAGCCCTCGTGAAAGCTGGGGGAAACCAAGGAGCCGACCGCGGACGCCGAGCCCTGCGGGATGTCCTTTGATCCGGAGGGAAAGTACTTCAGGCGCCCCCCCCCCCCTAGGGTTTAGGGTTTAGGGTTTAGGGTTTAGGGTTCCCCTCCTCCCCCCTTTGAAAGTCGACATTTTGTGTTCTCCAGGGCTTTAGGGTTTAGGGGTTTTTTTAGGGGTTGTTGGGGTTAGAGCTTTAGGGTCAGGGGCAGGCTACAGTTTTGCGATCGCAGGAAGGCCAATGTGGTTCCTGAGGGCCATGAGTTTGGGCTGCCCAGTAGGCGCATGGTCCAGTGGCAAAAAATTGACGGAGACAATTCGAAAATCAGAGATGCGAGCCTCAGAAGATGATCCCACGCCGACCTAGTTTAGGCGTATAGGCCTGTAGGCAGATCCGCCAGGCCGCACCGTTTGCGCAATGTGACCCAAGCACAGCGCAGCAGCGTCAGGTTTGCTTGGTAGGTTGAGATTGTTAATTTTAACGCTACGCGACCCGCCTCGGCCCGGCCCAGCGCATCCGCGTGAGCATGGTGATTCCGCAGCGCCCAAGTCGCTGGACCCAAGCAATAAGGGTTGGGTTTAGGGTTTAGAGTTCCGGGTTTATGGTTTATGGTTTATGGTTTATGGTTTGGGGTTTAGGGTTGAGGGTTAGTTTAGGATTGAGGGCTTAGGGCTCAAGGTTCATGCTTTGGGGTTTAGGGTTTTTTTGGGTTTAGGGTTGAAGAGAAGGTTGGGCTTGGATTGATGGTAGGGTTGAGCCAGGGGGGAAAGGGGGGGGGGGGGGGGAAAAGGCGGGGGTGCTCTGCTGGGAGGGGCTTCAACTGCCTCTGGTCCTGGCGAACCGTCCGCTTGCGGAGGATTTGGAGGGGGGTGCCTGTTCTGACAACCTATACACCTCCGGCCCGAGGCCTCGGCGGATAAGTTGCCATACGGGGGTTTACGAAAATAGAGGACCCCCCAAAATAGACCCCCTAATGGTATAATCCCCTATATACCCCCCAATAGTCATTCGAGTTGTGGCACAGCGAATTCACTTCGCCTGATGTGCAAGGCTCCGCGTCTCCTCCAATGTCGACGTGGGTCTGATTATTTGCTGTTTACTCTCGATTGACGACACTATGCTGCACTAATGTTGAGTGCCGCTGAGCAGAGTGGTTCGCAACAGTCTGAAAAAGTTGCCGAAACTCAATAATGGAAAGTGGTTCGTAGTGGTTACAATAATAGATTGGAAACGAAAAGCCTACAGCCTTCAAGGCTGCTGCCCTTAAAGCTCTGAAGCCTTTGCTTACATGAAAAAGGCCCAGAAGAGGCCCCTTGACCCCCCCTTCGCCCCAAACCACTTTTCCCAAACTTGATTCAGGTCCCAGACGCTGCCCTCCTATTCCGTTATAACAAGTTGGGGAGGGAGTGGGGATGCTGCGTCAGAGAGTCAGGGCGTTCTGTCTTGCGCAGCATCTTGTGTGGGTAATTATATCCCACAAGGTAACAAAAACGGGAAGATAAACTACAGCACCGCTAGCTTAGTAGTCCCATGTCCGGTCTAGATATATTCAATGCAGTCATCTACGAAGGCTGGCTGCCAACCCACGCAAGTACGGCATCATGCCAGATCCACGCACCCCTGTCTCCAGCAGATACGGATGCAGAGAAGTAGATGCGTAAGTAGTTTCTTGCCAGGGCTATGCACAACAACAGCCAGGCATGCCAGCAATGGCCACAGAAGCGGCGCGGTGCGAAGAACTGTGCAAGTCGACACCTTGCGACGGGGAAGCAGAAGCTGCCATGGCGCTCGCGCGAGTTATGTTGCCGAAGTCCCTGGCGCATCTCGACACGCGGCATCCGAACCAGTGCGGTATTGCTGCGACAGTGCTAAGGTTGCTGCGATGCACGAGCATCCAGCGCTGTGGCCATCTTTGGTTTCTCCTCACCCTGGTTGTGGGCAAAAAAACGCCCAGACCTTCCTTCTTGGAGCTTCGGAGACAAGAGGTCTGGCTGAGCTTGGAGCAAAATATGACCGGCAGGCTTAGCACGATCCGCTCGGCTGAACTCAGGAGGAAGCTTCAGAGTTGCGAGATTCCCGCGAGACATTGGTCTTTTGGACACAATGTCACTGACCTGCATGGTATCGAGTCAGAATCAACATTCATGTTGTATGGCGACAGCACAGAGTATTTCCAGAAAGCAAACGTTGAGCCGTTTGCTCGCCACCTAGAGTGCTATGCCAAAGCTCGAGGTATGAGGTTCGTAGTCAACACAGACGGTTTGCCCATACACAACACGGTTTTGCACAGCATCGGCGCGAGTGCCGACAAAGATTCTGGCTGGTATTTTTCCATCCGCGAGGAGGTGCCACAAGGTACTGCGGATGCATTCGCGTCTTTAATCTGGAGGACACTTGCAGCTTCCGAGCTGCACCTCCTGCCGAGAGTTGCGGATCACTCGCCATCCTTGCATGTGAATTGGAGAGAACCACTTGTGTGGGGCAAGATCTGGGTGATGGAGGACGAGTTGAGGAGAATGAAAGATGGGGCGTTCCTTGTCTTCTGGGACTCCGACGTGACCATTCGGCCCGATAGTTGGCACCGTGGCATTGTGGAGTTGTTGTTGAACAGGTCGGCGAGTAGACCATACGGCGAAGAGATAGGGCACGTCTTTGTTGCAGATACCTTCCCTGGTTCAGAGTGTGTAAACAGTGGGTTTACTGCCTTTCGAAACACCGAGTTTAGCAGATTCTTGCTGAGCCTCTGGAAAGAGAAGATTTCCTGGGCTGCGACTTGGAATCAGGGTTCTTTGGCTGAGACCATTCTCGAGATTGTGGGCCTTGAGGCACATCATCGAACAAAAGGTCGTCTTAAATACCGCCACACCTGCCTGCCCTTGATGTTGCCCGACATGACCGGCGTCATGTCTTACAGAAGCTATTGCGACTGTTGGCACAAAGAGTTAGAGCGGCTTGCTGGACGATACAGGCAGCGCAAGAGCCGCATCGTCAGCTTTGTCGACCCCGAAGCTGTAGCCGTGAACTTCGTCGCCCACAACCTCTTTGTCCATCACGACAACAACCTGAAGGGCATGCGTTTGGTCACTTGGCCAACAAAATGGACAACCCAATGGCTGCCGGAATCTACGAACAAGTCATCCTGGAGGCTTCAGAAGCCTCTGACGCCCTTGGCAGTGCATTGGGCGGGCATTGGCTCAGGGCGCTTGAAGCTCATGAGGGAGTATCTGCGAAACTTCGGCTTGAGTATTCAAGGCTGCCCACAAAGTTCCAAGGAGTGGTCCGACTTTGGGAGTGGTGCTCGACAGCTGCGGTGCTGCGAGCGGTTTTTGCAGACCTTGGCTGAGGAACCTGAAACGAAGCTGGAGCCCTGGAGCGCCGGGGACATCGGCTGCCACGAGTGGTCTCCGGTGCGCCGGGAAGACTGCGCGAAGATTTTTGGTGCGGCTTGGCAGGAGATGCTGTCAGCACTCGAGGCATCGCAGCATGGGCAAGAAGAGCAGAGAAGCGATTGACAGACGACCTGCCATCGTGAGTCGTGACCAAGGCAGAGAGAGGTTTGGAGAGAGAGTGGGCCGACCTCGCCGCCATGCAAAAGAGGTCTCCGCAAGCTCGTCAAGCAGGACCGCGGCTCCCCTCGACCAAGAGCAAAAGAAGTCTTGTGTGAGCCTGCAAGAGCATCTTCGGGTCTCAGGCTGTGTGGAGCTGTTGTTGGGGGCCGCTTCTACTTGCGGAAATCCCGGCTACCAAAGGCAACCTGCAATTGGGGGGGTCACAAAGCATTCATCCACTTCCATCGATGCACACGAATGGGTGCCCGAGATCTCTTCAGTAGTGCTTGCAGCGAGAGCTGCTTCAATGTCGCAGCATGCAGTAGGATCACACGGAAAGATGCAGGTCCAAGCGGTTAAACACCCGAATTCAGACCACCACAGCTTAAGAATGCACACCAGGACGCTTTCCACAGACGCTATCTGTCCCGAACCTGGAGAGCAAGTAGAAAAAACAAAGGCAAAGCTGAAACCAAAGCCGAGGAATTGGCGCGCATGCCCTGACACGGAGGAAGCCCAGGCTTTCGCTTTGAACCCTGAGACCCTAACAGAGGGCTTCAGGGTGAGAGGCTTACGAGCCCTCCAGGCAGCTTCTAGCATTTGAATCCCGAACTGAGACGATCCTGAAGAAGTCTTGCTAGGGCCAGGACCACAACCTCCGACACCCCAGCCCTTGCAAGCTCCTAGCGCGCTGCGTCTCAGGCAGGGATGGGTTTTGGAGTTGTTGTTTGAGGTTGTTTGCACTGCAGAGCTCTTTGCCTGAGCCGAGTCTCACTGTCCACACCGTATCTGCGTCTCGACGGGGGCTACCCCGGGGCTTCAAAAGTGCGCGGCGAATGCTCAGCTGTCCGGTTTTGCATCTTTACATTGCTGCGGGGAGTATGTGCTGTAGAAACGTGGTGCTGGCTAGCGGTAGGCCCTGCCGACAGCCCAGAATGTGTCAATGTGGGACGGCTGCCAGAGCTGAACTCTGCACAGGACGACCCAGCACGGCCTGCATTTTTTCCCATGGCTGCTTCGAGCAACTCGCGAACAGGAAACGGTTTCACAGGGCCAGTGTCTCATGAGTACTGCATGCCGGTCCTAGAATCCCCGAAGCGTTTGTCGCTCACGCAGGGCACCTCACTTTAGTACCACAAATTGCCCCCCCCAGGGAATGATGAAAGCACGATATTCCAGCCTAGGTGCCTCACGCATCGAGCCTGGAGGGGCACTGGACGCTCGGTTCTCAGACCTTCATCCAGACGTCGGGCTCCCTTCCGCGGTAGTCGATTTTCCGTGCATGCTGCATCGGTTGTCCCAGAATGTGTGCTTTCGTTTTGGGGAATGACAGTATTCAGTATTTGTTCAAAAATCAGAGATACACAAACAAATGTAAACCCTAAACCCTGAACCGATGGCTCAGGATTCCATGTCGCCTCAGGAGCTCTCCCCTCCCCAGGTGCTCCCGCCGCGGCTCTTTTGAAAAGCATGTGATTGCTTGGCTGTACACCCGAGTACATCCTGCACCTACGTGTTATATGAGGGGTACCTGACTGCGGTCCTCATTATAAGGGGAACCTACTATTTGGGCTCTATATTCGGGGTCCGTGATTATCGTTCCCCAATGTAGCGCTCAGTCTGTGACCCACATGGGTGCCACAAACAGCACGAAGCCTCAAAAGGCTTCAGCTTCTCAACAGACACACACACACACACAAAAAAAAAAATGAAAGAGCCTTAACATGCCACTCGAAATGTTTACTTCGAAAGGTTTTCTAAGCTCTTCAGCATGAGCAGGCGAACAGCGGTCTCTCGCGGCTCTCTGGCGCTTCGGGCGTGAGCAACCCCACCTCCAGGCTTTCGGGGGAAATCGGGGAGAACTCATTGGGGCTTTGTGTGGGTTTATTGTGGACATTTGCGAGTTTGCGACACTTCTGGACATTTCTGACTTCTTGGGTTTTGGTTAGCTTTTGTGGGGTGGGAAAGTCCTGCGGTGCCTTCGTGGGACTTGACCTACAAGTGACAAAGGTCACAGGATCAACAGCTGGGACGCCCAAAAAACCTCTCTGTGCTCCTGAGGGAAGCTTAAGAATTCAAGTGAAAGCTGCGAGTTGCGAGAAAGGCGAGTTGAGAGCCGTGAAGCGTGAGCAGAGCTGCGTGTGGAGGTCGACAAACTCGTGGCAGCAACAGGGCCCTGTCGGAAGCTCTGCGTCCATTTCATGACAGTATGAATGCAAAACCATAGTTAGAATCGCCGGAAGCTTTTAGAAGCTGGAGGACCTATCAACCGTTTGCCGCCAAGAGTGGCCCATGGGCCAAGCCTAGTGGCGGCACATAGTCCAACAGTAGAAGTCTGCATAAGCTGGTTCCACCTGGACAAGCTGCGTAGAGAGGGGTTGTTCCACACAAGCTCACAGGAGATGGCATCTGTGGCGGCTACTTTCCCGAGTGATGTCAAAGTGTCGGTTTGGAACCATGTGCTGATGAAGGTCCGGGTCAAATGATGACGAACAAGAGCACCTGTTGTGCACTGAACAGGGAACCGATGAACACTGAACTGCCATCCCAAAGTGCGAGTGCAAGCAAGTTGTATCAACCGCTTCGCGCCTTCACTTCCTCCATCTATGGTCCTCTGGCTTCCTTGATAGATTGCCAACGCTTCCAGCATTTCTCCGCATGCTGAGGCTGCAGATTTCGAAGATTCGATTGCGGGACAACTCTTTGCATCCCCACTGCAGGCACGCGAATTGCCAGAGTTCTTCTGCCTGTTTGGGTCAAGAAGGGCCCCAAGGCCCAAGACCTACAGCAATGTTTGGAAGGCCCAGATAGGAGCTGCCGAACATCACACAGAAGACGGTTTGGCTTCAGCATCTGAATTCAGTCAGCTGGTCTGTCAGGTGAGACCCAGAGCATCGCCGCTGCTCGGCGTGGGCTTTGGGCCAGTAGGTGGAGAAGGTACAAGGAGGTTCAAGGGGGGATACTTTCGTTTAGGAGGGGTTGAACGAGCTTGGGTACAGTGGTTTGCTTGGAGGTTGCAGACTTCTTGAGAGAGTTTCGTCGTCGCCTTCCCTGGGTTGGTTGCAAGCCCTAGCCGTCTCAGCCCCTCTCTTGGGTTAAGAAATGATGCGGCATTGCCAACAGTTCGGGGGCCGGAGAACAGCGCAATCCCTTGTGAACGGGGGCAGTGCCGACAAAAAGTACTTCGGATGTCGGCTACGAGTAGGGGCCTGGTGCACAGCAATGCTTCCGCTGGTTTTCAACAACCTACTGCCCTCTAAGTTGTCACATGTGGCCTCTGGCAAGCCCGCTTCCAACGCACCAAGGAAATCGGGCAACTTGCGCCCGCGACTCAGCATTTGACCTGCGTGCCCAGAGAACTACACGTGGAATGCTCTCGGCTGCCCCGCTCGATCTGTCCTCTGCAAGACGTTATCCGAAGTAATTTGCTCTGGCTTAGTGAACGACTGTTGGGACAGAGCTGCAAGAACACACGACACCGTGCTCGCAACGAAAGCTCGCTCAGGCAGACAAATACTACAGTGCTTCGCTCGATGCAAAGTGCATTCGAAGAAACATGGTTCCACGTGGTTCCACCATTCTCTCCTTCCGGCCCACAAGAGAGCAGACACAAGGAAGCATGTTTCTCGTCTCTTCTCGTCTGGGCTCTGGTTCGGCTGGCGCGTGGGCAATGGCCTAACAGCGCCAGGTGCCTGCGCGACTTAAACAAGGTCTGAGTTTGCTAGAGGATCAGAGCCACGCGTCTGCGCAAGCTACAAGTCAAGGTAAAGGCACACTCCCGGCGCGCAGGGCTGGTCCAGGATCAAGATTGAGAGAGAGACGCAGAACAACGAAGTCAAAGTAGGGTTGCATTGGGCTGGACAGGTGTGGTGCGAGCCGGCAGATTGTGGCTTGTAATTCAGCAGATCCCAACCTCGAGCAATAAACATGACCAGCAATCGAGGTCAGGTGTTCTCCACGTGAACGTGAAGCTCAGACTTACGAGCATCATGCCCAGCTGTCCTACACCCTAAAAACTTCGGCTGTTTGAGGATCGTTGTACTCCCGCGGGCCTGCTGCAGACTTCGAGGACGGCAAACTTTATTCAGGCAGTGGATGCATTGGATACGGCACCGGCAAGGTATTTTCCGGGCATTGGGGGTGTAGGGTAGTGTAAACGTAACGCTGCCATTTGTGTTTGTTTGACGCGTATGTCATGGCCGTTTGGTTTCTTCCACCCGGTCGGTATACAATGTCCACTTCACAAGAATATGCACCCCCGACCCTACTTAGTCATCCTGTGCCGGCCGAGACGACTGCGGCCGCGCAGCACAAGGATAGTTCAGAGAAAAAAACCAACTGCAGAGGCTTGTGAATGTTAGGGGGCTGCCGGTCTGCTAACGGTGCCTGTACAATGCGGAACTTCCCCTCCAATTCGGGGGAGGGAGTGGGTGATTCTGATTATGCTGCACTCGGAAGCAGTGGAGCCGTGCATTGAGAGCGTCATCTTCATTTCGCGGTTCTCCCTGGCCGCATGCAGCAAACGATAGGAGAGCGGGGGCACCCGGCGTACACGGCTGTGCTGTCGTCTCTCTGCGTTCGGGAGGGCATGGGACAGTCATGCAGTGGCTGCTGGGGCTTGATCGCCGTGGTCAGGCCTCGTCCCCGCTGTCTCCCGTACTGTACTGTAGGACGCCCAGTGTTAGGCCGTTCTCGCGCTGCCCTCGGAAGAATCCCGATACCTCTGTGTTGCTGTTTGATGGGCTGGCTTCGATGTGAGCGTTTACATTCCTTGGCCGGTTGTTAATTCATGGGTCTCTGTTGGGCCCCCAATAGGTCCAAAACTTTCGGTTGCTGTCAGTTAAACAGTTTTGAAACATCCAGGCCCCTTCGGTTGCGTCAAGTGCCTGAACCTGCAAGTTGCCAGGACTCAGTGGGCGCGCAGCTCGCCAGCTGCAAGCCTACCTGCCCTGTACACCAAGTCGGATGTTCCGACGGAGAGAAACCTAGATTTTGCGTGCGCCACGGCGCCAAGTGTATCACGTTCCAGGGGCTCTAGGCCTGCCCCCAAAAACACCCCAAATCGGACGGTACCAAGACACAAGATCAGCATCTCCGAATGTCTCTAAGCTCCCAGGTCTTTCGCCGGAATTCCTGGGCCACGGAGAAGATGGTGAGGTTTGCGATGGCCAGCATGAAGTTGGGGCTTAGCCGCGGGGTTCGTTCGGTCTTATGATGCTTTACCCAGGTCAGGGGCCGGGATTTCGATGCAGTTTCCGAAGGTAGGATGTTGGCCCCCGACAAGTGCAGCTCAGGGTACTGCAGCAGCCGAATTCGTACAGAATGTAGCCTTTTTGTTGTATAAGACTTCTCGCAGAAGCTCCGGAAGGGGTAGAGAGTATGCTGTTTCGACACTTGTTGCGTTCAGTGGAGGGAGAGCGAGCCAGGTCGCAACGCCACCATCCCGGGGGTCCGGCGGATGGCAGCCGTCCTTAAGGCGGGGTTTAGGGTTTAAGTTTGGGGTTTAGGGTTTAGGGTCTAGAGTCTGGCAAGCTCAGAGAATGACGGTTTGTGTGAATCGACATCCAGCTGCTTACAAACATACAAAAGTACCCAAGACTGAGCTCTGAGTTGTTCATGGGCGACCTTCGCCTGGTACTGTCTTGCCACGGGGTGATCCCACTATACCTTGCATCATTCCTGGGAGCAGGATGTTGAAGAATGCCTTAGCTAGATATCAATCCCCATGTAGTTCTAGCATATACTGCTAAGTCCCAAACAAAAAGTGGCCCTAATTTCGGTTCCTGCATGTGGCAGGCTCCCAAAGAGCTGAATGCTGATCGATTTCCGAATCGGAGCCTTGAAGCCCGTAGCCGAGGGTCGGCAAAGCTTCTGGTACGCTCCAGTATATCACATGCACCGCACCAAAAGATTGGGCTCATATCCAGTGCAGTCGTCGTGAAGGGCACATTTACGGATTGTACGTACAGATTCTACTAGCACTTGGGAGCTTCAAGACCTGGGTTTCTCCTAGCTCAGCATTCAGGGGTGGTCTTGCACAACTGTGGGTCCATCAGGATCAGAGTCGTTGCTATGTGCGGGGGACTGCCACTGAGGTCTAGTGTCGTAGTTTGGAGCAACCGGCCCCCGGCCACTTCAATTCGAAGGGCATCCATGGTCTGGGACACATCCTGACGGATGTGAGGGCACGGAGGTCTTTTAGTTCCAGAACCGGCAAGTTTGCACTGCCAGTGGATTTTCACATGACTTTGCTACCAAAAACCGCAGGACGCCGTGCCCCGAAGCCTCCGTTCAGGTTTAAGGCCCAACAAAGAAGCGTTTCTCGTCTGGACGACAACCTTAGTTTCGCCGGGAGATGCCTTGGGCTAGACCAGACCCGGCAAGCAGGGGCTTGGGAATTCCGGGTTCAGGGTGATGTAAGTGATGTATTCCTTTCACGACCAGCTCCGGGTGCTGGGGTCCCGAGGCCTGTACAGACTGAGGCTCCGAAGATCGCAGGGCCTTCCAATGACTACGAAGATGCTTCGGATCATGACCATTCCTCGGCGCTTCGCATGTTGACAAGCAAGAGGCCAGTGGTAAACGCAAGGTTCATGTCATGTGACCTGTGTTGCAAATTATTACCCTAGGCCCTAGGGCCCCAAGCCCTAGGCTGTTCTGACGATCGTTTGTCTGCTTCAGGCAAACCAGGAGGATAGTGCCGCGGAAGATGTCTGCTGTCCGCATGCTCACGAGCCTTAAAATGTGCCCTGCGCGAGCCCAATGAAAAAGAGACTTCACGGCTGCCGAGTTAGAGTCGGGGAGTGGCGTGCTGCCGATGATTCGTGCGTGAGAGAACTTGCCTGCAATGCCACCCCTCGACCTTCATACCTACAGCCGCATCAGGTTTATGGACTGTCTTAGCAAAAGCTTGGGGCAAAGGTTGAGGTTTGCTCCGAGTTGTTGTCGAGTTCGACCCAGCTCCGAAGCATCCAACCCCACATCGTGCGCTCTGCGGCGTTCCATTCCTCACACGAGTAGGGAGGGTCACCCTTGGGACCCGGCCAACGTCCGAGGGCTCAGAAGACCGGCTTCGGAAAGGGTCAAGCTGAGAGATTCTGAGGGGGGGGGATGCAGTTTGCTAGCAGTCAGCCATAGCCGCGTGCAGGTTCCGTGAAGACCTGCTGGAAGTCGCAGTCTGACTGAAGTCTGAAGCCGTTTCAACGGACTCAACGAAGCTTAAGAATCCACGCAGTGTTTCGGGCTTGCGCCAGACCCCCTTGCTCGCTTGGGCATGTGTTGCCACCTGCTGAGTGCAAGCGCCGCCCCCCCCCCCCAGGTTACACACACCTTCAAACCTTGGCAAAGGCCACTTAAGATTCAGCAACCTCCTCTGAGGGAGCGAAAAAACCGGGAGCTCCAACCTAATTAGCCAGCTGCGTGTCTCCGAGGCAAGATGCGATGGCCGAACCTAGCGGTTGGGCCGCTGACCTACAAAACTACGAGTGGCTCGGCTCGGTTACAAAGGATGCAGATGTACCCTCCACAAAAAAAAGCTGGCGTGCTTGAGGCGCCAGCGGCGAGTGGAGCTGAACCCTGGGCTTTTCAAGGGGCCCACCGTCGGCTGCGTGGCTGCACACAACATAAGAGCCGGAGGTTCAGAGGAGCTTCGAGATACTTCGAAACCGGAAAGGCCGAAGTGTACCCTGCACCGAAGGCCCTATAGAAGCCTTGCCTGCTGCGTGCGAGAGTGAGCGACGACAGCAACCTTATCCGCGTGCGTGCTATCAAGCTCGCAGAAGGCCGACGAGAGCCCGGCCAAGGACCCTGAAAATCCACAGCAAGACCTAAAAAGTGGTCTTCCCTTTTTGTTGTGCTTTCTGGATGGGGCTCTGCGCTTACATATTATGGGGACCCCTTAGAACAAGGCCCGAACGCCACAACAAAAGGCTATGTCCGCGGGGAGATCAGCAAGCGGGAGCGCAGCTACAACCCGCTCCTAGGGCGCTTCCTGGATGCTGGGCTTCAAAGATACTTTCGCCTGAATTCCATCTACGTGGGTTGTACTTACAAAAGTTGGGATGATCGAAGCTGTGTGAGAAGAAGTCTCTTGTGACGCCCTGTAGATGGAGGGATCAAGTCCATGAGCTGTTTCTGAGATGGCGCGCATACTATGCATACTATATGCATACTTCTTAGGGAGCTGTCTCGGCTTTTGGGTGCCCGGCCTTCGCCTCCAAGGATGATAGCAGGGAGCAGGAGCAGGCGCAGTTTGAAGAGAAGGCCGGCAGCGTGTGCTGCACGGCAGATGCAAGAGATGCATCTCGGAATCTTTGCTGTACAGCTGAGAGCAACTGTTTTTTCCGGGTTCTTCGTGCGCAGATCAAGAAGAACTTCCTCAACTTCGCCCGGGATGTGCAGCTGCGCCGCGAAGCGCCCTTTGACCTCGTCACGCACGAGAGGACGCCCTGCCTTGCTTGGCATTGCACACGCAAATACTCGAGGAGAGCCCCCCTTTATCTGGCTAAGCCTCCTGCGACAGGAAGTTTGAGGCATTTGGCCCAGACGCCTCCGCCGGCCTGGAGCCTCCTGTGAAAAAGAAGGTGCCTTTCCCGGCCGCTCGGAAGCCAATTCGGAGATCATTCTATGTTCAGCTGAGTAGTCCTTGGGAGGGCTTCCCTATGCTGTGGGGAGAGAAACGGGAGAGATGTAGAGGCAGGTGTTACTTTGGGGAAGCGCGGCTTGCGTCAAGTTCTGGTGAGACCCCCGAGGACACCGCGGCGGATTACAACATTGTCTCCAATCTTCCCTTCAATGAGCCTTGGCTCATTGCAATGCCGCGACAATGGGTGGGTCAATTTCTGAGCGGGGAGTGCTCTAGCACGCGACTGCTGGCTCAGACCCCAGCAGCCTTCCATGCAAATCTCTTGGGTCCTACCCTGCAGAAACTACGTCTGTGAAGCGTTGGAGCATGATGGGGTCCGATCCCAAGGAACACCACTGGGCTCATCCGGATCATCGGCCATGGCCTCTGAAGATCGCAGTCTGCACAAGCCCTCCATAGCCTTGAGTTCTTGAGGCATTCGGGTTACAGATGTTGGTCCCTGCACACTGATGCTGCCTCAATGCTCCACACCCACTTCTCACAGTGAATCTACTGCACCTAGGCAAGTGTGAACTCAGCCTTAGCACCGGCTCTTCCACACCCGGAGCTTCGACAGCCTGGCGGTTGCCCCTCTGCTTGCCAGCTTTTCTCCTGAGGCCACGGCCAAGCCAGCGGATCCCAAAGAAGCGGCTGGCGCCGGCCATGCTCCACAAGGCTCCAACTTTAAGAACTCCAGGGATTTCTTAGAAATTTGGCTGCGCAGAGCTGCAAATCCGGAATGACGACGATCTTTTGTTTATGGGCCAGTGTGTGCGGCTACGTGTACAATGTGGAGTGTGGAGCACACGCGCAGCGTCGGTTTGCAGGCTGCGCCCTGCAATTGAGCCGCTGTGTCCGAAAATTTCTCAACTCCCCAAGCCATGCAGCCCGCACATCTGAAAATGCTTCAGATCCATGAAGGTTCGAAAGCGGCTCGCTTCAAAACACTTGCCTCAGTAATTACTTCACGTACACCGGTTTGCTCTCGAGGATTTCAACATTCTCACCAACAGATACTTGGAGCATCACCAGGACCGGAAGTGCACTAGTGGGGGCGCAGCAGGGCACCAGATCTTTCACTAAATGGACTCTTTGAGAAGCAGGAACCCGAGCATGCCTGAGAGGAGAAGATCGACAGGGACAGAGAGCTGAACCTTTTGGAGGCGGACCGCGCCCCAGGAGAGCTTCGAGCCAGGCTTGGCTAAGCAGGCTTCCTGCTGGGTTTGCGGTTCGGACATTTTTCATTTATTGCCTTTGGGTTGTGCTTTAGGTAGGGCATTTGCTTGCACGTGTTCTGTCAGTCATAGCTTCTGGGTTCAAGGAGATGGCCAAGAGAAAGTGGGAAGTCAGGTTCGGCGAATCTCTCGCCGAATCGGACTTCCCACTTTCTCTTGGCCATCTCCAGGCTCAGTGTTCAGGGTCAGGATCATAAACGTCCCTGACAGCACCCAAGGCAAGCCCAAGCCCTCAGGGTCAACCCTCTCTCTCTCAGCCCTGTCATGTGCGGCATCCGCGACGACGTCCACGCTATGGAGGCCAGGAGCAACAGGGTCATGGGTCTATTCAGTGTTTGGCAAGTTTGGAGGGACCGACCTGGTCCTTCTGATTCTAATATTACTAAAGACTAGCATTTGGTCGGGAAAGAGGACTTGCGAATTCCGAAGTGACCGATCTGGTCAACGTCAGGGTCAGTGGGAAAGTGCGGTGGGCATGAATGAAGGGGCAGGCTGGGACGGTGAGTGACCGATCTGGTCACTTCCGCTTCTGAGGTTCCCGAAATGAGTACTCATGCAATAATAGAATACTGTGCAACAACTTAAGTTAAACAACTTGGTGGGTGGAGGCGACCGATCTGGTCGTCTCCTCAGGAAACTGGGGACTCCAGACATGATTAAAATTCAATGTAGTATATTTTCAACCGGCAATTTACATGACAATGAGGTGGGGTGGGAACTCGGTCGGGCGGTGGCAGTTCGGATACGATTGTAGTGCCCTTGTGCGCAGGGACCGATCTGGTCCTCTGCGTCACTGCATCAAACTTAAAACCCAGGGTCGGGTGGGAAATTGTGTGAGGGACCGATCTGGTCCTCTCTAACACATTGACATCGTTCATTGATTAACTGTGTTATTCCTGGAGGGACCGATCTGGTCCTCTCCATCAGTGACTAGTCAGTGGCTCGGGGGGCGGGTCTTTGTGCGGACGGACCGATCTGGTCCTGTCTAATGAATGAAATTATATTATTGGTAAGATTACGGGTCAAGAAGAGCTGCAAGCTTTGGGGCACGTAGCCTAGCGGAGGGACCGATCTGGTCTCTTCGCAGCCAGGATGATGAAGTGGAGGCTCGGAGAGGGTCACCCCCAACCCCACCCCCGCCCGGTTGTTTAAAGCTTAAACCCACTAAGCCCTTCCCTAAACCCTAAACCCTAAACCCTAAACCTTAAACACTAAACCCTAAACCCTAAACCCTAATCCCTAACCCCTAACCCCCAGTCCCTAGTCCCTAAACCCTAAATTTTAAACCCTAAAACCCTATCTTTGACCGGAGGCAGCTGAGCCGTCGCCATGCCACTCTGCTGCTGCTGCTGCTGAGGCCAGGGTCACGGGAAATGGGCACTCCACTGGCCTCCCAGCATTCAAGCCCAAATAAATTTGGTGAGTTTTGGGTTCACGTGTCGAATGTAGGGCAGAATTAATTGCTTGCTACATTCAGGGTCAAATGATCCACTGTGTTGCGCAAGACATTGTTGCCCAAGCGGCAGTTGTCACATAGCCTCAACGGCAGGCAGTGCAGGTAGTCAGGGACACTGCAACAAGTCACATTCCAGTGAGTCCGACTTCAAACCTATTGTTACAGTGAGGGTCATGCATCCAAATTCGCATGGGCGTGGTCGCAAGCGCAAGAAGAAGAACAAGAGAGGTGGCGAGGGGTGTCGTTTGAGACGCTTTGAGAGGTTTTTGACAAAGCAATATGGCGAACCTCGGGTCAAATGAGTAAGATTCTTTTAATTTTAACTTTTGATTTGATTCATATCAAATTGAGTCTGAAGCGTATCTGCTGCCTGAGCTGAGCACAGCTTAGAACTTGAACCTGGAAGAAGACGACGAGGAGGAAGGGTCACATCAGCCGGAGGATGAGCCGATTGAGCCATCAACTGCCTCAGCTTCTGGGTCAAAGTCAACAGGGTCAGCTCCTGCGTCTGCATCTGGGCTGGTTCAGCATCCTACGCTAAGAAAAATTAGCACCAAGATTAAGTCAGTCAAGTGCTCGTCGTGTAATTTGGTAGTAACGATTGGACGAAGCCAAGTCAAGGCATCGTTGGCGTTGACTTCGAAGGCTAGCCCAGCTGTGGCGCCCAAAGGGTCAGCGCTGCCCCAAGCAGTAGGGGAGCCGTTGCCTGAAGACGCCAGACCTCCCCCTCCACCGCAGCATGAATTGGTGGAAGTAGAGATCGAGGCGGCGCTGGCCAGGGTCAGTGATGATGCAACTTCGCATGAATTGCTGCCCGTGGAACCAACGGAGGCTTGGGCGGACGAAGCTGGGATGACTGGTGAAGAGTCCAGCTCCGAAGAACTTCTCCCCGAGACGCATCCGGACCGTCTGGGTCAAGTGCAGCGCATGGCAGGTCGTACACCTTCGGCCCCCATCTGCACGGATGCTTCCGGACGCCAAGTCCCTGGACAGGGTCAGAGTGCCAGTGAGGAGCAGGGTGTGGAGTCGGACTCGGAACTGTTCGGGCACGATCCGTTTGAAGCAGCTGCTGGGGTTTACGAGACTCCAGGGTCAGACGAGCCTTCGACTTCTGTGCCGGCGCCCCCAGTCTCTACTTCACCAGGGTCACCTTGCACAGAAGAGCCCTCGAGGCCCATGGCTTCTGCGCCGGCACCCGCGCCAGGGTCACCTTGCACAGAAGATCCCTCGAGGCCAATGGCTTCTGCGCCGGCGCCCGCGCCAGGGACGCCTCTCACAGTGCCACCGCCTCAACACGCTGGCCCTGCAGCGCCGCCTCCTGCAAAGGGGTCAAAATCGGCGTCTTCGTCTTCCAGCTCATCCTCGTCGTCCAATTCTGAGCCAGGGTCAGAGGAGGTGACTGAATTTCAGCAGCGTCTGGAAGGTATGGTCAAGCACGCCCTTGCGAAGTACCTGCCAAAGGCTGTTGCGAAGGCCGCGGTCTTGGCCCAGCGCACGGTCCCATCGTTGCATTTAAAGTACAATAATTTTAAACTCGGCTGAATCTAAAGTTTGGGTGGCTGAATAATTTACCCATTAATCAATCAATCTGTTTGCTGTGTTTCAGACAACTCAGGCGCATGAGCAGCTGGCCAAGGAGAAAGCCGAGGCCAAAGCGCTCAGGGCCAAGAAGGCTGCAGAGCGACAGGTCAGGGTCAAGCCAAAGCAGGAGACACCGGCCGTCCTGCACCAGATCGATGGCTACTTGCTCGCGATGGACCACATGCGGGGTCAATCCCTGTCAAGGAGCATTCCTGGCACCGCAAAGGCAGGGTCATCGATGCCTTCAGGGCCGACAGCGTCTTCAACGCCCAGGCCTAGACGTCCTCCAGGGTCATCGGCCCCCACGCCTAAGGCGTCAACACCTAAAGGTGTCCCCGACGACAAGTCTTCGCCAGCACCTGCAGTGCCGAAAAAACTTCTACTGCAAACGCGATCATAATGACCTCCCGATGAACCCAACTTGCCCTGACCAAGCCAAGAAGCTGGGCCGCCTTTGACTTCCACAAACCTTTTAAACCCGAAAACTTTAAACCCTAAACAGTAACCCCTAAACCCCTAATCCCTAGACCCTACACCCTTAAAGTCACTGCGGGTTTTCCGACTCCTTGCTCTCGGGCAGGCGGCCCTCCGCCGCTGCGGGCAGGCCTCAGGGTCAGGCAAGGCCTTGATTCGGAGTTGTGGAGGTAGGTGTGTCAGCTTGGCATTTTGTCTGCAGTGCGCAAGTCAATCTTTGCATTCAGTGCTGCAGCGTAGCATCAAGGGTCACATGTTCTCCTGTGCCTTCCAACACAGTCAGCAGCCACTGCCTGCTTCCTGCTGCCAGGTCAGCGCCTTCCACAGTCAGAGGATCATTGACGAGGAGGTGCCGTTCCGTTTGCAGTTCAGTCAGATGCTCTGAGAAGGATTTTTTTGAGTTGAATTAAATTGCAGCAGCACCTGAGAGCCATGGTTGGAGCTGCATGAAGGGTCATGACACAATCACAGGCTCACAAGGACGAGTAGAAGTTGAAGTGACGAGCTTAATTTATTTTATTCAGAGCAGAGACAATTGCAACAATCGACTCAAAATTTCAGGGGAATCTTGCCTGTGGTCTGTTGTGAGATTCAGTATTATTATTGTCCTGTGAAGCGATGTCTGGCCATCAGGGTCAGCAGTGGGCCCAGGATGGCCACCATGGGCAGCAGTGGGCCCAAGATGGGCAGCAAAGGGCCCGAGATGGGCAGCAAAGGGCCCGAGATGGGCAGCAAAGGGCCCGAGATGGGCAGTGGTGGGCCCAAGATGGGCAGTGGTGGGCCCAAGCTGGGTGGTGGGATGGTTGGGCCTGGCAGGATGGCTGGAGCCAGGGTCATCAGACCCAGCAGCAAGATCGCCAGGGTCAGTGGACAGGCGATGGCCACTTAAGCCAGGCGGCCCCTCCGTCGCAGCAGGGTCAGGACAGTGCTTGGAATCTGGTCCGGCAAGGGATACCGCCGCAAATGCTGCCAGACAATCAGGGTCAGGGCGGTGGAGATGGTGGTGGCACGCAGCGTCAGGGCAGTCAGTCAGCGGGTGGTCAGGGTCAGGCTGCCACTGGCCAAGCGGGCTCTGGTGGAGATGGTGGTCAGGGTCAGGCTGCCACTCGCCAAACGGGCTCTGATGGACATGGTGGTCAGGGTCAGGCTGCCACTCACCAAACTGGCTCTGATGGACATGGTGGTCAGGGTCAGGCTGCCACTCACCAAACGGGCTCTGATCAACATGGTGGTCAGGGTCAGGCTGCCACTGGAGACGGTGGTCAAGCTGGCACTCAGTCTGCGGCCTCTGGTGTTGGAGATGGCGGGCAGCAGCAGGGTCACCAAAGGCGCAGCGATCAGGGCCATGCTGAGAACCGTGCCCGAAGCCTGCCTGCCTGGTCCCGCAGACCGCGAGTGCCACGCCAAAACGATGGCGAGCTGTCAAGGCCAGCGCAGAGACTTGGCAATAATTGGAACGTGAGTCTTAGAGGTTTTCGTTTTGGTTGGGTCATTGTGACGCAACCTCCTCGTGCTTCTCAGGACCACCCCGCAGCGGGCCCAGAATTGGGAAGGGTCAGCGGTGCTCGGCTACCTGACGCCGAACGTCGTGCGCATGGCAGAACAGCATTTCGACCACGGGGCGCAGCAGGTTCCAAGGATTAAAATTAGTATTGCTTTCAGCTTGTTCCTGAAGTCAGGGTCAATGTGGGTTTCTGCAGCCAAAGTGTCAGGGTCAATGTGGGGGTTCAGCAGCCTAGGTCCTCTACTTGTTGTTCAGGGTCAGGGAAGAGTGGGCGCGCGACTTCCTCCGCTACTTGAAGAACTGCCCCACAGCCGAGTTCCCCAAGAACCCTTCCGCGTGGTTGATACACTCCACGGCCAACGTCTTTGGAGGGCTTCGGCAATCCTTCGATGAAGACGCCGAGGCTGCATTGGAAGCGGTCGCTCCCGTCGGGGTCAACGTAGTCAATCAGGCCACGGAGGTCTTGTTGCTTTTCTCCACTTCAGTGCAATTTTTTCTTGCTTTATTAGTATGTGAGCCTCCCTAGGCTTGAACAAGTCGTCGGCCCTACAACCCGCCAGCCCAGGACCGAGATCCTTACCGGCGTCGGGGTCAACTTGTCCCACCTGCCTCGACTGCGCTTTCTCTACTGTTTCAGCTACGAGGGTCAGTTGCGGGCTTCGATCATTTTGACACTTGGCCACAACATTTTTGCATTTGCAAACTTCAGCTGCTTTAGTTGTCTTTGTAGTAGAAACTGGCGTTAAGTCTCTGGAACCAAAGCCCATCGACTGCTGAGGACCACTGCGATCCAGGCCCACTACAAAAACCCAGAGCAAGAACTGGGAGGGTGGATCACCAGCCGCGTGAACCACGAGCTACCAATGGTCGAGAATCGTGCAGTGTAGTCTGACAGGGTCACAATGTAGTACAACACTCATCGTTTCATAAACAACAGCTAGCAAGGTCAGTGTGATGCCTGTGCCCCTGTTTAGCTGCATCTGCGCCGTGCAATGATCATTGTGCAGTCAGGGCCATTTTGCACTCTGTGCCGCTGCCCGAAGGGCTGCTTTGCACTGCTGAATTGCCAATTTGTGGTGTCAGGGTCAGCAGACTTAATGACGAATATATTACTGCAGAATAATTTTAGTATGGTATAGTAGTAAGCAGTGGCAAGAACGAAGCTGGAAAGAAAGTAGCTGCACCGTCTGACTTCCTGGCTCCACAGTCCCATGGCTTCCCAAGCAAAAGGTTGAGCGTGCAAGTGCCTGCCTTTTGTCTGTCAGGGTCAGAGTCCATGAGGGATCACGCAGTGAGCGTGTTTCTGTGCGTGCAGGTGCCTTCGCCACGGCTTCGTTCAGGGTCACAAGGCCACGGATGCCCAGGCAGTTTGTGTGTGCATCTTGCGTTTGAGAGTGCAGTGCTGAGTCAGGGTCATGCTTGGCCGTTTTGAATTCGTGGGTGACACTCTTCTTGCCATTGCTCTGTCGCTGTCTTGCGGTGCAATGAGGCACATCTCGCTCACCTTCCAGCCCGGGTCAGGACTGTCATTCAGTTTAAGTTGAATTTTAGAAGGCTAAGAATAACATTGTTGTGGTTTAGGAAATAATAACATTCTTCTTGTCCTAATGGGTCACTGGGTCCGCCAGGGTCATCAGCTTGGACTGTATTAATCAATCATCAAAAAGCTCTAGGCTCAACAGCAATCGAAACTCACAACTCCAGACCTCTCGGCCTGGGGCCCGGCGCCGGGGCCCGGCGCCGGGGCCCGGCACTGTGTCTTGTTATAAGTTGTAATAATAATAATAAGACTCATTCCTATTATGATACAAATTTTGAAGTCTTATGAAATATGTGAAACTTATCTGCAACAATAATTGTAATTTTAAATTATTATTAAACATTATTATTTTTAGTTGTATGTATTATCTACTTATAACATATACACAGAGGCCCGGCGCCGGGGCCCTGCGCCGGGGCCCGGCGCCGGGGCCCGGCGCCGGGGCCCGGTGCCGGCTTGTGTTATGATTATGTATACATATATATATATATACATACAGACTATCTAGATTTATTCTCTTATAACGAACATATCAGATGATCTATTATAATATCATTTCGTAGAAATCTCATTAATTGTGGAGATATATCTTGCATTTTAGTTATGATACAGATTATTAAATAAAATGTTACCTTGTTAATATTTAAGAAATGTAAACATTACTGGGCGGGCCCCGGTGCTGGGCCCCGGCGCCGGGCCCCGGCGCCGGGCCCCGGCGCCGGGGCCCAAGCAGAAAACCCAGTAAAGCCCAAAATACGGATGGCGGCTTGTTACATAGCAACCAAACTTTAACGAGCATGGTCAAAAAGAGAAACCTCTGATTTTCAGACGGGGACCGAGCCGGTCCTTTGCAAGTTTTTTTTTTGGCAGGGACCGGTCTGGTCCTTGCCAGGCATATGTAGGCAAAAGAATCAGGGAAGATCACCGAAAAGAGATGATGGGACTGATCTGGTCTTGTCATTATGAAACAAAGGGCCCGGGTCATGGTGGTGGACCGACCAGGTCCTCTACTCAGTGAGACATCCTTTTTACAACCCTGCAATTAAAGTATTTGAATTTAAACCTTATTATTATCAACCCTGAAACAGACCTTGCCTGCCACTCCCAGGGCCCTACCGATGGGGATGGCTTGCCCAAACTAGTGGCCATCCTCACACACCATTGGCCGGGTGTGGGGCGCCCAGGTTGCTCTTTGGAGACTGCTGGCTTTGTGGCCATCTGGCTTATGGGCAAAGCCTTTGACAGCAAGACGCATGGGCTAATGTGCTTGCTGGGTCAGCAGGAGACGCGTGTTGAACACACGCTGCAGCAGCCTGGGCTTTGCACGGAAGGCCTTCTGTTTGTAAGGGTCAGTGTGGCTGAACTGCGGCACTGGGTGAGCGACTAAACCCTAAAACCCTAATAAAACCCCAATACCCTGAAACCCTAATACCTTAAAACACTAATACCCTAAAACCCCAAAACCCTAAAACCCCCAAAACCCTAAAACCCTCACACCCTAACACCCCAAAGCCCTAACTAAAACCCTAAATGTTAAAAATTTCAAAACCTGAAACCCTAAAACCCTAAAACCCTAAACCCTAAAACCCTAAAACCCTAAAACCCTAAAACCTTAATAACCCTAATAACCCTAATAACCCTAGTAACCCTAGTAACCCTAAAACCCTAAAAACCCTAAAACCCTAAAACCCTAATTTTAAAACCCTACAACCCTACAACCCTACAACCCTAAACCCTAAAACCCTGAAACCCTAATAACCCTAATAACCCTAAAACCCCAAAACCCCCAAACCCCAAAACCCTGAAACCCTAATAGCTTAAAACCCTACTAAAACCCTACAACCCGAACAATAAAAACCCTAAACCCAAAACTCTAAACCCAAAACCCTACTAAACAATTTAGGTTTAGGGTGTCAATTTCAGGTTTTAAGGGTTTAATTTAGTAAGGGTTTGGGGTAAACTCAGTCACTCCTCCATGAGGACCTGAGGACCTGGATCCTGTGCAACTTCTAGGCTTGGGCCTGGGTCTCAGGGTCACTCACTCCAGGGACGAGCATCAGAGTCAGTGTGCTGGCCAGCATCCTGTCATCTGAATCATTGTGTTGCGCCACAGCCTTTCCAGTGCCAAGCCTTGAGTGAGAGATCTTAGCTCGGTCCTGTTTCAGTCATGGGCGACAGGACTGACCGACATAGTCTCTCACTGTCTTGAAAAAATCGTGTCCGTGTCTTTCCTCATGGGCCACCCCGTCACCAGGACAGGGTTCACGGCCTTCACCCAGCAGACCTTCGACAAGCTGAGGTTGCGCATGGAAAAGGGTCAGAAATCCAAGCTGGCCACAGAGTTTTTTGGGACTGCCGAGGAGGCAATTGCTGCTGCTGCGTTGCTCCAGGTCCATGTAATCGTGCAGCTCTTTTACTTGCCAGCCCTGTTCATGGTTCTTGCTAGGCAGTGTGGATGATGCTGCGTGTGGCTTCTCGCGAGACCAGAGGGCTCAACCTCCAAGTGAGCAACCCAAGCGACCCAACAGACGCAGACAAGGAGCCAGGGCCATGCAGCAAGCAGACTGTAAAGCTGCAGCAGGAGTACTTGCATTCCTTGGGCACGAAGTACTTCTACGTCTTGAGGGTCAAGTTCCACAACTTTCAGCAGGCGTTTCAGAGGAAGCTTTTGACGAGTGTCGGCAAGGATAAATTTGAAACGTCTGAGGCCTTTTGCTTGGCGTCTGACGCCCAGGGTTATGACATCGATGTCACGATTCACTGGCTGTCGGTGATTCGTGAGTGTCATTATGAGCCTGAACCCAGGGTCTTTACGTTCTACCACATCAACGACCCAATCCAGAGTAAGGTCAGAGACGTTGTGCTTCGGCACTTGAACGGCCCTCACCCACCAGGGTCATTTGCCCTGTTCTACGTGGACTTGGACAAAGCCGCCATGCTTTGCTGGCTTTGCCGTAAGACGGGGCGTAGCGATCCCATTGCTTTCCAGGTCATGACCACAGACTTGCCGGAGGGCAACATGTTGGTTGCCAACCAGGATACAAGCCCTTTGCTTGTGTCCTGGCTTTGTTTTGTCATTGTAGGCGAAGAAAGCACAGTCGCAGCGCTTCTATTGTTGTTCTAGTTACCAGTTGCGCTTCTGTGCCAGCCAAGCCCAGGATTTTTGGGCAGGGTCAGCAGACGACCTGAACAAAGCCTATGTCTCCCCCATCAATGTCAGGGTCAGCCTCACCCCGCTTGTCACCAAGTCCTGGAAAGCAATGGAGTCAGAAGCGACCGAGATGTGGCGGAAACGCAAAGAGCAAACGCTGCGGGACAGGGTCAGCGAATTGGAAGCCACTTTGCAGTACTACCGTGAAGACCTGGCAGTGTGTGCCAAGAAAGCTCGGGTCAGCGAGCCGGACAAGGAACTGTCTGTGGCATTGTTGTCAGGATCGACCGGGTCGACTGCAGAAGCGGCGACTGCGGCGGGAGAATCCCTGTCGTGAGACTGATGTCAGGGTCACACAGGTCACAGTCCGGCTAATGAGATGACATTGAAACAGTGTCTCAGCAGACAACGGCGCATGATTGCTTTGCATCACATGGACTGTGGCACACGATTTCTTCAGGAGGGCTTGCTTCCATGCTTGGCTGATTTCAGCGCCAAGCTGCCCTCGGCTTGATTTGAATTGTTTGCATCCCCAGGACCTGGACTTTAGAGGATGCGAGGGTCATTGCACAGATACAGTGAACAGTCCGTGCTTGAACCTGTGACGTAAATTGTTCTGAGGACATGTGACACAGTGCAGAAGAACTCTCATCATGCACAGCTGCCGTGCTCAAGTTCATGTCAAGGTACCTGAGCGTGACGAAGTTGTAGTGCCACAATGTCGGAGAAAACAATGGGTAGGTCTGAGAATCCATGGGCAGATCTGAGTCTGAGAGTGTTCCAGCAATGGTGGGCGTCAAGAAGGAGCCTGCTGCCTTGAAGTTAGAACCCTCCCGGGTCAAAAAAGAGATAACTCTTGTCACTGTGAAGACCGAGAAGTCAACGCCTGCAAGGGTCAAGCGCGAGCAACAGTTGGTCAGTGTGGAAGAGTTGGAGAGAAGGAAGAACCACCGCAAGGAAAAACAGCAGTCATATGAAAAGAACCGCGCCAACCGGAGAAGATCCAGGCCAGGTCTGTAGGGTCGGCGACGCAGGACAGCGTACTTGCGTGACATGCTGACTTTGACAGGGTCGATTGGAAGAAGCTCGCGATAGCCGAGTCCCAGCACGACATCATGGTAGGTGAGGCAGAAGACTTGAGGACAGACACGAGGGGACACATGCCTGTAGTATTATGTGTTAGTCTGAATTCTACACTGTGACAGAGAGTTCTAAGTTAAGTAGATTGCGAGGCAGGAGATCGACAAGCTCCAATTGAGGGTCAAGAGCCTGGAGGCCAGGCCGACGGGCCTTTTGCCGCGCTGCGCGTTCTCATTCAGATTTTTTGCAACCCCTGTCAGGAAGCACTGTCGCACTGCAAGGGTCAGTGTTCTGGCTGCAAGTCTTCAGTCGCTGGCTGTTGGGTCGTTTGCTCTTGGTGCAAGGCTATCTGAAGCCCAGCAGAAGAAAGAGGTCATGCACACGACTATGAATGCTTGTGAGGCACAATGGACTCTTGCCAAGTGAGGGAGGATGCATGTCTGCTGGTGCTCGCCTTGGAGCGTACTTTGTTTCCAGTCTCAGCTAAGGAAGAAAAGAGCCGAGGCTCTCCAGGTTCAGCTCCAATGGCACGAATCAGTCCGAGATTGGGTTGCTCGATCTAGCCGGGAAGTGTTGCAGGCAGCAGCCGGTGGCAATGTTCACCCAGAGATGAAACACCTCGTCTCATGGCTCCGCTTTGAGGGGTTGCCTGTTGTACAGGAAGCTGGGTCACACAGACTGTGACTGTTAGCGGTCCGGTCTGTCTCGGAAGGGTCACCTTCCCTTGGGGTTTGTTTTTCTGAGGCTGCCTGGGTCATCTTTGCCCGACTGGACAATCGTTCAATGAGAGTCAGCGAATCGGTGGGGGAAAATTAACGGGGTCCCTCCATGTTGCTGCGCTGTGACTGCTGTTGGTGCGAAGCAAACCGTCTGATTCTCAACCTGATGTGGTCTCAAGGTCAATGTTTGCCCTGGTTGGACGGCCAAGGTCTCAGTCCGGCCCCGATGACAATGATCATGCTCTGAAAGGTTTCTCTGAAGTTCAAGTTTGGGAGTAAGGGCTCGAAATTTGAAACTGCAATATGATGATCATGGAACCTGTGTGACTGTGAATCTTCCTCCAATTGAGTCCTCGTGTGTCTGTGGGTGATTGGGGGAGGGGGTGGAGGGAGGCAAGGGGGGGCGGGGGGGGGAAAGACACGCAACCAGGCAAGAAAGGCAGCCACGGCAAAAGTGGCAACCTCCCAAAGTGTAATTTTACCATGTCACTTTGTCTTGAAACGCCCCCCAGGCTAACGTTAGCCTCGGGGCGTTTCGGATCATGTTTCTATGTTGCGAATAGCCTTCAATTCCGCCCGGCCTCTTGAGGCTATTCGGGCTGTCCAGCCATGATTCGAAACGCCCCGAGGCTAACGTTAGCCTGGGGGGCGTTTGGCTGCAGTTCAAAACGTGTTATCCGTAACTGGTCCCAGTGCCAGGCAGACTTCCATAGGGTCACTTTGCTCCACACCGACGCTTTCGAGGCCAGGTCTGCACCAGCTGCTGTCTGCCTGCCCTAGATTCCACTTTGACATCAAACTTGTGATTTTGCCATTGCTGCATCATTGATGAGCCAATCAAGTCACCAGTTTCCCCCGGCCTTTCTTTCTGTGAGGGTCATGGATGCATCGGCCTGGGCTGCCTTTGTGAAGCGCCGTGGACAGTGGTTGGTGGACAGGGTCACGGGCTGGAAGCCAGACAGCATCGACACGCAGGGTCAGAGGATCGGAAGTGATTGTGCTGGCATGGACACGTGCATCATGGCTTTGAAGAACATGAGGGTCAGCTGCACGGCTGTGCTGCTCGGCAATGTTTTTTAAGGGTTTTGAGGGTTGAGGGCCGGGGTTTATTCAGGGTTTAAGGGTTTAAAACGGGTGTAATTTAAGGGTGTCAGGGTTTAAGAGTTTAAGGGTACAAGGGTTTAAGGGTTTAATTAAGGGTTTAAGGGTTTCAGGGTATTAAGGGTTATCAAGGGTTTAAGGGTTTAGGCTTTGGGGTTTAGGGGTTAAATAGGGTTTAGGATCAATCAGGTTCAGCTGCGACATCGACCCAGTCTGCCGCCAGTTTCTCGCGGACAACAGCAAGCCCCAGTACCTGTACGAGGACATGACAGGGTCACGGCCCGTCCATGACATCAGCGGGTATGTCTGTGGCTTTCCATGTCAACCTTTCAGCAAGCAAAATTCAAGCAAGAAGGCTGGGTGGAAGCACCCGGCCGCAGCTTTGGTGAAGCATGTGGTCAGGGTCACTATGGAGCAGCGGCCAGTGTGGAGTGTCTATGAGAACGTGATGAACATCCTTTCACACCGCGCTCGCCTGTTTTCTATCTTCCGCGCCGGGGGTCTCCTGGACCTGTACACAATGTTCTGTGTGCCAGTTTGCCCCCACCGCTCACTGGGTCTGCAGTGCACCAGGCCCAGGTTGTTCTTCATCCTCGTGCGCAAGGATGTGCAGGTGGCTGACAGACCCCTGATGTCAGCTTTGGTTCACACCTTGGTAAGCAGTGTGAGACCAGGGTCGGTCCAGAAGCCTCGCGCGGGCCCCCGTCTGAGATTCAAGGGTCTCGAGAGCAAGGGGGGCTGGAAGACTCTGCATGAGCGTGTTCGGGACCATCTGCAGCTCACAAGGTCACGTGGAAACCTTGCTTGCGACAACCTCACAGAGCGTGAACTAGATCTCTTGAACATGGTCGTTGAGGCTGCAAAGATGCAGGGTCAGGGCGAGCTGTTTGTCGACGTGTCCCAGAGCATCCACAGAGCCCCCGCGCTGTGGGACGTTTTGCCGACCCTCACGACCAGCAGCAAGGTGGTCAGGGTCAGCGGCAACGGCAAGGAGTGCCGACTGTTGTCTGCCACAGACAAGCTGGGTCACATGGGTGTGAACCCAGACAGCCTCGTCATCGATGAGTCCGTGCAGAGCCGCCTGTGTCGCCTGGCTGGAAATGCGATGCACGTGGACGCTGTCGCCTTGGCCATGGCACTGGCTATGGCCCTGGTCGATTGGCGGAAGGCCAACATCGTCCAGGGTCAGCCGTCAGGATCAGACTGTGTGGCAGGGGTGCCGGCAGGGTCAACGAAGTTTGTCCTGCCGCCGCAGGTGCTGAGCTGGAAGCTGCTGGAAACGGAGAGTGGGCTGCGCAAGCTCCAAGGAAAGTATGTGAAGCGAGCCCGAGTCAAGGACAGGGCCAGAACATTGTTGCAGAAGCCTGCTCTGCCAAAGAAGCAGCCGCGGGCCAAAAGAGCCTCCAATGCCAAGGTCAAAGGAGCTCACTCAGCTAAGCCACCGTTGCCCAAAAAGAGGCGCGGAGATCCCCAGCCGAAGCTTGTGGAGACAAGTGCGGCCAGCCGTTTGAAGCAGTTGTTTGCATAGCTTGTCAGGGCCATGCAACGGACGAGTCCTGACGGCGTCAAGAACAATATGATTCAGTCAGGACTTAAATGACTCTATTGTGTTTGTGGCCATTGGAAGTGGCTTGTCCGTGCTCGCAGGGTCATTGACCCACTGCGACTATGAGTGAAACGACGGAAAACATAGCCGACATAGCCCGCAGCGTGCGCCAAGTTTTGTGCTCTGTTTCAGCTGTGCTTGGTATTGTTGATGCTGCTACATGTTTGGGAATTGCGCTTGGCCTGCGCAGCCATTTTTTGATTTGTGTCAAAAGCGCGCCCTGCTGGGCCAGGCCATTCGACTGACAATGGCAAGCAGCGAAGGCGCTGTCAAGCGCCGCCGTGTTTCGGTGAAGACGCACGGCGAGCAGGGTCAGGAGGATCCGGAGGCTGAGGAAGCGGCCGGGCTGGCAGACATGGTGGAGCCTGCGGTGCCGGCCGTGCCGCTGTTTTGGTCACTGCCGGCAGACGAGAACGAGCCGGCGGAGTCAACCCTGCGACACTTGATTCCCTACACACGCAGCGAGGCCTGGAAGTGGCTGCTGGGTCATGGCAAGTCTCTGCTGGGCAAGTCGATTCCGAAGTCTTTGGAGGCTGTGCAGCCTCTTAAGATCCAGGAGGGTCAGGGAATCAAGGAAACCTGGGACCTGAGCAACATGAAGAAGGCATTGAAAGGCCACGGCGTCTATGAAGCTGCGGCGACTGCTTGGGTGCTGTCCATCGACGCAGAGGGTGACGCGAGCTGGAAGTCTCTTGTTTTGTTGGGTTCCCAGGCCAGGCTTTGACAGAATGCACAGTGCTTTATTTTGATAATTTAATGCTTTTGAATATTCTTGTGTCACGTGCTTGTTGCAGGTCTTTGTTCCTGGGGAGAAAGGCCACATCTTGTGCCCGTTCACCATGTCCGGCACAGTGCCCAAGATCCCGGCCGACACCTTGCCGACCAAGATCAATGTCATCTCAGGGTCACGGCTGCTCAGCAGCTTCTATGTTCAGCTGGCCCAGGCTTTCAAAGAGAATAACGAGGACAGGGTCAATTTGCTGATGAAGGCAAGCTTGTCGTGGACAGTCACTGTCTACGTGAATGTCTCCCCCCAGGGTCGGTTGCTGGAGGAGAACAAGCTGAACACCGCCATGAAGGCTGCGGGAAAGCATCTAGGCGAGTCGTGGCTGTCATGGTCACTGCGCGCACTTCAGATGGCTAGCCTCGAAGATGTCAAGCTTTCAGGGTCAGACAAGTCGGCAGCTGACCTGAACCGCACCGGGCTGACACTAGAGGGCAAACCGGTCAACAAGAATCACACCCAGTGCTTGATGCTTCAGAGTCAGCTGCTGTCCGGCACCTCGGTTCAGCTGCTGAAGGACATCGAGCGAATTTATAGCCCAAAGGCTTTGACGCAAGACTACACCAAGATCATGCGCATGTGCAAGGTGTGTCAAGGTCACATGGTGGTGGTGAAGAATATCCTGCCGGGGGCTGAAGCTGTGGAGATATTCCTCAGGAGCGCGCTGGTGACGCTCCACAGAAGGGTCACGGACGCTGCCTTCTTCTCCATCACGACCATCGACCCTCAGAACAAGGTCGGGTATGTCAGCCTCGTCCTCACCCGGTACCGCATCATGCACTACCTCAGCAACCTTGTTGGCTTTGTGGAAGAGTCTGCCAGCAAGAAGGAGATGCAAGATCAGGTTTTGCACGTCTTCCAGGACCCGTTACTCTTCCACACAACGTTCCCTGTGTCAGAAGAAGGGGTTCTGGATGAGGAAGTTGCTAATCGAGTCAAGGCTGGTCTGGGTCACAATTGCAGCCGGGAGCTCTTGTCCCTTTGCCAGAAAATCACTGAGGGTCACTTCGACGAAGCCCTCTTGACGCTCGCAGCTGATGCCGAGCTGGAGAAGACACTCTCCAGTTCGCACAAGGAGGATGACAAGGTGGTGGGCGTGCTGGTTGCAGCGATTCGGCAGTTTGGGAACTTGCTGGAGTCTGTTCGCCAGGGTCAGTCGCGAGCCCAGTCAGTGTCCTGATTGTCAGTTTGAAACTTGTGGCCTGAGTTCAAAGCCTAAGCTTAGTTTCGTGTCCAATGAAAAGTTGCACATCTCAGGTCTGTCTCTGGAATGTCACAGGGTCCGAATCTCTCCTTGAGGACCTTGTGCAGGATGGCTTCCAACCCCGAGGACCCCATGAAGTCTGCCATGGAGGAGCGGAAGGAGGTTTGGAAGCGAGCGCAGAATGCCAGAAAACGTCTTTGCTTGGTCTCCGAGGCCAAGACTGTCGCTGAGATGCAGGCAGCCGTGACGCGGGCAAAGGAGGCCTTCAAGATACGCTTCAAGTTGAATGAGGGTCATGAAGTGACCATTCTGGCCATGGATTGTGCTTGGGGCACACAAAAGAAGCCATGGCAGGAGGCTGCCCAAACGGGGTCACTGAGCAAGAGACAGGTGGAGGCTGCGTTTGACTACATGAACAGCTCTTGCCAGAAAAGTTTCGAGCTCGGCTTCGCCTTCGATGGGCGGTCCAAGGCACGAAGATCAATGCTGGCGGAGCTCACTGGCTTTGAAAGCATGAGCGAAGGCATGCTGATGTACCAAGAGCCAGAGCCAAAGAAGAATCCGGAGGGTCAAGTTCGCACACGCCGGCTGCCATTCTCGGCTTTGCAGCATGAGATGTACTACTGCAAGTTGGGGTGCGGGAACAAGTCCAAACTTGCCGCGCGCGCAGACGATGGGTCAAGTGTCTACAAGGGCAGCTGGACGCTTCGTCGGCCTGACTGCAGCCCTACAATGTCACAGCAGGCAAAGAGGACCATGGCCGAATCGGTGGGCATTACAGGGTCAATAGACATTGCGCCGGATGGATACAGCGCAGACCAGTCTGTGCCCTTCATGTGGTCAGAGTCAAAGGGTCAGGCCTTCTGGACTGAGTTCCTCTCTGCCTGGAGGGTCAAGCTTGTTGTCGACTTGAAGGGGGCCCCCCAGCTGGCGTTGGCCTGCGTCGAGTCTGGAGTGCACTATGTGGCCTTCGCAGGGTCAGCTGAGCAGGCCTCGTGGCTCTCCAACGTGCTGGACCTCGCGTCGCTTCGAAAGGTGGTGTCCCAGGGTCATTACCTGTTTGAGAAGGATTTGTCCCAGGCAGTCCAGGACTTGTTTGCGGACGAGCTGGAGACCCCGCTCCAGGACACCATCCCAGTGTTGCCAGGGTCAGAGGATGACGAGGAGCAAGCAGCCTAGACTCAGGGTCAGACCAGGGTCAGAGAATATGTGCCCAGCGCGTCGAAGAGACGCGGCATCTGTTTTCCATGGTCAGACTCACTGAAGAGGTGTGCTGCCATAATAAGTCTTCTGATTCACTGGCTCTTCTGACTCCGTGAGACTCAGATTCAGTGTACAAGTGTGATGATACAGATAATAATATAGCTCAGCTTTGATGACTCTGATGAGGGTCAGTGGTCTGCAAGACATCCTGGATACTGCCTCATGCAGTCGCCGGCAGACAAGACAAAATGAATTTGCATTTGTGCCATGTTCAGCACAGACCATGCTAGCGTCATGTTCCTAGGGTCTCTTGTGTCCGTGTCGTGCAACGGAGTTCGCTTGGGCAGGTGAGCCATTCGTCTTTCAGATGGTTCCGCTGCCGCAGTGGGGCCCCTGGATTTGGTGTAGGAAGGTGTGTGCGTGTGTGAAGTCAGACTGATTCAGATTCAGTGTCTACAAGTGTGATGATACATCCCCAAAGCCCAGCTCCTGGCATGTCATGTTTGCAGGGTCTCTTGTGTCCGTGTCGCGTGACAGAGTTCGCTTGGGCAGGCGAGCCATTCGTCTTCCAGATGGTGCCGCTGCCGCAGTGGGGCCCCTGGCATTGGTGCTGTAAGAAGGTGTGTGTGTGTGTGTGTGTGTGTGTGTGTGTCTGTGTGTGTGTCTGTGTGTGTGTGTGTGTGTGTGTGTTTTCTGTTGTGTGTTTTCTGTTGTGTGTGTGTGTGTGTGTGCTCTGTGTGTGTGTGTGCGTGTGCTGTGTGTGTGTGTGTGTGTGTGTGTGTCTGTGTGTGTGTGTGTGCTGTGTGTGTGTGTGTTGTGTGCGTGTGTGTTGTGTGTGTTGTGTGCGTGTGTGTTGTGTGTGTGTGTGTGTGTGTGTGTGTGTTGTGTGTGTGTGTGTGTGTGTGTGTGTCTTGTGTGTGTTGTGTGTGTCAGTGTGTAACAGGGTCACTTTGCATCCGTTTTGCTGATGACTGACCGTGTGTAGCCTGGACCGATTGCATGACTGCAGTAACATAACGGATGACAGCCAGCAGCCTCTACTAGGGTCCTTGAGAATCTGCAGGACGTGGCAGGAATGACAGTGACGGGGTCAAGTAATGTCACCCAGGACATGTGCGTGAGTCAGACACAGTTTTGTCAACGGCCTCGCCATGCCGATCCTCAATGAAGAGCGAAAGCGGCTGCTGTCGCATTTCAGCGACGACAATGATGCAGCTGTGCCCGGCAAAGATTCTGGCAAGCGACTGAAGGGTGCACAGGGTCAGGTCGTGCCGGTCCCAAAAAAAAGAACAGCCGGCAAAGGGTCAGCCGCCTCTGCAGATTCCAGTTCTGCGCGCCGCAAAGCCTCCTCTGCAGCTTCCAGTTCTGCGCGCCGCGAAGCCGCCTCTGCAGATTCCAGTTCTGCGCACCGCGAAGCCGCCTCTGCAGATTCCAGTTCTGTGCAGCAGGTAAGACGGCCAAGGTCCAAGAAAGCTCTTTCAGGGCCATGGTGGAAGGCTAAGGGCGGGAACGAAACTGTGCGGGACGAGTATCTGTCATGGTCAGATGCAGAGCACAAGCAAAAGCACGGGAAAAACCCAACCGATGACTGCCCACGCTGCCGGTTTCAGAAGATGAGTTCGGTGTGGCTTTCCAGTGATGGGACTCGTGTCTGCAGCAGAGAAGGAATTTGGTGGGAGACTTTTTCTGTGAGTGAGGGTCCGGTTAAAATTGTTAACAATCAATAATAAGGGAGTGTGACTGCTTAGGCCCGGCACGGTGAAAATGATGGTGCAGGGTCGAAAGCAGCTGGTGACGTGGCTTGGGACCAGACCGGCCGCCTGGCCTGCTGGAAAGTGGGGCCTGGGATGTCACCTGTGCGCGAACATGCTGCACAAGACAGAGGAGGCTCAGGTCCAGGGCAAGCTTACCAGTGTCCTGACTGAAGATGCTTGAGATTCAGCAGTAACATCCAGACGTAAGTTGTTACATTCAATTAATAGTATATAGTAATAACGTGAATTTGACTACTACTAATGTCACCCCAGCAAAGCAAGAACTGGCCACAAGTTCATGCCGAGGCAGGGTCAGACGATTCAGTACCAAGTGGGGCAGGTACGAGGTGAATGCCATGAGCTCCGTTCAGGCCAGTGCGCTGCTCCTCCACTCAACTCAGAGCAAGGTTCACAAGCTGGCCATGAGATGCTTCATGGAGCCCGATACACCACCGACGCAGCTCCTGCGGGAGGATGGTGACGAGGCGCTGCTCAGTGGGTCAGTGCCACAAGTGGCGGACTGGTTGGTGGTTTGGGAAAACTTGTCAGGGTCATTCAGTCACACTGGCACCCAACTGTCAACGTCCCGCTTCACGCGAGGGATGAGACGTCGGCACCGTGATGCGGACTCCAGGGTCATTAAGGCCATGATCGAGATCATGGCGTTATCCATTCGCAACAGGCATCGCGAGACCCTTCGTCAGTCAAGGTCCATTTCCTTGTCCTTAGACGACAAAGGCCGCTGGAGAGTCATGCGGTACAAGTGTTCTGTCAGGGTCAACGACAAGGCCAGAGCTTCCAAACATGTACACTGTCAGCTAGAACACCCTAATTTCCAGTCTGTACTACCTTAACTGACTTATTATATCATTATTATAACCCTGTCAGATCGAGACACGCCGTGGTGTTCTGTGGGTGGAGAGCCTGTCAGCGGATGATGGCGACCTCAAGGACATGGAAGACGACTACGGTGAGAGGGTCACACAATCCATACGGAACGCCATAAAGCAGGTGTGTGGTGAAGACACCGAGTTGTTTCAGCATGTCGTGAACAGGGTCAACGGGGTCATCGCAGACGGTGCCGTGCAGAAGGCCTTGAAGCTCCTTCGCTTTGCGTTGCCCAACGTCGGGGTCATTGCACGCGACTCCTGTCACGTTCAGCGCATCGCCACGAGCGACCCATTGAAGCGAGATAGCTGCACTTTGCCCAAATGGGATTTTTCGTGTTTTCAGCGCCAGGGTCAATTGAATAATAGCAATAGTAAAATTCCTTGCCTGGCAGGGTCATAATTACTTCCATGAGGTTTCTGAGTGGAGGCATGGGCCAGCGATGGAGGGTCATCATGGCAGCGGAAGGAGGCTTGTTCCCAGCCGTGCAGGCCTCCGAAAAATGGCGCTACGAGCTGCAGCTGGCACAAAGGGTCATGAAGAAATGGACTGGCCTTTCCACGGTCTTAAAGCAGGTGGGTCATGCGGATGCCAGGTACGAGTCTTCAGCCAGCTCCTCCAGGCACTACGTCAACCTGCAAGCCGCCATTGCGGCAGTGCTGGCAATGAGGGTCACCGACCCACGGCTCGACGTTGGAAAACGTACTCAAGCAGGGTCATGGCTGGATTCCATGGGCGCGGCCTGCGCCATCGAGGCGGGACTCACAGCCGACTGGTCTGCGGAAGCCCTTCGCTACATCCGCCAGGACGACTGCATGGACCCTGATTGCGCACTGCTGCTGGAGAGGTTGACTGTGTATCAGGGTCGTGTGACCAAGCTCTTCATTGAGGGCCGCATCCTCTTGGAAGCATCAGGGTCAGACACTACGATGACAGCGCAATCCATACAAATCGCCCGAGGAAGCCCTCCCCTCTACTATGGGCACAAGGTCAAGTATTTGTGGACAGAAGACGAAGCAAACCGCAGTGCGCCCTATGCTTTGCACGCCATGTGCCCGGACTGGATTGGGATTGATTTTTTTTCATTCACATTCATATTGAAGTTTGAAGGTTCATTACGTTCTGCTGTTGCTCACTTTAAACCTCGGGCCCTGGTCCCTGGTGGCATTGAAATAGTCGGACTCTCATTTCGGACAGACCCAGCCCTTAAGCCCTGTATGCTCCAGGAGTCCTGTCCTAACCCGCGAAATCTTGCTGCTGCTGAATGACCTATATACCCTAAACCCCAGCTGAGAAACCGCCCTTATTAGAGCCTCGTTATGCCAAACTTCGTGACGAAGTTTGGCATAACGAGCCCGTCGATTGCTATACTTTCACCAAAACTGGCCAGTAGTGGTACGACTGGACAACGCCAAGGCGAGAGATTGCTCGAGATGCGTGTGCACGACTCGATGCGGAGCTGAAGGGTCACTTGTTGGCAGACTTCAATGCGTTCAATCTGGGTGCGTGGAAGCGTGCGCTGACCAAAGCTGGTGCAGACCGTGCCCTCGCAATCGGCAATCTGTGCCGCCAGTTTCGGCGGCTCTGCCAGGCCAAAAGGCTGCCTGTCGAGAGCCCGGCCCAGCAGGCTCAGGCAAGCGCCGAGATCACAGCAGCAGCAAAGTTGTTGCTTCAGGACAATGCCAGGGTCATGGATGCAGACGACATTGACCTCCTGGCTGTCAATCGTGACTGTTGGGGTCAGGTGGGCGCTGCGGACTTTGCTGCGAGATGCAAACTTGGCCAGTTCGACTACCTGGACGATGTAGTCGATTTTTATATGGGGCTGGAGCATGTCACGAGCACATGTGAGAGAGATTTGGGTCAAACGAAGCGAGCAGCGCTTGCGCATGCTGGTCCTTTGGGTGGCGTGGCCCTGGCTGCCATACTTCACTGCCAGCTGGATGGCCCAGGGTCAAGAGAGGAGGTCATCGGCGATGGCGTCGATTGCTTTGGCCCTGCCTCAAGGGAGTGGGCCCGGCTCTGGCTGGAGAAGCATGGCCGGAGATTCCAGATCTACAACCGACGCTTCGGGCCAGAGTTGGCAGCCAGGGTTAAAAAATGCACGGATGCGGCCCTGAAGAAGAGCCAAAGCAAGGCTGCCGACGCCTTGTGTGCTATGACAGCTGGCCAGGCCAAACGCCAAAAGTGCATTCTGCCCAACATGATCAAGTTGACAGAGGCGGAGAAGGGCGCCATCCCCGTCAGCAAGGAAACCCAGAAGTTCAGAAACTTCACCGAAACGCGTCGTTCAGCCTTGAAGACTGATAAAGAGAAGGCGCTTCAGGGTCAACCGACGACCTTGCCGCCACCTCGCAACGCCGTTCTGCTCAGTGACACAACGGTGGTTTGCCGCAAGAAGTTCGAAAATTTCAACTTGGCAACTGGGTGAAGAAGTTAAAATTGTTCTGATGTTTCCTCACGTTCTTTTTACCCGGTGTTGTGCAGAGTTGGTTGGGCCCTGGGATGTTGTGGCTCAGGTCTTCAATGCTACCCAACATGACCTGGTGAATCGAGGGTCTTCCTTTGCGAGGTCGCTGCCGCAGGCAATGCGATCGAAGTCGCTAGTTGTTGTGGAGGATTTGAAAGAGGTGCACTGCGCACTGAATCCTGTCCTGGCATTCGGTGTTGCTGTTTCTGGCCTTGCTCTTTGCACTGCCCCGGACTTTGTCTCAGACAAACCTGCAGCTGGCCTGCCTTTGAAATTTTTGAAAGTCTTCTGATTCTGAAAATCCAATTTTGTGAGGGTCATGATATTAAGTGACATGATGAGTCAATCGGCCCACTAAGGAGCGTGTTGTGGAGCACCTTCACCCGCAGCAAGTCCCAACCTTGTCAGTGGACCGCAGAGGCCTCACAAAAAATGCAAAGCAGGTTCTGGACACGGCAGCTGCGCTCAAACGTGTGACCGTGGTGGAGCCGAGCACCGAGGAAGGGTCAGACGTCTTCAAGGTCACGGCTAATGACGATTTGAAGAAGCCCGCGCTCTCCTTGCTACGAATCCGACGCGAAGAAGGGGTGGCAGTTGAGGGTCTGGAGAGGGTCACTCGCCAGCCTCTGGCTGACACTTCTCGAGATGCTCAGAGGCAGCGGTTGCAACGGATGTTCCAGTGACACAATAGTTTATAGAGTCAAGACTAGGGTGGTCAAGGCTAGTGTGTGAGTAAATCATAACTTTAAATAACACAATAAGTGCCAATGGGTTGCAACGTGTGCCACTGGAGCTCGTCATGATGCAGTGCGGCAGCCACAGTGTTAAAAAGTTGTGGTGCAAGCCTTGGACCATAATTCTGACAGGGTAGCCGCCAAGAACTTGCCCACGTGAGTGTCAAGGATTTAGGGTTAGTTTGAGCACTGAAGGGGTCCAGCCTTAACGCCAAACCGTACTAGCTCAGCCCGTTAAGCCCGAACCTCTTTCACCGGGTTAGCCCCTACACCCTAAATTAGCCCTGAAACTTGTAACCTCAACCTTAGGTCCGAAACCTGGGCTGCCTGAAGTCAACCCCAATCGCCACTACGGATACTGGGGCTTAGCCAGGGGTGTCAAACCTGCTGAGGCTGGACCTGGATATGCTCGTCGTTGGGGTCAGGCAGCGCCTCACTTGTCGAACGCCGCCTTCATTTCCGAGTACTTAATTAAAGACTTAGCAGCAAAACTTTGGTCCCAGGTGACTTTGGTTTAGGAGATGACGATTGGTTGAGTCATGCCCTGTTCTGGTTATTAGTCATGCAGCAGGTGCAGCCACAACAGGGTCGCTCAATGCAACAGGGTCAGTACGCATTGGCAAGAGCCTGAGCTTTCAGTGTCAGCAGTTGGTAGTTGGCACTGTTGCATGGTTGGTGCCGGTTTCTAAGAGTCATTAGGTGTTGCCATCAACCACAGGGTCAAGGGCCTCATTCAGGCCAATCCCACTTGACTGCCCCTCGCCCAGGTCGTCTCTTCACATGGCCTTGCCTGCTGATGATTCATCTTGCTCAGCGGTTGAAAGAAAAAGTGCGAGGGTCAGTGTGTCACCGAATTTGCCTGGTAGAGAAAACATTTTTCGCAGCAGCCGGAACGCAAACCCAGCCTGAAGGTTTAGGGTTTAGGGTTTAGGGTTTAGGGTTTAGGGTTTAGGGTTTAGGGTTTAGGGTTTAGGGTTTAGGGTTTAGGGGCCGTGAATGCCCAAGCACCAGACGGGTTACGGAATCGGAAAGTCAAGGCAGGGGTTCAAAGTTGGAGCCTGGAAGGGCAGTGGTTGCACTAACAGTCACAAACACCGGAGCCAACGACAAACACCGGCTCCTGTGCCAGCATGCTTTGTGCAACCCTGAATATCTGACAAAGCTCATGTACAGCGTCTAGCCTGTAGGTGTCACAACCCAATCTAGTGCATACCAAGGACAACACAGGTCTTTTGGCCGCTGTTGTTCGCTTGTCCGTACAAAGTGTTACTCCGCGATTGTATGAGCTATGGAAGTTGGGAGTTCAGGGATAGGGGAGCTGCCCACTCCGCTTGTTCTCACCTCCCAACCTGTGGGGTCACACCAGCAACTATCGTCTGATTTTCTTGTAAACTGCAGCAGAGTTGGCCAAGGTCCCCCCGTTCTCATCGAGAAAAGAAGCAGGGCGAATCGGGGATCTTAAGAAGGGATTTTCTGCCCAGGGATTCTTGATCCCCAGGCCGAGAAGCTACGACAGACCAGTGCCTTCAACCCCGTGCAGCAACGGTTCTGTTGGAGCCCAAGTGAGGAGAGTCTGAGGAGAGGGAAGGTCACGCATAGGGGCCAGGGCTGGGCCACACATAGGAGTTCAGTTTCTTCAGCGCGGGTGCCGGGGCCAGGGGATTCTTGTGCGGTGACAGACAGGTTGATGGGGGGGGGGGGGGGGGGGGGGGGGGGGGGGCAGCCGCAGGGTCGCTATGTGGCCAGGCGGAGCTGCCATACGCAAAGCTATGCAAAGCTATGCAAAGCTGCAGTGGAGAAGATGACGCAGAGTAGTGCTCGGCATGACCGTGTGAGGTGATCCTCGCCATGAAGAGCGGATGCGAGCTTGTTCGGGGCCACAGCCTCCTCCGTAACCTTGCAAGTGTGTGGGGAAGCGATTCTATACAAGAGTATTCTACACTGATGACGTGCGGTGGCAAATCAGCAACAGTCGAAAAAGCAGACAGAATCAGACGGAAGACTCCCTTGAGGAGTTTTGTTGGATCTATGCACCGCTGCGTGCCTCTGCCGTAAGCGTTCCCAAACGTTCATCCATTCTCTGCGGCCTTTTTAGGGAGTGCCAGGTGAAGATGCCCTCACGACGGAGATCAAGCTGAGAGGAGAGGAGGTTGCTCAGCAAGAAGCAGTCGGGGGTTGCCGCCCGCACCATCACAGCGTTGAAGAATTGAAATTTGAGATATTTGTTGGGATTTCTGCCTTTCGACCGAGTATATGTCTTGTTCAAGCGGGTGGGGGAAAACCGGCTGCTAGCGAGAGACAACACATGCATGGTGAGCTGGCGTGCCAGTTCTGTGCACATCTCGTCTTAAGGTACAGCCTTTGATCTACCGGGGGAGCGTGACCAACTCCTACGCGGAGTTCTCAGCGTACAGCTGGCACCCACCTGGAGTTGCTTGTCGCCCTGAGCCTAGTGAGCCCTTTTTGAGGAACCCTAATGCGCAACTACTGAAAGATCTGATGAGCCCTGAGCCCGTAAACACGAAATGCTTGAGACCTAACGAACCTCCTTTACGCTTGCTTGAGGACATGATCAACCACCAGGCGGCCTGTGCCTTTTTAGGCTCGTTCAGGCAGTCAAAGTGCATGCGGATGACTTCTGACGCATGGAAAGCTTAAGTCCACAATGCACTACAGGGCTGACTGTGCAGGATTTCTGTCGAGGATTGAGTTCTCGCCCTGTGCGGCGCAGGTCGTGTTACGCCCCACAGGTTGGGTGATTTGTTTCTGGTTGGCACATGTAGTGCAGGGCTTGCCATGCGAAGAATGGACGGAGCCGCAACAAACAGCGTAAATCATACCTGCGAACATGAGCGGTTAGGCTTTTCGTGCCCTTGCGAAGCAAGACCCTCGGGGATGGCGCGGCAGAGAGAGAGAGAGAGAGAGACCGTAGAAGAAGAAGTAGAAGAAGAAGAAGAAGAGAGAGACAGAGAGATCGGAGTGTGTTGTTTGGTCCTCCCACCATCTTGCTTGCAACGATCATACAGGTATAGTGGAGGGCAGTCTAATGGGATGTAACTCCAACCTGTACTGATGGTGTCACAACTTCCGACTGGATCGCTGGAGCACGTCCCTTGGGACGACCCCCTTGGGGGTTATGTGCTGTGGATGGAAGGAAGGAAGAGAGAGAACATGAGCGGTGTATGAATGCGTCTGGTCACTGGCATGCGCCATCTGAAAAGTTGCAATACACTCATCCTTGGTTCATAAACAGATAAACCAATGCGAATGTTCAATGAACACTTGGACACACGTTAGATAAACAAGCAGTCTCTATTTCTCGAACGAGACCCAAGAAGGTTCTGAACGTGACCGTGACCCAAGAAGCTTCTGAGAACAGTTTCGGGGTTCCAGGGTCCAACGTTGTCTTCTTGATTTGAGGCTTCGGGGACGTGCGGCGTCGAGTCTTACCCGGAAAGGTCAAGGATCGCGATCTCCTTCAGCTGATTGAGTGCAGCGAGGAGGAGCGGAAGGCCCAGTTTGGGCTCCGAACCATGTGCATTCCAACTATTTCCAACTCCAACTCAGCACCTTGCTACACCTTAACCATCTGCCAGGTCCGCTTCCGAACAAGGCATAACCTGGAGGCACCGGGATGTGCCGGCTCCATCTTATTGGGAAGCCTTTGGAGATGTTCGGGGGAGCTGTACTGAATGTTCGCCTCTGATGTGCCAAAGAGCTCGTCCTGGTCTGTGAACAGAATAAGACCTTTCAAGATGTGCCGTTTATTTGCGAAAGTTTCATGTTAGGTAATGTCAAAAGTGTTTGTTCTCCACAAACCGAGCAAACCCAGGTGACCCTGTCTGTTGTAAGTTGGACATTGATTCAGGTAGGTGGGACTTGGAGCGACTGGAGGGTTTCTCAGCTAGGTGGTGCGAGATTCGATACCTTGGACGAAGTAGGCGCAGTGAACCTACACCGACTGCTTGTGTAGCCGCTTTAAGAGCATTGGAAAGGAGAACATCAAGAAGCAGGACGTGACCGATGAAGCCAGGACAAAGCAGAAGAAAGCCAACAGGGCCGGATCGGCATATGTTCCGCTACGATGGTGTTTGCAGTGCTTGTTTCGTTTTTCTTTGCAAATGGCGAGCTGAGAGCACAACGGGGGAAGTCCGGAAGTTCCCCCCCCCCCCCCCACGAATCACCCCGGGCGCAGGTTGCGCACGAGCGCTTTGCGCCGTCCATTGACCGTGGGTTTGATGATTGGCTGCATTATAGGTTTTTTGGTTTAGTGATTCGACGCAAAACTGAAGTCCGAACGGCCGCGCATGTTCCATGTGACTTTCGGCATCGTCATGTACGCTTTTTACACTGTCATGTGCGCGTGTGGCGCCCTTGCTAAATAGCTGATGAAGCCCAGCAGCCCAGCCGAGGACATCGTGACGCCTCCTGGTTGCATGGCCCCTGCCCCCCCCCCCCGCCCCTTCCCCCGGCCCCGGCCCCATTATAATTTGAATCTGCCCCCCACCCCCCAACTAAGTTATAAACTTGTGTCCTTACAGGACCAGGACTGCACACTTCAGTAGCATCTGAGACATCCTTGAGCTGCCGAGGAACCAAAATCTCGGGCAGCGCTGGCTTAGTTCACAACAGCAGCTTCTCCTAGGCTTTCTTTGGAGGACTGGGGAGGTTGTTGCTAGGGCCTATAGGGTCCGGTAAGACTCTAAGAACGGTTCGACGGAGATTTAGATGTGCAGACGGAAAGCTATGCGCCTGCGAACTAGGGTGCTGGCCTTGGCCTGCATGTGGGTGGTTGTCAAAATTATGGATCTTTTGGCGTACCCTAAATATTAGGTGCCGTATCATAGTTGGGATCCAAAAAGGGACCCATGTAGTGATTTGATGTGATTTGCCAAGCGAAGAAGGATTTATGTGGAGGTGGCCTTGGCGTTGACTCCAATCATCAAAAAAAGGCGCTCTCAGAGCCCTACCTTCGCAGAATCTGCTGCTTTTGTTGCCAGGTACAAGGGCAAGCCCGTCCACTGCCCCAACACCCGTCCGCACCAGACACCTTGGGAGAAGGCGAGAACAGAGTTGTACCACAATCTTCGACATCTAGGGAATCTAGGGGGTCACTCGATGCTTCGACGGGTAAGGGCTTCTTCATCAGCATAAGATATAGATGGTGAAGTATTCTATATCGTGAGTACTGAGAGCCCAGCAAAGCCTTGATCACAAAACGGTGGCAAAAAGCACTTCAGAACGATCGCAAATCAAGCAGGGTAAAGCCCACTTTGCGCAATTCGTGTGTTGCTACCAGTATCTGGGTCTTGCCTACCCCTCTACCACAGGTTTGCGAGAATCGTCGGGCAGCCAGCTTTTGCATGTGGTCGCTGAAGTTCCGGACATGCTTTTTTGCAGATTTTTGCATGTCTATGCGAGTTGGAACCCTGGCTTTTTCCGGACACCTTCGTTTACCAAGGGAAGCTTGGTTTCAGTAGCCTGCAGCTGCTTTGATCTGGCAGCTGCCGACGCAGTCCTTGCCATACAAGTGTTTCTAGTGTGCAAGTTTCGCGCCACCTTTTTGCTGCCTGCTCCACAAGCTGCAGCGTGTGTGCTGGGGCCTGGGGTGCCCCACAGCTCAAGAATCCCCTGGTACTCCCCTGAAGAGGCGAAGCTGAACCCCCTCAAAACTCAAGCCTCCAGCATCTTCCCCTCCAGCTCTACTAGTGTTAGCAGCAGCAGCAGCAACAAAGTCAATCACACTCCAACCCTCGACTTTCAGGGTAGCCTCAGTAGGAGTAACAATGTAAACAGCTTGCCCATGGATCGTGAAAGCTCTGCCAGAATGCTAAAGCTGCTGAAGTCTTCCAAGCCCTCCACCCGAGTCACTCGACCTCTTCACAAGCATGGGTCGGCTAACGCGCTGCGCCGAGTGCGGAAGCACTGAAGAGGCGGATTTGCTTCTTGGCCGATCTTCTACTTCGCTGCGTCGGCAACTTCTCACGGTGAAATGAGGCATTTTGTTGGCTGGGGAGGTTTGCGAGGTTCAGTTTTGTGGACTCAGCCCGCTGGGCGGTACGGAGCAGGCCTGACGGCCTAGTGGCATAGAGCGTCAGGGTTTGCCATACAGTACGTTCCTGGGCCTCCGTGTTGTTTCCCAGTGTTGCGACTGGGAAAGTCGTGCTGGCTGTTCATGCTCTGAGCCATCTTCATGTTGCTGGAAGTTGTGCGCATTCGTTCGTTCATTGTCTGTTCGTAGTTTCTGTTTGGGGGTTGGGTTGGGTCCTGGAGGCTTTCCATGGGTGGGTCCGTGAGGGTTGAGGGCAAAGCTTCTGCAGCAGGGATGTTCATGCATGATTTTCGGCCCTCTGCGGGATTGTGTGCGGAGTTCTCTCGGGGTATGTACTCAGGGATGGTCTGGGGGGCTTCACCGCATTTCTTTTGGTGTGCACGGATAAAAAACCTGGCAGACCCATTCAACATGGAGGGCAAGGAAGAAGCGCCAGTTTGTCGTTTTTTGAACGTGAATGCCACCCCAGTCTCAGCATGGAAGCCCAGGACGTGCGCCAAGTGCCGATCTGCCGCTTTGACTCGCAATTATAATAATTATATATAGAGCAGCCATCTTGTAGCAGGTTGCAGTGGAATCACTGGAAGTAGACGTGCCTGCCCCGATCCGCCCTCGCCATGTTACGCGTTCTTGCACGGCGGATTCCCCCCACTCGCGTTGAAGACAAGACCAATGTTGTGGGTGTTTCACTATTGATCTGTTGCCGCCCGTTGAGCTATGAAGTCGGGTTTAGTGGCCACCAGGTTTTTTTCCGCTCTGATTCCAAAGCCCTTCGCCTCGTCGGAGTTCGAGGTCGTCTACTGCAGTCGATCTTGCCAGCGTGCCCATTGGAAGAAGCATAAGCATGAGCCGCGGCAGCCAGACACGCATGAGTTGAGGCTAGTGGCGGTTGCGTAGCATGTTCCCAAACAGAGGCCTCCCAGAATCCTTAGTCCTTAGTTGCCTGGCCGTGGGTTGAGTGCAAGTTGTGAGTCCGAACCGCTTTAGGGGCCACTTTCGTGATTCTGGGATCCTTGCCTCAAGTGGATCCCTTTGATTGTGCCGAGCAGGCGTGTTCCAGAGCCTTCTTCAGAGCCCTTGGGTGCCTTGAGTTTGGGGTATTCCAGAAATCCTATCACTGCTCGGCATGTGCATAGGTACAAAGTTTGCCCGCCGTACGCATGCCTCCGCACCTGCACATCAGCACCCAAAAGCAATCACAGAAAGCACCACAGATGTCTTTTGAGGAGTGCGCAGACCTGGCAGATGCTCTGCAGCGCAAAGCCCGGCGTCAAGCATCCAAGGCAATCTTGGGGAGGGCATATATGGATTCTTTGCAGTAGCGGTAGCGTGGCCCCCTCTGTCAAGCAGCTGGATGCCTGCGCGCTGAATCAGTATCCTCACCCTGGTTAAGCCCTTCCTCTCTTTCACCGCGCAGGAGGCCAAGCGCCTGATGGCTGGGTTTCTTGGCGCTTGTTCCATCCTCTCCATAATTCTCCATATTATCCGATCATGAGCCAAAGCATGGGTATCTCCCAGCGTCTCCTTCATCAGCGGTCCTCCGGACGAACCTGGCAACGCCTGGCAAGGTTTGAAAGTTGGCTGGAAAGCCTTTGTCGGCCACTGCTGAGAATGCTTCCAGCACCACTGGAGGAAGGCCAGGGATCGGATATGCACTCTCCTACCTGTCCGTTCAACGGCCCACTGTATATACCATATTATATATCCATTTTTCATCATAAGTATCACATACACAAAAACTACTTCTTTTGTGTGCTATATGTGATACTATGATGGATTATTTTGTATAGTAACCATTCTTGTTTTGATCAGCCGGAGGCCTCGACGCCGTGATCCTGTGCGCTCCGGCGCCGCCGCGGCGGCGGCGAGTGGAGTGTGCCGGTGAGGCTTTCCTGGAGGCATCTGGGAAACTGAGCTCTCAGAACCGTAAGGGTTTAGGGTTCATAAGGTTTATAGGGTTTAGGGGTAAAATGGACATGGCGGCGGTTCAGGGTTGTTGCTGCGGTGGGTTGCACCCTGCGATAAGATTTTGCTCAGGGGTCAAGCGCGTCGACTTTTTACCGCCGTGCACGGGCTGACTATCTACCTCGTCTACCTCACAAGCATGTGCTAGTGTTACGAGCTTATTTTGTCGACAGCACGGGATGTGGCGATTTCAAGCTGAGGCCGCTAAGTTCCCCTCCACATGCCACAAAGCGTGAGAACCCACTAAAGCCTGCCTTGGTGAGGCCTTTGAGAAGCCAGATCCCAACTTCCAAGCTGCGACCGCGCAGGCATCGCGGTCTTTGGGGGGGGGGAGGGGGGGGAGGCATGGAGGATGGTAGGGGCGGCTCGAGGTTTTGTAGGGGCGGGCTCGCAGATGTAAAGCGCCGGCCTTACGCTGCAGATACGTTCAAGGATCTGGGGAACAGCGCGGAAACGGTGACTTTAAGATGTTTGGCGAATCTCGCCGGGTTGTGCCACGAATCCGAGCAGAGTAACCTAGCCCCATACAGACTTGAACAGCTGGTATTGCATCCTGAATGTACTGTAGGACCATGTTGGCATCCCCTCGATGTAGTTCTCACCGTGCACGGGCACACGCACGCTCACACACGCACGCACATCTCTCTCTCACACACACACACCCACACCCCCACCCACCCACCCACCCACCCACGCACGCACGCACGCGCGCGCATGCGCGCGCACGCGCGCGCACGCGCGCGCGCACGCGCACGCCCGTGCACACAGCTTCTGCACCCACACCGACCCCAGGAGCCCCCACGCACCCCTCGCACGCTCGGCACGCACGTCTTGCACGCGCGTCACGCACCCACGTCACGCACAGAATTGTCTTCGCTTGCGCAACTCGAAACAGCAAGTGACGGCGTCTTTTTGCAGTTTTCACGCTGGATAGCAGCACGTATGTATGAGTCATGTTGACACACTGACCCCTGAGGTGAAAATCCACAGCAACCACCAAAAGGACTCGGGGGGCTCTGCTCGGCAGAAGTTCCGGCCCACACGCTGACTAATGTTGAATTTTCTTTAATCCTCCGCAATCACAGCCCAGCCCAGCAACAGCCTGTTAAGTGGGACAGAAGAGCCCCCTGTCACCAGGAAATCCTGAAAGCCTTCGAAAATCATCCCAGACGTCTGGGAAAGGAGCAAGCTCAAACTGCACCAGCGGCCCCGACGCGGAAGCCGAACGGAGCACGGCGGTCACTCCTGCCAATTAAATGTGTTTGGTTTTCGGGTTTGGGTGGGTGGGGGGGGGGGGGGGGGGTTGGGGCTGCTTTCGTGAAATTGAGAGCCGGTATAGCCTTGACGTACAGGGGCAGCGATGCGTTCCTTTGAGCATCTTTCGCCTTGCAGAGGCGCCTGTTGCAAGAAAGGAACGACCTAGCGGACGTAGCGCCTCGACTCCCCGAATACCATCAAGACCCCAATCCCGAAGCCGACAAGCCCACAAAAAAAGCCGATACTGCAAAAGCTACAGAGCCATGACGAGCATGGCTGGAAGCTCCTCACGACGCGCTGCTCAGGAAGCCTTATCTTCAGCGCTGCGCTGAGCGTGCCGAGCGTAGGTCGAAGCTGCTCCCAAACAAGGCCGGAACTTGGTTCGGCAGCCTACAAGCCTAAGAGTCTTGCTTACATGCTTGTTAAGCTCTGTTTGAAGGGGTTCCGCACCAGAAGGCCTTTGGACGCTTTGGCACATGGGGAGTCTAGGCTTCCGGGGTTGAGGCAGTTGCTCGCAGAAGAGAGCGCTCTAGAGGGGCATTTGGGATTTAGGTTGCCAGGGTGGAAGGCTTGCGCGCCTGAATATCATGCTCCGAAGCCCATACGCCTGGGGAGAACCGAGTTGAGTGCACACTGGTCTGGCCGCGCCGAAGTTTTTCCTGTGCTTTCTGCCATGACTCTAGGTCGAAGGCACCCGGACCTTTGCGGTTTTTTTGTTTGGGGGTGGCTGGGCTCGGAGAGTGTGCGAGATCTGCCTGCATGGTAGGTGCAGCTGGCAAAACGGCTGCAAGGCAGCTTGGACTTGAGTTTGCGTAGGGGGTGGGGCTTCAGCAAGTGTGCCAAGTTTCGTGCATAAGGAGCTAAGTCGAGGTCGGTACGTCGTGGTTGTAATTGTGGTGCTGTCACAGTGCTGAATCGTCTACCCCATACGTGCCATCAGTGCCTCACCATCTCCTCTTCAGCGTGCACGCTTTTCTCACCAGACTTCGGGATCTGCAAGCAGTCCTCGTTGCGTATGCCTACGCCCTACGCCTTCCTTCAGAGTCCATTGCACGCCAAGTTTGCAGGCGCAGGCGTTCATCTGCCCTATCGTTGATCGGCTATGCGTGCCGAGCTTTTCTCAAAGAGGCAACGATAATGCAGCAAAAAAAGAGGCAACGAATAGACTCGCCTGCAGTTTAAGGACGAGTGAAAGCGCCCCAAGCTGGAAGCTTCCTAACCGTTACAGAAGCTGCAGTTCCCTGAAATGACGACATGTCCGCAACAAAACAAACCCCAACCCCCAACAGAAGCACAACGGTGGCGACATCCAAAGAAGATCTCCCTTTTGGCCCGCTTCCCCCCAAGGCGTCGAGCTCTATGCCCTATTGGGTGTGGAGGTTTCCGAGGAGGCGCTGTGCTGATGTTCAGCGCCGCGTACGGCGCCAATCAGCACTTTTGCGCTTGTTCTTGATCTAGCCTGGTTTTGTTCGGGTCGAGATGTTGAAAGTCGCGGGGCGAACAGGGTTTGTCTTTCCTTCCGTTATTCACCCTGCTTCAAGACTCTTAATCGCCATGTCTCTTTGGACCCACCAACCTTTGCTGCCTCGCTTGTCGTGAAGTCCATCCCCTGAGTTCCCGACATCACGAACACTTCCTGTGTAGCTGTAGTAGCCCAGCGCCTCCCTTTATAGTCGAGTAAGCAAGCTTAGCCACATTCTTGATGTTACCTTTGCGGGCTCATCAGATGGTCAAAATGCTCCAAAAGGTTAATCTGCCTGGAAACTTGTCAAGTATAGGCTCCTCATTGACTCATCATTCCTCAGTCCTGGGTTTCGGAGGCCTTCCCAGCAGAGGAGTCGGTGCGTGAAGCATACAAGCGCCGTGGCTGAAGAGCTTGGGGTACTCTGCGCCTGTAGCCTTTGCAGGGAAGCTACTGGTCACTGAACGGCAATGTATTGTTTCCTAGCGATCTTCCACCTTCGACCGCTATCCGGCCGGCCTTTGTTTCGCCTATACTGGAAGTCCGAAGTCATGCTCTGCTCTTTGTTTGGCAGATTGCGTGCAATTTGCCATGATTTGCATCTACGTCGATTTGCCCGATGCGGGCTTGTGATTTTTTTGAAGTTCCAGCTAAGGAAGATGGTGCTGATCCACCATCCGGACAAGACGGCCAGCAAAACCCTGGCCTTCCAACTCATACAGGAAGCTTACGAGCAGCTCGGCCTAAGTTGTTGCAGGTTGGGAAGATATTGGGGTTGGTGTGGGGCTTTTTGGGGTTGCTATCCCCTTGCGCTGGTCGGGCAAACGGGGGTCAGTGTCGCGGAAGCCAAGTCGCAGACGGATTGATGCAGGTACCTGTCTGACACTGACAACAAGCAGATCTACGACTCGACACTTCCCTTCAACGACAATCTGCCATCACAGGCCCGGCCTTGCCATACCATAAGACCCCTCGTAAGTGCTCTCTTGCGGTTTTCGAAGATCCCGCGAGTCCGGAATCTAAGGGCCTTGGTGTCTTTTTGCGGGGTTCCGCCTAGGGCCCCAAACCTGCTTCGCGACAAAGTCCATAGTGGGTTCATGGATGGAAAAGGTCTGGAAATCTTGACATTGAGGACAGTGGGGATTGCATACTCCTGCATGGGGCCTATAGGGTTTACTTCAGTGTTTGCACGCCATGCGCCCTGAACTTGTGCACTTCACGCCGAAGCCCAAAGCCATCCCAGAGGAAACTTGGGCTCACGATGATCCGCAGGCGATTTCCAGAACAGGCCGACTCAACAGTTCAGAGTCCCCAGACTGATCACAGCAAACCTAGCCCTCGCAAATCCTGCGAACTATTTTTAAAAGCTAGTCGAAACTCCTCAAACTTCAAATCCTCCACATCCTCCACCCTTCCACCCCAAAGAGCCTTGAGAGGAGGACTTGCGAAGCTGTGGCTTTTTCCAAGCTCTCGGTCCTGTCTTCCGCAGGCTTGGGCATGAGGGGAGTTCGGCTCATGGGGGGTCTGCCAGTAGTTTCGTGGACTTTTCTGAGCACCCTGAGCACCCTGAGGGTGCTAGAATCGGTTCGGAGGTTCGATGCGGTGGGCGGTAGGTGTTCACGGCCCCTCGACCCTGAATCATGAGCTTCCCGCCGCACGGCCCAGGATCACGCTCGCACAGTTGATCTGTTCAAAGAATGCTTTACACCACAGGCAGTATGTGCAGGTGTGCTTAACCGCTCGGGGCTCGAAAAGATTTATCCATGCAGCTACAGCGTTTGGGAAAGCCATCTTGCCCGTCATTCCAGTACGCGTGGGAAACCGGAAAACTCATGTTGCCGACTAAATGTGGAGCCGTCGTTGTCCTTGCAGGAATGCGAAGTGGTCTGAGCAACAGCCTGTGCCCGACCTCGGCGGCCCTCATACGAGCCTGGGCTGTCAAGGATGATACGCTTGTTTGAACCTCGGCACGTGATCCTCATGAGAATTCAGGAAGGCTTGCCTGAGCTGGGAGAGTCAAGGCTGGAGCATAGGATTCGACGTCCGGTGTCCACAAATGAGGCCACTTGAATCGGTCCATGCCTTCTACAATTGGTGGCGCCTCGGCCCTTTGCGAGATTCTTGAGGGTGTTGTCCTCGTTTCCTCCAGCAAGCCCACTAAATAATCAGTCTCGCAGCACGACCCACACCCTACACCCCTAATCCCAAGGTAGTCAGCATGAGGGAGAGAGAGAGGTCTGTGAGTTCTACAGAAGCAGTAACATGTGTCTTTCCCTGCAGTGCTCTGAGTCAGCTAGGCGGCACAAACAACCCTTAAGGTACCACTTCGAGTCCTGGAGGGACGTGGGACCCAGGCCTGGCACGGGCTCAGAGAGTGGCAAGGGTGCAGAGTTAACCAGGATGTTCAGTGTGGAGTACGGACGAGGGTTTGTGGCACTGTGGCACTTGATTGAGGTGTTCAGGGTTTTAGAAGAGTTTTGCGGAGTTCCCCGCAGTTTTTTTGGCGGAAAGCCGTCGCGCCAGCTGACATCATAAGGATGTTGAGGGTGCACAGGGGCTGAGAGATGCTGCGCCCGCTTGTGGAGCCAGTTCCGGGAAAGTGTCTCTTCAGCCAGGCTTGTACCCTCAAGCGCCTCGCCCTAGAAGGTGTCTCCGGGCTTGCCGAAAACCACGGAAGCATAAAGGTTTGCACCAAGGTTTCCAGCAATGCTGTCAGCATGGCCTGCGAATGCAAATGGGGCCGGACTCAGATTTTGAAGCTAGATGAGCGGCCGTCAAATTCTGGGGATCTTTGTGTTGGGACACTGCAAGCGAAGAAACCCTGACCCCAGCCCCTCAGCCCTCTTAAGGGCTCCTGAAGGGCCTGAGTCGCTTGTAGAAGGTACCTGGAGAAGCATGGGCTACAACTGGAAGACCTGCAGTGGTGCCCCCGAGAAGAGCGCCGAGCCCGGCAGAAGCAGCAACTCGGTCATTGTAGACCAGGATCCCTAGAGGCCCCTGCCCGCCCGCCGCCCGCCCGCCCGCCCCCTAGCCTTCCCCCCCCAAGCAGCGGTGCCCCCACCAGATGGAGACTTCTTGGCTCACAACAGAGTGACTGCATCTCCAGTTCCCGCAGTGCTTCTTGAAGGGTTTGCGGCTTTCCCCAAAAGCATCCGGGCTTTTTCTCCGGCTTTTCTGGGGATGATTGCGGAGTGCGTGTCGGAAACAGCTTCTCATCGCTGAAGCATTGGGCAAGGTTTCTCTTGGTGCCAGGCGTGAAGCTATTCACGGATGTTTCGTGATTGGATGACATGTTGCTTTGTTCACGGCTCGGCCCCGCTACGCAAGGAATGAGCAGATCCGCAAGCAGTTCGATGTCCACGAGAGGCTGCGAATCATGAGACTGGTGGATCTTGCCTGGCAGAACGATCCCAGGACCTCAAGTCCGGACCACCGGGCCAGACTTATCCGCACACGTAAAGCCAGCATGGAGCTGTGAGTTTCAAGGATGTCCTCAGCCACAGCAGCCCTGAACATGACTCTCCATCCCATTCTTCCCTTGCCCGAAGGATCGCGTGGGAAAAAGCCCAAAGCGACAAGCTGCCCCCGAAGCAGAAGAAGACGCAGAGCCCCAGGAAGAAGGCCGATATCAGCACTTCAAGTTCAAGGGTTGGTTTTTACCGCACAAGTGGTCATCCGATCTGGAGTCTAAGAGTGTTTCCGCAGCCTACGGTGGTTTGTAGGATATTGGGCCTGGGGTCGTGAAGGGTCCCCGTTCACAGTCTATCTTAGTCATGTGCATCCAAATCTCCTTCTATTGGCCAGTACTTGTAGTTTGGGAGGGAACTAAGCCGGAACGAATGTAAACCCTACATACATACATAAAAATACACAACATACATACATGCATGCATACATGCATACATAACAGACAGACAGACAGACAGACAGACAGACAGACAGACAGACGGACATACAAAAGTAACCTAAACCTAGAACTCTGAAGGCGTTGCGACGTCGGGGTTGCTGAGAGCCTTGTCAGGCTGCCACGAATCAGCAAGCTCCGTCTGAGCAGGAGGCCAGCAAGCCCCAGCCCCCACCGCAGCCTTCAAACCATCCAAGTGGCAAGTGCCGAACCCCTAAAGTTTTCAGCACGGGCTGCGTTGCATCATCTTTTTGAAATAGGATTTAGGGGAATTAGGGTGAAGAGCTTCGGTTTGCTGGTGTCAGGCTGCATTCAGGTTGTTGAGCCTTTTGTTGCCACGCATATATGCAGCAGAGCATGAGGCAATTCCCGAAGCCTCCAACGACTTACGAGGCCCCACGAGCCATTCCTCCTGCTCATCTTCATTGTATGTGAGATGTGACAGGTCGAGAATCTGCGAAAGCAGCGGGAGGAAATCAAGAAGATTGCTCCTTGTCGCCCAGTGTTGGGGTTCACGTCCGGATTGCTGACCGAGAAAAGATCAGAAAAGCCTCCCCTTGATTGCAGAGGTGATTTGAGGTGGTTTCTACCTTGAGCACAGAACGGGTCCGAGACTTGAAAGCTGCGAAGCTCGAGCCTTCCCTCTTGCTTTGAACACGTTGAACAAACGCTCAGAGGCCTTGACCTTGTGCCGTGGATGCTTTGCTCTCTTGCAGTAGCCGTTTCCGTACGAGGTAAACAAATATGTGCCATGGCACACCCAAGCAAAGCGACAGAGAACCGATTCCCAAGAGGCCCAAGGCTTGATTTTGCACGAACTCTTGAAGCCAGGCTTGGAAATATGTGGCCCTGCCGAAACAGTTGTGCAGTGTGAGGCAAAGTCCAGGCGCCAGAGGCTGCGAAAACTGGTGTGGGGCCGAGCTTATTTCAGGGCGATGGGAATGGGAAGGATGCACTTCTTGACCAATTTGCATCTGAGATGGCAGCTTCTCCATGGTGATTCAAGGATCTTTGTGCATGTTGCGCTGGCTTTAGTAGCTAGGACCCCAGCAATTTCGGGCTTTTGGTGCACCCTCCATGGGAATGGGGGCTGGGGAGTAGGGTGGGCAGGGCTCGAGGGTTGAGGGGAATCTGGCCAAGCCTTGAAGTTTGAGTATGTATGCTTTCCAGGCCTTCTTGTTCAAAACTCTGTTTCTTTCTTGGCTCCCTTGCCCCTTTCCGGGATCCCCGGACGACGAACTTCGCATACTCGCGGGTCACCAATTCTCAATAGAGGCACCCTGGATATAGTTGTTGGAAATATGCTGGCTAAAGGCAGCGCAGAGGAAGATCAGATTCAGTCTTGGGCCTTGAAAAGACGAGCAGTAATTCGAGCGTAAAGATGAAAAGGGCATTGGGCCGGACAAGAGCACAAAAGGGGCCGAGCGATACGTGAGCATCAGAAAGGTGCTTCTCCCGAGAACAGGCGCCCCAGATTCTCCTTAGGTCGAGTCCTTGGGCCTCCTGGTCAGCGGCGTCGAGCTCGAGAGGCAGCATGGGGACAGCTTCGTTTAGTAGGCGGCGGAGTTGGTGGAGGGAGGGCGTGCCTTAACATGGGTTGGCAGGTGAAGGTTGGAAAGTTTTGTTTGGGTCGTGTTTGGGTCGTGGTGCTTGCACAAGTCTTTGGGGAATCTTCGCGAGCACATGGAGACGCAACACTGCGGAGGATGACCTTTAGCACCTCAAATCCCAAGTAACAGTAGCTGCCTTGGCACCAAAGACGCTTCAACAACAGAGAGTGAGGCCGATGTGATAATCCGACATGTTAAGCATCTCATGGAAAGTTTCGAAGCTCCGACGGTCCCAAGGTATTGCCTGAAAGTTGAGGGTGACGCCGAAGAGCTGGAGGACTTTGGATCTAGGCTGTGCGGGGATCCGATATTCAGAGCTCTGTGAGTCCAGTTGTTCCAACTTCCCTGAGCTGCAGAGGATAGCATAAGTTGCATCCTGCACGCTTGCTGAGGTGTTGTGCGTGAGGTATACAGGCCGCGGTCACGGTGCGCAACCGAAGAGCCCTCAACGGGATAGGAGCCTCTGCCCCCCCAACCTCCACATTTTGGGCAGGACCTGGCCTTTGAGGTCGAGCGCCTGGCATCTTTACCCCCTGAGGAGATTGTTGAGGTGCCTGGCCTGCATCTTTAGGGAGTCAGGGTTCAACTTCGGTTCAACGTGGGCGTGTTTTAGGTAAGGCCTTGCTTGTGCTTTGTCTAGTTACTAGTTCCTTGGGCATCAGCTGGCCTTTACACTGGGATCCGGTTGTTTGGTCCACGAAGGTCCCGATCTATTTTTTGGGTGTTGGTCCTAAACAATTCTTTCAGGGGATGTTGGGGGAAGAAGTGGCACAGTCCGCAAGCCATGCGAAATCCAGCGACAATCCCGATGTTGATCAACTTCCCGCTTTCCACCCACAGAATTCAGGAGCTCACCGAAACTGACGAGGAGGAGGCCTCACTCCCCGCATTGGGGGTGCATCCTGGGCCCTGGACCCCTCAGAAACCACTCGCGCCAGAGACACCCAACAAGTGCGGCGTCTTTACAGCGTTGGACAGAACATAACTTGACAGAACGTGTCTCCATGTCCGCCCCTGTCTCCGGGCGGCCATAGAGCTACAGTCAGGGAATCAGAAGCCCTCTGGGTCAACTTCTGAGTTCATCCCAGTGCATATTCTGCGTTTCAGAACCCCTTGTTTGAGAGCCACGCCTCGCCAGTCCTGAAGATGTCAGCTCAATCCCTGAAGGCCCTCGGGACATGTGTTCCCCCCTTTTTGGGGCCATGTTAGGGTTTAGGGTTGAGGGCTCTTACCAGGGTTTAGTAAAACATCAATCCGGGCGTGAAATTCTGAAAGACACTTTGTGCGCCTCGCGAGGCCAGCAAGCCGAAAGCTGCTTCAGAGGAAGCTCCTTCTTGCACCTTGGAAACACAGGGCGCCACAAAGGTTCCTAGGACATGAGACGCCAGACCCAAAAAAGGGAGCCTCCGATACTTTGTTCGGCACGTTCCGTTCTCAGCGCTCTTCCGGGTGGATCTTCACGCTGCATGCCAGTGCCTGCACCAAGAAGTCACCGTGCAAGTCGCCGATGTAATTCAAAGAACTGGGGAGAGGTATGTATGCTGCAAAGCGTGCACCGATATATAATATGCGCCGTCGACCGCCAGCGTGCCGAAACCCAAACAACTGTGTAAGTGTCTGTGTGTGTGTGTGTGTTAATATTGAGGCCTTGTTGCATGGTGGTCGCGTACATAATGGATCTACCTCGTTCCAGCACATACCTCCTCAGTGCACGTCGCCGTATGACCCCGTGTTTTGTTGTTCCTGGTATCGACGCTCTTTGTTTTTTGTCGTCCAGTAGTTTCCATTCGCGTACTGCTGCAGTACATGGGGCGGATTTGTTGCTCAAGAATGGGGGGGTGGGGTGTTTTAGCCGTGTTTGTTTGTCTTCGACCGAATGTTTCGTGGCTAGCTAGAAGTACCTTACCACCTGCAAGAGAGTGGTCCAATGGACTTACCATTGCGATGTGTTGTTACATGCGCAATAAGTGCAGTACAGCTGTTCCGTGCTTTCTGTCTGTGTGTTTGGCCAGCATGTTGGAAAGTGAGCTAGCTGACGGTAGGTTGTTCGCACATTGCAGGTGCTGCCCAACTCCGCAATCATAATTCAGTAGGACATCAGCATGGCCCCTAGCATGAGTCGCAATACACCTATCCAGTAGGAAATGTCGTCAGCACACAGCAGTTGCAGCGGTACGAGCGGTAGGAGCACAGGTCACAGTCGCAGCGTCGCAATAGCCGTCGTGGATATCGCTGTGTTCGTTACAGAATCCTTCTGCACACGGGTGCTGCACCCATGTGCGAACATGTTCAATGAACATGATCACCCAGCTCAAGGTACCTTCTGCAACGGCACTGGCCGGAATGCCGTCAGCAAACAGGTCGTTTCGCGTGTCAGGGGCAGGGGGGGAGTTGAATTGAGGGCAGTTCATGGGCGAACGGTGGACCGGGAGTGCGATCTGTGCGCATTGTGATGTTTAGCATTCTCCGAGACCTGAAAAGGACATCTTGAGACTCACTGCATTAGTTCGTCAGTCGTGCGGTGGCGTCAGCCAGTTCCTCTCCTGAATTTCTCCAGTTTCCGGAGCTGTTTGTGGGCCAAGGAGATGTTCAATGGTTACGGGTTGCGCACTGTGCTCACCCCGAAATTTCGATCAAGCTCCCTTCACAAGAGTTCGCGAGACAGGACTGCATGTTTTGTGACGGAACCGGCAAGCAGAAGGTCGATGCCAAGGCCGGCAGAGGGGATTTTAGCTGTGTTTGGGGTTTAAGGGTTGCTCCTTACTCTAACAGTCCTTAATAGGGATGACAACAGGGGGTTAAGGATTGTTAGTATAAGGGGGAACATCCCAAGTTTAGGGGTTGCTCCTTTTTTTTTTCGACCCCTGTAGACATTTGCGGACAGCCTGGCATGAGTCTGGCAGCCAGCTTGCCACGCAGGAGGAGGAGGACCAAGAATCGGCCGAAGCGAAGCCAACGAAAGACGCTTGCAGCGTTCAGTGTTCTTACGTCTGTTCCCGTTTGAATTGAAAGTAAATTGGGTTGTCTTTGGAGTCGAAGCAGATCGGGTGTGACTAGGAGCCACTATTCACAAGCAGCAGCACACCACACCTCACAATTGAACTAGACTGCTAAGCGGGAGTATGTTTAGGGGGAGTCTGGAACAGCATGCTCAAGGGCAGGAGATTTGGTGTGCCTGACCAGACATAGCCCTGGACATACTTCAGATTGCCCTTGCACGTCTGTAACCTGCTCAGGGGGATGTTCCCGTAGAGCTGGAGGTCGGAGACCACTCGGATTTCAGAAGACAGTGCCCTGGAAGGGAGACTTCAAACTTCGAACCGCTGGAAGCTTAATGGGGGGGCCCTTGTTGGGCTCCCTAAGCCTCTTTAAGGGACTCTCAAGGTTGGACCTAAAAAGATCTCTCAGGAGAAGCGGTACCGCCGCAAGACGCCGCGGCAGCTGGCGCAGGAAGCCGTCTTCGACTCCATGTGGGCCTCTGGCATCCTGGCTCTGATAGTGTTGTAACAGTCCTTAATAATTGAGATGAGAGTACCCCGTTATTATAGGCCCTATGAAGGACTGTTAGTACAGGGGGGAACATCCCAAGTTGAGCTAACATCAGAACCCGGGTTAGGATTGGCGCGGTTTGTGTCCATATCTCTAAGGAATCTAAGGTTGACAAGTTTCTTCAGAGACCTTAACAGGGTTCCGAAAGAGGATCCCCAATGAGGCCTTTGTCACCTTTCGAGACTGTTCAGGCATGCGGCCCACTGAGACGCGCCACTCCCCTGAGCTCCGTGAAGCACGCCAGCGCCGTGCGGAGCTCGAGAGGGAGGCCCCTGACATTATAGTGAGCCTTCTGAGCTTTTTTAGTTCGTGTCTTGTGGTGTTCTGGGTCTCTCCCAGTGCTCTGTAAGTCCATGGTCTTTTCGCAGGGCGCTTCAGTCCCCTTTGTGTGGAGGAGCGTCGCCAACGCCGTGAGCAGAGGCTCAAGGAGACAGGGCATGTTCTTGGTGTCCTCAGAGACTTTTTGACCATTGTGCGTTAGCTGCTCGTTGCTACTCAAATCTGAGCTGCTTATTTGTCTTCACAAACACCAAATGAGAAACCATCAGTGAGTGCCTTTGATGCTTTGGGTTGTTGAACATTCAGCCATTGTACCACAAACATCCTGATGCCAAGTTGAACTGGTGTTCAGTAACTTTCGGGCGAGCTTTTTTTAGCGCATCGGGCCAACAACAGCTGGAGTCAGCTTTCCACGGGCTTTTGCTTCGTTCGGGTCGATGGGCTGTTGGTTCCTGGAAAGGCACCTGGGACAAGGCCTCCACCCTGCCCCACCTGCCCCACCCTGACCCAGGAGGAAGGCAAAGAACAGCAAGAGAGAAGACAGCTGGAGGAAGAGGAGGACGTTCCTGAGGCGCGCTGTGAAGACAAAGTGTCCAGTCGTGGTATGCCACGCTAAGATGCGCTGAGCCTGCGCCCTTCTTGCTTCAGCACCTACTGTCTTCTCACCGTAAAATCGTGGCGAGCAGGTCGACCACCTACAATTTGCACTGCGAACGAAACCTGTAGAGGTTCTTTGACTTTCAGATGTTCACAGAGAGAGAGAGAGAGAGAGCGGGAGCAGGTTTCTAGATGCGCATGCGCGGGAACTCCATGGAACTCCTCAGTACCAATAGCCTCCGTGTTTACACTGTGTTGCCATTCCGACCACGAGCGAAGGGCACGCATTGCATGCGGAGGTTCAGGGACTAGCAGCACAAGAGCAGAGCCGCCACCTCATGCCCAGCAGCAGAAGAAGAAGAAGAAGAAGAAGAAGAAGAAGAAGAAGAAGAAGAGGAAGACGAAGAAGGAGAAGAGGAGAGAGAGAGAGAGAGAATGTGTGTGTGGGGTGTGTGTGTTTTGTGTTGTGTGTTGTGTGTTTGTGTGTAACGGTGTGGTATCGAGGACTTTGCCCTAGCCGTGGACCGAAAAGAGGAGCGGTTTCAGAAACTTGGGCATATTTTCATCATGGGAAGCCTTAAACAAAGCAAAGGTTGCGGGGGGGAGGAGGATCAAGAAATAAGCTCCAAGGGTTCATATTGGTGCACAGTATAGAAGGTTGCCGTGCTGAACATGCGCAGGGGTTCAGGGACTGAAGGCGATCATTCCTGCGGCTGATCTCAAAGCGCTTGTCGACCTAACAACCTCAACAACCTAGACAACCTAGACCACAAGGCCAAATGCAAATCTCCAAAAGGGAAGGCCGGGCTCCGTTTCCTCATCAGGGCTTGGGGGATCGAGAACATGGGGCTGGAGCTTTACAGGGCCTGGTATCCTCTCCGCCCCGATCCTAGCAGCCGAGCCACGCCTGTGGCCAAGGAAGAGGGTGCAGAAGCGCGCAAAGTTCAGCGTTGGGCCCCAGGACTTTCTTCGGGGGCTGAGGGTGTGATGGGCCGAGCTGAAAGCCTTCGCCAGAAAGCCTTTCCCAAAGCGCCCCCCCCAAATTGGCCCCAAAACCAACTTTCTTGAACTCCGAACTCTGAACTTGCCAGGGTAGTAGCAGAATGGTGAACCCTACCTTGCCGTACCCGACCCTAGCCTACCATGCCCTACACTACACTACCCTGCCTGGATTTACCCTATCTTTTCTTCGTCCACCCCACATTACCCCAGATCATCCCACGTGTGTCGGGTAGGGTTGGGTAGGGTGCGGTAGGGTTGGGACAGTGCCACCTGCCCCTCCAGGCCCCCAGTAACGATTTGGTTTGCTTTAACAGACTTTAACAAGCTCCCTGCAGAACCCTGCCTTTGGTGCCTTCGGAGGAGGTGCTGGAGGTCCTAAGCCCGCGGACGCACGATGGCCAGAAAAGGAAGGAGGTGCCGAGCCGAGTTGAAGAAAGCTCATGAATCGATGCGGGGTAGACAAACCTCTCTGGGTAAAATTGCTTGTCAGAGTACATCAATCAAGCATCTCTGCATGGCAAGATCTGATGTTTCAGCCCTGGGCCAGCGGTGTCTCACCTCAACTTCGCACATGCGAGAGTCTAGACCCAACAAGAGCTTGCGCGCGCGAGCCCATGTATCACGTTTCCCATGCGCCCTCACTGCAGGATGACGAATTGGCTTTCCATGATCGTGAGACAGATCCCGCCACGGTGCGCAGAGGGGCCTTCACAGGGAGTTCGCTGTGCATCGAGGGAGCTGTAACTTGTAAGGTCGCCAGAATGGGGACAAAAACTCTCTGTATGTCAGGATCGTTGAAGGGGGGCCTGGTATGCATGTGGCGGGTGGCGGGTGGAGCTTGCGATGCAAGACAAGGGCCACAAGCATGGTGCCACGTCCAGGTACGAAGTGTGGGGCTTCTTGTGGTTTCGGAGTTGAGGGTGTGTCTGAAATCCTTGCAGTTTACAACCATGAGTTTGCATGAGTAAAATAATATAGACTTCAACGTTTTACCAGTTCCAGTTGGCAAGTTTCCTTTAACTCTCATGAATGTGTCTTTGAGTTTCAATTCCGTATCAGTGGCCATGTTTAAATGCAATCGAACCACAGCAAACTCTACGACTCTACATTAAAGTTGCGACGCTGCGAGTGGGCATTGTCAGTTAATTGTTTTCGGCTAGTTTAAGGATTGTTCTTGGCCTTCTTCCGTGCCAAGCCCCATATGAAACCCCAAAAAAGCATCGCAAAGCTGAAGTTACGAAGTTCGAAGTCAGCCAGCCTTTCAGGTGGACAAGATTGCCAAGCTCACGGAGTTCGCCCGAATCGGGGGCACCGTGGAGGGGGCATCCCAGGCCTGCGCCGGTTGTCACGACTGAGGTTTTGGAGGGGGAGCAGAGCTCCTCTGCAACCCGTCCCCGGAGCTTTGAGAGTCCTGCTGTTTTTTGAAGATCTGCGTAGTCCACGGCAGGGGCCCAAGGGGATTCTGTGTTTAAAGATCTACTCACCTAGAAAGAGCCCCATGTTCTCCACCACCCCTGCATTCGGAGATCATCGTCGCCTCCTTGTCTGCCTCAAGCGAGCTCCGAGTCTTGGCGCAGGAGTTCACGGTGCGTCGCAGGGTGCTTGAGGGCGCTTCGGGTTCTTTTCTGGGTTTTTCGGTGTGCCTCGGGGGTGCACAATGTCGGGATGCCGTGCAGCCTTTAACATCTTCGTTCTGTCCTCTGCTCCGAAGCCCTCGCCTGTGGAGCTGCAGCGATTGAGATGGCGTCGGCATGTTGATGGGGGTTCAACGGTGACCAAACGCCTCCCAGGCATGTGCTTTGCTGACCTGGAGGACGTCGGCTGCAGTGAGGTTTTCGGGCTTTCCATGGCAACCCCCTTAAGCAGCCCCTTTCAGAGCTTGAACTTCGCATGGGATTAAGTTCTAAGGTCTGGGCTGTTTAGTAAGTTTCAGAGTGGGATTGGGATGTTTAGACTAGTCTAGACCCTGTAAGTGCGAAGTTCTTGGATGGTTGACAAAATTGGAGAGCGAACAGCGCAGACGCAGATCTCCAGCAGGAACGTCGCCGGGACGAACCCGAGGACTATGCCGAAGAGGCCCGGACAACCTCAATCCCAAAGGTTCCGATGGTTGGGAAACGGGTGCATGTTGGCGCGATCGTCGATGCGCCAGTGGCCCTAGTAAGAGTGTCGAAAGTCACAGTCCATCTTGCTAAAGAAGGCAAGTGACCGCAACTTGGCATTGGGGTGGTGTCGTATTCTTTCCTATTGCAGGTGCTGTTGCTCCTGAGCGAGTGCGTCGCCTCCTTCTTCGCGCTCGGACGCCTGCCTTGAACTTTGACAGGTCCCTCAGGCAGTTGCTGATTCGTAAACCGCTCTTTCACAAATCTTCAGAACATGCATGACTGGCCTCGGGCTTCTGGGATCTGCGACTATGGGGACCGCCAACATGGCATGGGCTTGCCCCGAGCTAGAAGCTTCCCCTAACCCAACCTTGAGCCTTTTGCCCCTACACATAGACAGATTCGTTGCCCTAAATCCTAGATTGATGCAAGCCGATTCTTCAGCTCCAAGAGAGATGCTTCTCAGGGCTCCGGCCATCGGGCATTCAACTGGCACCGGTGGTTCGGAACCGCGTCAAGCGCGTGCGGCAGGCTCTCCGCGAGACTTTGGCCGATTTGGGGAGGGGCACCTGTTTTAAAACTTCGCCCTCTTTGCCACCACTTCTTTTCTTTTTTTGCACACTCCCAAAGTGCCTCCAGGAATTTCTAAGCGTTGCTCGTGCAGGAAACCCCATCCGGCTGGGTGACCCAAAGTCTCGAGTGAGTGCAGACTTGGTTCAGGCACAAGGCGTTGTGGCCAGCTACGCCTAGCATATATATATATATATATATATATGCTCGCCCCCCCCCCCCCCATGATCCACACATTTGGCCTCGGGAAGGGGGTTTTGGGAGGGGGGGGGGGACTCCAGACTCCAGATTTCCAGAAAAAATCTGGAGTACCCGGGCCCCGGACTCCAGACTCCAGATTTCCAGAAAAAATCTGGAGTACCCCCAGACTCCAGACTCCAGACTCCAGATTTCCGTACCCCCAGACTCCAGACTCCAGATTTCCAGAAAAAATCTGGAGTACCTCCAGACTCCAGACTCCAGATTTCCAAAAAAATCTGGAGTACCGGGACTCAGGACTCCAGATTCTGGAATCTGGAGTCTGGGGTCGCGAGCACTCCAGATTTTTTCTGGAAATCTGGAGTCTGGAGTCTGGGGCCCCGGTACTCCAGACTTTTTCTGGAAATCTGGAGTCTGGAGTCCGGGGCCCGGGTACTCCAGATTTTTTCTGGAAATCTGGAGTCTGGAGTCCGGGGCCGGGTACTCCAGATTTTTTCTGGAAATCTGGAGTCTGGAGTCCGGGGCCCGGGTACTCCAGATTTTTTCTGGAAATCTGGAGTCTGGAGTCCGGGCCCGGGTACTCAGTCCGGGGCGCGGGTACTCCAGATTTTTTCTGGAAATCTGGAGTCTGGAGTCCGGGGCCCGGTACTCCAGATTTTTTCTGGAAATCTGGAGTCTGGAGTCCGGGGCGCGGGTACTCCAGATTTTTTCTGGAAATCTAGTGTTTAGGGTTTAGTGTGTAGGTTTCAGGGTTTAGTGTTTTGTGTTTAGGGTTGTGTGTTAAGTTTAGGTTTTAGGGTTTAGGGTCAAGCGGCTCGGCTAAAACCCAAATAAAACCCTAAACTCTGAAATCCAAACAGTAAGCATCTGAAACCCCGACGGGTTTTTGGTTTCAGGTTTAGATTTAGTAGGGCTCGAGCTTCTGGCCTTGGGGTTTACTGTTTAGGGTTTAGGGTTTAGGGTTTAGTGTCTAATGTTTAGGGTTAGTTTGAAATGTTTAAGGTTCAGTTTTTGGGTTAAGTGCTTAAGTGTTTAGGGTTTCGTGCTAAGTGTTTGGGGTTTGTGCTAAGGGCTTAGTGTTAAGTTTTTAGGGTTAGTGTTTAGGGTTTAGTGTTGAGGGTTTCGGGTTTGGGTTTTAGGTTAAGGGTTTTAAGGATTTTTACAAATTTAAATGATCTCGGGAAGGCACCGGGGCTGCCCCAGACCATTGACAACTGTTTAGGCTTTAGGGTTTAGTGTGTAGGGTTTAGTGTGTAATGGTTAGGGTTTAGTTTGTAGGGTGTAGTGTTTAAGTGTTTAGGGTTTAGTTTTTAGTAAGGGTTTAGTGCTTCAGTGTTTAGGGTTTCGTGTTCAGTGTTTGGGGTTCGTGCTAAGGGCGTAGTGTTAAGCTTTTAGGGTTAGTGTTTACGCTGGTGTTTAGGGTTCAGTGCTAAGGGTTTCGGCTTTTTTTTGGGTTAAGGGTCTAGTGTGTAGGGTTTAGTGTGTAATGTTTAGGGGTAATTTTTAGGGGTGCTTAGGTGTTTAGGGTTTCCTGTTAAGTGTTTGGGGTTTGTGCTAAGGGCTTAGTGTTAAGTTTTTAGGGTTAGTGTTTAGGGTCTGGTGCTGAGTGTTTAGGGTTTAGTAGTGCTTAAGTGTTTAGGGTTTCGTGCCAAGTATTTGGGGTTTGTGGGCCCAGTGTTAAGTTTTTAGGGTTAGTGTTTAGGGTCTGGTGCTGAGTGTTTAGGGTTTAGTGTTAAGGGTTTCGGATGTTTACTAGTGTTCAGGGTTTAGTGTGTTGGGTTTAGTGTGTAATGTTCAGGGTTTAGTTTTTAGGGTCTAGTGCTTAAGTGTTTAGGGTTTCGTGTTTAGGGTCTAGTGCTTAAGTGTTTAGGGTTTCATGTTAAGTGCTTGGGGTTTGTGCTAAGGGCTTAGTGTTAAGTTTTTGGGTTAGTGTTTAGGGTCTGGTGCTGAGTGTTTAGGGTTTAGAGCTAAGGGTTTCGGGGTTGGATTTTAGGGTTAAGGGGTTTGAGGGTTTTTGCAAGTTGACATGATCTGGGGAAGGCACTGGGGCTTCCCCAGACCCACCTAAACATTAAATATCCTTAAAATCTTATAAAAATCTTGAAGCTTCTGTTTAAGCATTCTCAGGATTATGAAGGTTTTAAGCCGTTTCAGCCTTTTAAAGACCTTAAATTGCTTACGTATTTAAGCGGCTGCCCTTTGCGGATTTTAGAGATTGTTGAAGTTGCCAATGGTCTGGAGAAGCCCCGGTGCCTTCCCCAGACAATATAAATTTTTTACAATCCGTAAAACCCTGAAATTTGATCACCCGCAGGTGTCAGATTATGTCGTGGCATCATCGTTGAAAGATCACTGGGCAGGGCCATGGCATGGAGGGCTCAATGCGAATTGGTTTTTCCACAAGCACAGCACATGTTATCGTGTCATTGCACATGTGATGTTTCTACACCTTGCATCTGCCGGCTGCAATGTCTGCAATGACCTGCAACTGTTAGCTGCAATGGCTGCAATGACCTGCGGTTGCTGGCTGCAATGTCTGCAATGTTCGAGCCTCTGGCTCGGCCGCTGCGGATAGCGACGGTTCCTGCACACCATCACTCCTCCTTGGACGATCCCTACGGGAGAAGTCCACAGCTCGAATTCTCTCCGAAGTTTCAAATCTCCGGGCTGAGCTCCGCTCAAGCTTGCTTCCAAACTGAGATCCAGTTCGAAATGTTGGGTCGCGTGTTCACATCGCTCCAAACCAAGCGACAACGACCACTGAGATTGCGATGGCGCCATATGTAGAGGACAAAGCGAATCTGCCTTGTGGAGGGGAGGAAAGACCCAGGAGCCGGTTCTTCACTTCCGAAGTACGTGGCCAGTCGTGTCGCCTGGTCCGCCTTGACTCCTGATGTCTGAAAGCCCTCGACCCTTAAGCCCTGACGAAGAGCCTCCACAGTCAGCAGCATCAGCATGTCCCTTGCTGCTTGCTGGCGTTCCCCAGCAAAATCTCGGACTTCCGTGGGTGCATCCGAGGTAACCGATGCGGCACCTGGGCTCGGTTGCGGCGATGGCCTCCTGCGTCTCGTAGAAGACCTCGGTGTCGTCGAAGGCTCTGATGCTGTTGGTGTCTCCTGAATTGGGCCTGAGAATTGAGCGGCCGCTTCAGCCACCTCCCGGAACGCAGCTTGTGATGCCACATCCCTGATCCTCTCCAGCCTTTTCTCCTTCTTCAGCTTCTTGTTGTAGGTTTTGCACCAGCGGAGAACACCCTTTGCTGCCTCCCAGATTGCAATCACAGATATGCATGCCAGCAACGTGATCACGATCAGCTCAAAGGATTGTACGCTGGGGATGTCGTCCTTCTCGAAGTCAACATCCTTAGCCCCAGTCGTCGTAGTCATCATTCCAGCCAATGCCAGGATAATGCTCAAAACCTTTAGCTGCATCGTTGCCAGGCCCTCTGCGATCTTGAAGCCAATGAAGCCCCATAACTCCAGAAGTTGGCGGAGCCTCAACTTTGTCATGATCTTGGTCGCCAAATCCGCAAGTTGCTGTGCCCCAGCAACATGTCTCACTGTCAAGGTGCCCCGGGCGACGGATTCCCTGATGTAATTTGCACGAATCTTCAAGTGTCGTGTCCTTTGGGACCCTTGGCCACCATTGCACATGGCTACAGCACTTGTGTTGTCAACGGCCAGTATTCTTTCATACTCGCCGGGCGCCAACTCCTCCACGATCGAGGCCACCGATTCCAACAGATTGCATCCATGCACAGCAGCGTATAGCTCGGCTTCCATCACGCTCAAGGTGATGAACGACTGTCGGCCAGCCTTCCAAGCGATTGGAGCCCCATCTTGGGTGATGACGGCCGCACCAAAGCTCCGGGCACCATACGGGGCATAGCTTGCATCTGTAAAACACACCAGTTCACCCAGCTTGTCGTCTTGAGGTGTCAACTTCAGCCTGAGTTCCGCAGTTCCAGCCAAGTAGGAAAGTAGTCGCCGTCCCAACCTCGCCACATGCAAAGGCCTTTTGCACACATTCGTCGCCATGTGATTCACCACGAACAGGATGTCGGGTCTGGTCTTCGTGGCCACCCATGAGGCTTCTCCAACATATCGTTGAGCCAAGCGAAGCTCCTCTTCCGAGAACTCCTCGGTCCCATCTTCATCAAGCTCCACCTTCTCCAGCCATTCTCGTGGGATTGGCAGCTCAGTGTGCAATGCATCGTGCATGTCGTGGGCGCGCAACAGTTCGGTTATGTATGCATGCTGGCTGATGCTGTAGCTGCTGCCATGCATCAGGACCTCCACTCCAAGGTACCTCACCGCGACCTTGTCGTTAACCCATTCTAGCTCCGAGGTCGGCCATTCTTCTCGTATGAAGTCGTGAAGTGCCCGTATCAGCAGTGTCGGGCCGAAGTAGAACAGGTCATCAACGTAGGTGACTACCAGCCCCTCCAGTCTTCCAGTTTGCTGATCCCTGACCAACCATAGCTCAGACTCTCCAAGGGCCGGGTTGAGGTAAAGGATGCGATCGCCAAACTTGATCCTTGCCCCCTTCAAGCGAGCATTCCTGTAGTTGCTCCAGATAGCCGGACTTTCTCGCAGTCCGTACAATGGGCGAGATATCACCCACATCTCGGAGGCCCCGATCCCTGTGTCTCTCACCACCTTTGGAGGTCTCATCGCATACTTGGGCATGTCGCCAGGCCACGTTGCAAGGAGAAAAGCGGTGGTGATGTCGGAGATCGCACCAAGCCAGTGGTTTCGTGCTGAGAAGACCAAAGCCACCCGTAGTCCTTCCGTGCTCGTGCCTCCAGCATACAAGCTCATGTCGGACGGGTCGATGTGGTTTCCACATATCACAACCCTGCATTTCCTTCGGAACTTTCCTCCTCGAGACTTTGGAGGTTTGAGCGAAAAGACGCATTTCGCTGGTGCCACCTTCAGGTCGCCGGACGCCTCCATGGTGCGAGCCTCGTCCAGCGATATGCCGAACACCGTTCCTGATGAGAATAGGGCTGTTACCTCTTCCTTGATGGCTCCCACCCATTTCTGCAGGACTGCTTTCACCTGCATGAGCGGCACAGTATGAACCACATCCAAGTCCCCTTCCAATTCTTGCAGGAGGTTTTCGTAGTCCACATCGTCGGATTCTGTGCCGGCGGTCGCCATCGAGGCCACTCGTAGGCATCCCAGCATCTTCGCCCTGTCGATTTCCACCATCTGCTCTCGTGTTTCTTCCAGGAACTTCACAACCTCCTCCCTGGCATCGTTCAGGGCATCTCGGCTAATTTGGCCCATCCGTTGGTACTCCTCGGCCAAGATTTCCTCCTCCTCAAGAAGATCTCGAAGTCGCAGAGCTCGCTCATCCAAGTCCTTGAGCACCAGATCCAGGTCTTCATTGGTTCCATGAAGAGGGCGAAGTTCAATAGGGCAACCGGGGCGATCTTCCTTTGGGAATGTGGACGGTCGTGCCTTGGCGATTCTCGGCCTCCCAACAGGTGGCCCGGAGATGGGATCAGGAAGAGGTCGGTGGTCGATCACAAAGCCCAACTTGAGGAGGTAGTCCTTGTCTTTCTGCTCAAGCTTACTGGCTCCTCTCGTATTGTACCCCACCAACACCATCCTTGTAGAACCCGTCCAAGGCATCGTCGTATGCTTGACATGTGGATCAAACTGAACCGGCCCTGAAGCAACATCCAACACGTAGGACTCACCTTCCTTCGGTTCCATGAGGAGACCACCCCCGTCAAACACAGAGAGGGGTGCAATGAGGTTCATCCCGACGTTATGAACATCCTTGTGCGCCTGGGCCTTGATGTTCTGGCTAACGAACAGGGCCGAGAAGCTGACCTCTGGAAACAGTTGTCGCAGGTACTTCGCCAAGACAGCCGTCGTACATGGAAAGGCCTTTGTGGTGTTACTCACCCCGATGACTCCTCCATGCACATATGTTCCAGCGCCCCAACATCCTCCATCATCACCCTGTTCTCCAAATCGCCTCGGTGCCTTCGTGGTCAAAGGCAACATGGATGCCAAGGTCTCGATCTGCTCCTTCTCGAGGACCCCTTCCCCCATGAGTGCTCTCGCATACTCCTCTGCCGGATGTCCAGGGTCCACGGGGATCACTACTTCCTCCTCCTCACGTTGCTCCTCTTCTCCTCTAAGGGATTGTTTGCCCACAGCTCGTCTCGCTGGGAGCGTTACAACTGCCTCCAGGTCGGGCAACCCTGCAACAGCATCTGAGTCCACCAAACCTTCTCGTAGTTGATGTGAGGTGAGGTACAGGCCATTGTCGCAGCGAACCACGTGTCCATTCCTAACATCAACACTTGGCCCGACATAGTATCCAGAGGTCCACCTGGTGTTGAGGTCAAACTTCCCGCCCGTCCCATAGACCTTGCTCCGCACATGGACTCGTGATCCGAAAGGAAGGACCTGATCTCCTCGACCCATCACCCTTTCCCTTTGTGCCCATGCCGCGTAGGTCATCGCAAGTGTCCAACATGAGCGGGGCAATGAGGTCGATGTCAAGATCCTTTTGGCCTGGTTTTTGAGCCACTTCACTGCTGACTCAGCCCGGCCGTTGCTCTGAGGAGCCTGTCCCTCAGTGTAAGTCGCTAAGGTGCCTCGCTGCAGCAACCATCTCCTCAGCGAAGTGCTTCGTAGCTCTCGTGCTCTGTCCGCATGCACACGAGTGATGGGGAAGCCCTCAGACCGGAGGCTCAGGTACATGTTTTGCACAGCTGCACCCACCTCCATTGTAGTCCGTGTCCTAATAGGCCTTGCCATATAGATCACTTCGAACTCCGGCTCGCCATCACCAATCTCTGATGCAAAGATCTTCATGAACTCCTCGTCGGTGGGACCCTTCGCTAAGTGCTCCTCCTGAGGTTGATCATCCGCTTCTTGACTTAGACCAAGAACCTCCTCAAAGAAAGCATCCCCACTTAGGTCATCCCTTCCGACACCACCATCTCGAAATTCGCCACGTAGATGCGGGTGGAACTTATGCCCCAAATCGGTGACTCCATCCTCCACGACTGCCTGGTCTTCTTTCTGTGGTTCTTCTGGTGATTCCTGAGTGTCCACAGCCTTAGGCGCTATAGACTCACCTCCCCCTGGCTCGACTCCATCCTCCACGACTGCCTGGTCTTCTTTCTGTGGTTCTTCTGGTGATTCCTGATTGTCCTTCTTTTCCTTCTTGAAGGTTTCCAGCTTCGGGAACAAGTATGCTCCCACTAGCATGTAGCGGTAATCCCGCTGGTCTGGATCTTCACCAAGTTGTCGTAGCGGACCAAGGATATCCAGGGACAGACAGTATGAGCTCGGAGTCTTGATTTTCCGATGCATCCTTCCCAACCCAGAAGACTCCACACAGGTCCGACATCGGCGATTGTATGGGAGGTGGTTGTTCCGGATGTGTGCCTTCCACATAGCCAGCTCCTTGGTGCTCAGGGTCTTGAGGAAGGTCTGCGGGTTGTTGTCCATCTTCATCATCCACTTAACTCGTTGCACATCTTCAGGTCTCTTCTTCCAATCCTCCACAGCTTGTGACAACGCCTCCTTCAGTGCCTTGGTCCAACGGCCCTCACTCGTCCTGGGTTCGTTTTCAGCCATCTGCACATGGAGGTTGGAGAGGATCCCAGGCGTTATGGTTTCCAGGCACATTGCTTCTTTGTAGCTCGCAAAGATCTCCGAGAGGTTCCTCATGAAGCCGTCCTTGCCCTTCTCCACCTCGCCCAGAAGTTTACCCCCTTCCATAGCCACATACACTGGGAAACCACCCCTCATGATTCTTGCAGCCTTCGCCACCAGGGACAACCACAACTGCTTCGCCACCAACTCCTCATCCTCTGGACCTCGGCATGGTGGTGCCCCGACAATCCCATCCAACAGACCCTGAGAAGCTGCCCACAAAAGCGCCCGGTAGGTTCCTGCTGGCTTCCTGAGATTGAAAGCCTTCGAGATCCTCAAGTCCACCTCCAGAACCTGTCCCATCGTGTGGAGTTCCCGATGACCCCCATCTCCAGCAAATAGGTGTAGAGTCCAAGGCGTAGCCAGCAACGTTCTTCGAAGCCGTCGTGACACTGGCATCGCCTTGAAGTACTTGGCTCCGGTGTTGGCGTCCAAGGAAATCTCTTCCGCCAGGGTGGCCTTGATTGCTGAGGACAAATTCCGGAAGGGAGATCCCTCAGACTCAATCGCCCGAAGTTGCGCCACCCTCGATCCTGTGGTGAGGAACTCGAACAGGTGCTGAGACCACTCCAGCTCCTTATCCCACATCCACAGAGTCTTCGCCGACATACGGGTTGCCGCCATAAGCTTGCCCTTCTTCTCCTCCAGGTCTCGGATCAACTCAAGGGCCTCCTTCTCATTGATAACGGGGCAATTTTCCACCATGCGAGGTCGAATCTCTCCCCGTTCCGGATGCTGGATTGTCATGCCCTCCTCATTCCATTCCAGGCTGCAGTTCAAGCTCGACACGAGGTCTCCAAGAGGGACTATGAGGCTTGCATTCTCATCCTTAGTCAGCAAAGTTCCAGACGAGGCCTGTCGCAACACCACTTCCTTTCCGTCAGCGAGCTGCACTTGTACTTCCACTGCGGATTCCAGCTCCTCCTCTGTCCCCAGGCGATAGGGGTGCGATGCTCCTGAATCCAGGAGCCCCGTCCGAATCTCCGCCTCCTTTTCTACTGCCGCCAGTCGAAGTGCCTTCATGTTCATCTGGGTCATCTGTCGCAGCATCATGTTGGCTTCCTTCAAGAGGGTCTGCACTTCAGTCGAAGCCTCGGAGGGTGCTGAGGGAGTAGAGCTGGTGCCACCCAAGTTGCTGGACAAGGCCCCAGATTGTGATTCGGTACCCATAGTCGTCGTTGTGGTTGAGGTGGTCGTGGATGAAGTCGATTCGCCCACGTTGGTCTTCTGAAGAGACGGCGCAGGGGCCTTAGGGGGACTCCTCGCCCTTGTTGGGCATTCTTTCTGAATGTGCATCTTGGAGCCACAAGTAAAGCATCTACCTTGCCTCTGCTTCTTGTCCACCTCATGGGAAAACTGGCAGCTCGCTCCCTTCTTGCATCCCTGCTCAGTCAAGAAGAATTTGCACGGCGTGGACTTGCCCTTGTTGGTTTCACCGACAGTAGGCGCGTGAGGCGGTGATGTCGACCCCGTTGGTCCGGTCAGTGGTTTCAAGGAAGCTGCCCCTCCCTTTGATCTTCCCTTGAAGGCCACCTGCTCGAACTCGGAGAGGAGGGCTTGGTGGAGCTCCACCACGGCTGCTTGTGTAGGCTTCGTATCCACCTCCAAGGTGTATCGCAGCATGTTCACCCTGAACGAGATCTCCATGCTGTCTCCCAACGGCTTCCTCACCAGTGAATCCAGGCCTTTCAGGAGGATGCTAGGGTCAGGGGGCTGCAGGCCCACATCCCCAGCACGACGAAGCCATCTTGACCAACGACGAAGGACATCGACTGCTTCTGTCGGGTTGGTCGCAATCGATGGCGACTCTAGCGCGCGGAGGATCTGCTGCCTCTCCGCTGCTCCTCCTGGCCTGTAAAGCACTACCACCCTCGCCAAGATCTGGAGAGTGCCCACTAATCGAGCCGCCAGGATCTCGTTCTTCACCGACTCAGGCAAGCTGGCCAAAATCATCGAGGCAGCTCTCTTGTCCACTCGGCCCCATCTATTGTCTCCAACTTCCGCCAAGGCATACACTTCAGGACGGAGATTGAGGCGATCGCGGGTGGAAGCTCCAAGGTAGGCCATGTAGTACTTCTCAAGGGATGACGATATGGCCTGCCACCATGTGGAAGATGAGTTGGACAAGTCACCCATCGGGTTTGTGAGACTGTGAAGCCAGTCCCCCACATCTATTGCACTTGTCTCTGACACCTCCGGCAGCTTCGGGAGTTCTCCAAGGCCTGGCTTCACCACCTCCGGCTCCGAAGTCCTCGCTGTCAAAGATGCCGTCATCGCCGACTGCAACTGGGCTATGCCCTGAGCCAGCATTCCAAACGGATCACTTTGAGGGACTGATCCTTGTCCCAAAGGGTTGGCCTGACCGGCCATCAAGGAAGGCTCCTGGGCTCGTGCAGCACTCTGCTGCCCTGTCGCTCCACCCAACCGGCCTTCACTTCCAAGACCAAGTGGATTCTGCCCGACAGCTCCAACATCAGAGTCTCCTTCCGCACGAACATGTCCTAATCGCCGGGCACCAAGATCACCTTCCAAAAGACTGAAGCGTGTCCCCCGTTCACCAGGATGGCCTCCGGGTTCCTCAAAGCGAGCATGTCGGGCACCAACTCCATCCTGAAACCGTCCAGGACCTTGAGATAGTCCAGCAGGATTGCCTCCACCCTTTGAACCTTCAACCCCACGATCAAGCCCGGGAGGTACTCTAGGCTCAGGATATCCCGAAGGTCCAGCTAGATTGCCATCTCCAAGTGGTTGGTTCACACTCTGCTCTGAGGCCCTTGCTTCAACCACAGCACGGAGGGATTCACGAAGACGAAGATTCTCAGACTCCAGGACCTCTTGTCGTGTCCTGGACTGCTCCAATTCTTCACGATGGTCCTTCATCGCCATCTGAACTTGCCGTTGCACCTCCGCCAGAACTTGTTCCTGGGTAAGAGACCCACTCGAAGACTCCTGCTCCCTCTGAGGCTGCTGGGGATGCAGAAGTGGAGCCCTTCGCTGCCAGGAGCTCATCATCTGCTCGGCCTCAGGAGAGAAGAGTCGGGACTGATCCTGACTCCATGCTCGAGGCGGAGTGAGTGCAGGGCTTGGTACACCTGGAGAGTGGCGAGCTGACCGTTCGAAAAGGGCCCCTGCTTGAGTAACCCTCCTCTGAAAGAACTCTCCAAGTCTCGCCATCCAAACCACCCCATTTCCAGCAGACCTTGGCGAATTGTCATAGCCCTGCATTCTGAGTTCCTCTGGAGGTGAGAAGCTCATCTGACTCACCTGGGTATTCACAGTCACCTCCGCCAAGGGCAAGGCTGCCATCTCCATCGTCAGAGGCTGCTGCTCTGCTACGGCTGCTGCAGGGGTAGTCATTGCTTGCATGGTTGCTTGTTCATGCTCCGGTGCACCCGTTCCTTGTACGTTCGTACGTGCCACGTTAGTCGTCGCCGCGCCCGATCCGGTGTGTTCGGCCGATCCGGTAGGAAAATCATCGCTCTGAAAACCAGCTGTGCGTCCAGGGTCAGCGACACCATCAGGGGGCTCAACTGACTCCCGGGTCAGTTGGGCCCGCTGATGATGAGGACCACCAACACCATTCATCATTGCACTGCTTCGATCTCCAGTTGAAATCCCACCACCACTATCGACAGCACCATAACTGGGGCCTTGCGACTCGCCCTCCATTGCCAGCACCAAGCCCTGAGCGCTTGGGCTCATAACCTGATCACCCGCAGGTGTCAGATTATGTCGTGGCATCATCGTTGAAAGATCACTGGGCAGGGCCATGGCATGGAGGGCTCAATGCGAATTGGTTTTTCCACAAGCACAGCACATGTTATCGTGTCATTGCACATGTGATGTTTCTACACCTTGCATCTGCCGGCTGCAATGTCTGCAATGACCTGCAACTGTTAGCTGCAATGTCTGCAATGACCTGCGGTTGCTGGCTGCAATGTCTGCAATGTTCGAGCCTCTGGCTCGGCCGCTGCGGATAGCGACGGTTCCTGCACACCATCAAAATTCTTACAGTTGTAAATGGCTGTCCTTTTAAAGTTTAAAGATTTTTGGATGTTCAATTCTAAAATCCGTAACTTCCTTAATTTTAAACGGCTGCCCGTTTTAAATTTCAAAGAATTTTAGACTGTTAAGGGATAAACGTTTCGAGGTTGTTAAGGGCTTTAAAGCCTTTTAAGATCCTTTAAATCTTGAAAATTTTGAAAGGCTTTAAATACCTTAAAGCCTTTCAAATTTGAAAGGGCTGCCCCTTTTAAGGATCTTCAAAATTGCAAATGGTCTGGGGAAGCCCCGGTGCCTTCCACAGATCATCTAAATTTTTACAAACCCCTAAAACCTAAGACCCCGAAAAGCCTTAAGCTTCTAAATGGCTACCCTTCTAAAATTTTATAGAGCCGCAAAACACAAGTTTCAGAAGCAACATGCACATAAAAACACTAGTGTTTTTATAGAGGATAATATAATAGAGCTTTTGTATTCCAGTGCAGTTTTTACTGCATTTTTCCGGTGAAAAACAGAAAATCAGACAAAGACGAAGACAGGAAAACCATAGGTGTGGATCATGGGGGGGGCCTGACCATATATATGTACACATATGTATACATATAGGTATACATATATATATATAAATATTTGTTTATATTTTCTTTTTGATTGAATGGCATCATTGTATGGACGACATGGCCTGCTTGTGAAGGTTGTGTAAGCAGCCATGTAGGCGTTGTGAACGGTTCCCTCTCTTCACGACCACGGACCAGCTCCGTTTGCATTCACACACACACAATCACACACACACACACACACACCTCATACTTACTCAGACTTCCACATAGGGTAAGCTAGTGCCGTCTTTTCTGAGGATCTGGTGATTGGCTGTGACTTCCTCGCAGTTTTGGAGTCCCGCAGCGGACAGGCACCTGAGAGCTAATCCATTGAGTTTCGCTTGTGTGCACGGGGGTAGAAGCCTTCAGATTCATACAGCCTGCGTGAGCATTTTGCAAGCAGGGCCGTAGGACTGTAGTAGGCAAATGGTTCGGGGCTCCCATTAGCACCCCCCCCCCCCCCCCCCCCCGACGGAAAAAAAGTGGTTCCCCCCCACACCAGCGCATGCCGACCAAGGAATCACAAAACTCACCAAATCTGCCCCAGCAACTATTCAGAAAAGCTTCCCTTTTGGACCTTTCTCCCCCAGTGCAGGAGATTTTAATGTGTAGAAGAGCCTTCCAAGGTCGCTGGCTGTGAATTTCAGTCTTTAAGAGCTTCACACGTCTTCGCTACCGACGTACGTGCCGGTGACCTTGGGGCTTCTGCCGTGTTTTGCGATGTCGGGCTTCTTCTCTTTTTGGGCATTAGGGGACGGTGGAAAGGGCTGAGCATCTGCTGGGACATGAGGCGAGAGAATGTCAACTTTTGTGCGAAGGAGCGTCTCAGAGCAGGCTGGCGACCGTTAGTGTGGCGTGGACGACAAGTCCTTATCCTCATCCAGAGGCAGAAAAGAGCATACCCTATACGATGGATCGCAGTCGCTGCCGTCTGTCTGTCTGTCTCACTCCCTCCCTCTTTGTCTCTGTCCCCTCTCCGCCTCCCCCCCCCCCCGCCTCTTTCTTTCTCTCCTTCTGTCCTTCAGTCCTTCCTTCGGTCCCTGGTTTCGTTCATTTATCTCGCTCTCGTTCTTTTTCTCTTTCTTTTCTTCTGTTCATTTGCGAGATGTTTGGCATGACATGTGCTCCCTTGCTGGTTCTGGAAGAGGCTGTGCCTCTGAGTCGACTCGCCAAAGCAAGCGGAACGCCGTAGGAACGCAGCTGGCGTGACATCCCCGAGCTTCTGAGGCCTGACGGTTCCTCCCTCGGCATTGAGCACTTCAAGAAGGGAGGTCCTGGCCATGATTACACTGGCTACAACCGTGGTACACTCTAGGTTGCACGCGTCTTTGTGGGGGGAAGGCTGGTGAGAGTTAAACCCCCCTGAGCTCCTGGCAACCCATGGGTCGGTCGACTTCTCATGAGTTTTAAACCCCTAGAGGCCGCAACGGCCGAGCTCCAGAAAGTACTCAAATGCCTGCCATCCACCACCGAATAGGTTCGCTGCCGCAGCATGAGACTATAGGATATGGTCCACTTGTGCGCATTGCCCATCTGTATAAGAGTTTCTGATAGTTTCTGCAGCTTTGGTCCTTTTGCAAGGGCCGCCATGCATGTGTGCATGTATTCTGGACAGCACCCCTGCAGCTACTTGGTGCGCTCGTCGGGAGTGCGCGGTTGAGACTACAGTATAGTTTGCGCGCACCCTCTTGCGCAGTGATCTGCTGCTCCCGAAAGAAAATCTCCACCTTGTGGCTCCCAGTTCCGGGTGGGGTGGGAACTATGACGAGCTTGAAGGCTGCGTAGTTGGCCTCTTGCCGATGCTGAGAGGCAACCTTGAGCACGGATCATCGGAGCAGTTACCTGTTTCTACCAACGACAAGCCAACCTCCTCCCCCCCCCCAGATTGGGCCCATCGGCAAAGCCAGCGAGGGCCCCTGTGATGCCATGGCCGCCGAGCCTCAGGCTCACTTCGGAGGCAGTCCACCACGGAAGAGCGTGAGAGGGAGAGTGTTTCGTGCATTGTGCTAAGAAGTCCTAAGACGACAAAAGGCACTGGCTCGCTTAAGCATGGCATCTCGTTGTATTTTGCGAGCGGAATCGCGCTGACAGGCAATGTCTCAATGCGTACTGTGCAGCGACCAGCAAGGTATGGTCTTGGATATGGCTAGAGATTGGTATGGCAAAGCCCACCAGACAGAAAGACTTAAGGAATACAGCGAATTCACCGAAACGTACTCGGAAGTTTCAAAATGAACAGGGATTGTCGATCCATTCCCCGCATCGGAGCCCTTGATTTGAAGACGGGAAAGTGCTCAAATGCACTTCCAATGGACGCTTCTGTGCTCCAAGGGCGTGCCTCTGCATTACGCGAGCCTTCAATGCACGTTGGTTTTGGGGGGCAAGAACTGGAAGCGGTTTCAGCAAAGGGCACCGAGTTGACCATGGAAGACCACACAAGCAAGCAAGGCAGCACCGCCGACTAGAAGGGGTGCCCTAACAGCATAGAGTCTCTGAAAAATCGGGGGAAGTTTACACATCGGCAAAACAAGCCGTGATGGCTTGGCCTGGACTCAGACAAAACGCATGCCCACGTGGCGGATGTGTCTGGGGAGGCGTTTGCACACGCAGGTGGCCCCCGCATCATGTTGTGAGGTCAGCGTGGGCTTGCAAGTTTGCGAAAGTGGACTGTTAACCCCCAAGATAGGACAGACAGTAATTGCTTTAGAAAATCAACCGTCCCTCCAGCCCTAAGATACTGCAGGATGGCGAGGGGCGTGACTGGCAAAGTGCCGCGCCAAGTGCGGCTCGCACCTCGGCATGCAAGTTATCTCCCATGTCGGAGAGGCTGGCTGGCATGCTGAACCCTCTTTAGCTTGGATGTTGCATGTCAAGGTTTCGAGAATGTCTGACCATTTAGCTGTCAGCTTAAGCTCAAGCCCATTTCCGCGTAAGCCTTTGTCCGCCGCAGTGCGTGTGCTGAGGTTTAGGACACAACCACCCTTCCGTGCCATTGAGAACATCAGACCATGAATTCATGTGCAGAACTGGCCAACGCCACCCCAAACAGGGATCTGCACCAGGTGAAGCAGCACCCCCCGCAAGGAACCAGCCGTTCAAAGCCTCTTGGTTAATAACATCCATGTGAAGGTTTTTGGGTTTGATCTTTCTGAGGAAGAAATGACCTGACACTGGCGACAATTGGTTTGGGCCACAGTTAGTCCATGAAAACCCGAAAAGTTATAGGGACCGTGTCATGCCAGTTATGCAAGGTTCAGAAGGGCTCAGCAAAGTCATCTTTTGTTCGGACTCAAGAAGGATTCTGCACGTTAAGTCTCAGCACTGCTGTCAAGGCGTTATGGGCGCAGACACGAACATAAAGCAAGAGAGCTTTATAGGGCGTCTGCGGGGTAGGGCCCCTAAACCCTAAACCCAAAGCAAGCTTCGATCCTGGAAGCCTTCTGCCTCACAGGCTGACGGAGCACATTCAGCGGCTTTGGGATCATTTCAACATCCCCGATTTCCACAGGCGCGCCAGCGCTTCCCTCGCGGTTTTGTAAAAAATAGGACTCTGCCAATACTTCATGCAAGCCTCAGAGCCTTTCGAGATGGGGAGTGTTTAGGAGGGTAGCTCTTTTTTTTTGAAGCGCTCCCCAGACTCGTCCTAAGCCTCAGGCAGCTCTACCTCAGCCGCTACGGCTCTGGCGAGTACGGGCTCGACGTCCTGTTTATGGAGGCCGGCCCCCAGCTTTCCCCTGGCTTGGGGTTTAGGGTTTAGGGTTTAGGGTTTAGGGTTTAGGGTTTAGGGTTTAGGGTTTAGGGTTTAGGGTTTAGGGTTTAGGGCAGCAGAATCCTGAAGCCACCAAGCCCTCAGAAGAATGCCTTGGAATGCAGGCACAGGCACTGGCCAAAGGCTGCTCACCTGCAGGGGGCCTCAAACTGCCGCAGCTTCTTTTGTCTGCCTGGGCAAGAATTCCATACGAACGGAGTCTATGCGAAATTTGACCTTCTGTATCCCCTGTCGACCCCAACTCTCCCCAATGCACTGTCCACGCCCAGGCGCGGTATGGGTGACACACAAGCCACGCAAAGCAAAAGACAAGTGGCTACTGCGCAAGTTGGCCTTGGGGAGGATTCGGTGGATAAAGCCTTAGCCTTAGGCCTCCTGGGAGGTTGGGAGATGGCGAAATTGGATCCCCGCGTTAGCCAGGGGCTCAAGGATGGCTTCGGGAGGGAAATGTCAGTAAACACGCTGTTCCGCTTCTTGAGCCATGGAGATGCACCGAGAAACTGCCTCGGGCGCAACCTGGTTTTGCTTCATGCCCATCTGTTGCAGGCTGCTCGCTGTTCTTATGATGGTGGTCGGCTTCCTCTTTGTGCTGGCTGGCTTGTTCGAATTTGCGCTGATCATGCTCATAGATCCCGACTTCAACCGAAGTTCTAACTCGATCCTGATGATGGGGATCGGGGCGCTGCTCGTGCTGTTACCAGCGTTCCTGGCTTGGAGAGAGCGGCGGGTTGAAGGACTCGACGGAGTCGTATCTGTGCCTCCGATTAGCGCTGGCTCCTTCACCTGGGCATGCTGCTCCTTTGAGAGACTACGGCACCTTGGGGGCAGTGGGCTACAGTTCTGCCATGTTCATGCACAAGAAGGTCGCAATGCCACAGATTGGAAACGGACCAACCCCGTGTCCGTGCCTGGTATGCAGGTGATATGCGAAGCTGCGTGCATTTGCTGCCTGGAGGAGTTCCAGCCTAACAGCCAGGTAGCAATCTTACCTTGCGGCCACATGTACCACGAGGAGTGCATCGCACGCTGGTCCATCGCCCGAGCCTTTCGTGCTTCGTGTCCATCCTGCCGTGTGCGCTACGATGACTCAGCAGGCTGCAGTAAGTGGCCAACTCAAGCATCTGAGTGAGGGTGCAGAGAGTCAATACCGCGTAGCAGCAGCTTCGGAGGATTGGGCCTGTACCATTCGGACCCCTGAACCCCCCCCAACTCAAGCCACTCAGTAGCGCCCTCAGACCCCACACGACTTAAAAAGGCATCAGTCCAGGCCACCTTGCAAAATGCAAGTACCCTGCTGGGCAACACACATCCCCCAAGCACAGAACTGCTGCCAGGCGTCCGTATGTTGTATTGAAGCAAACTCTCTCACACCTACAGCACGAAAGCGACCGCAAACATAACACAAGGCCCATTCGCTCCGCTGCCCGATGATGCAGGGCCCGCGCAGTGCAGAAAATGCATTTTGGCGATGCCCGGCTCCCCCTGTTTCAGGCCCGAGGCAACAGCAGTTGCACATCCAGGGCTGAACATGCTTCGGATTTTGTTTCACCCTGAGGCAGCGAAGTCCCTAGGGCCCTAGGGCCCTAGGGTGTTCCAAGCTGCCCATGAAACTTTATTAATGTCGGTAGATACTCATGCTCCACATGGAGGCCGCAGGAGTTCGGGGCGTACTGGTGCCTTCGTTTCTTCGTCTTGCTTTGCGCCAGACGAAAGGCACCCAGGCCTCAAAATCTTCCAGCTCCTGTACTGTGGACAGAGGCAACATGGGTTCGAGGGCTCAAGGCTTCCATAAACTTCCGGATAAGGCGGCCTAAGGCCTAAGGGTTGAAGAAGGGTGCAGCTCTATTGTGCAACAAAAACGGAGGCCAAGTCTGCGTGGAAGCTGACGCCACGCTCCCAAGGCGCTTGATTATACACGGATACACGCCCTGCAGCAAAAAGCAAGAGCCTCTTTGCCACATGGGTTCGCGCGATGATGTCCACAGCAAGACGAACCTTTCCTAAGCCAACATGCCGAGCCTTCAGTTCCGCAGCCCTTCAAACTTCGCACCATTTCATGCAGAGCCGTATGCTGAAGGTTCAGAGGGCCTTGCGTGCCATCGAGAATCGGGAGGAGGCACCGGGGACTGGGCCAGACATCGACACTGGAGGTTCATTGCTTCACTACGTAGAAATGTAGAGGATCTTCTACAGTAGCGATTCGAGCTCTTATAAAGAACGGCTCTGCGTGCCAAGCCCTGAAGCCTGCACACCCTTTTTGAAACATATCCGATGCCTTTTCTCCAACTGATGAGTCCATGGGCCTTCGCTGCCTTTGCTCCTTCCAAGTGCTGGTGCCCAGGTTCTTCTTCGCTTAGCAGTGCTGCGAAACGCCTTCACCGATGCCGAATTCAAGGTCCCAGGCTCCCTTGGAAGGTGCAGGGATTCGGCTTTGGGGTTTGGGGACCCATTTGAGGGGGGGAGGGGGGGGGGTGCCTGCGTGCGGCTGTGTCTCACTTGTGCAAAGCTTTCCTCCATGGCATCAGCACATGCAGAAGTTTCCTCAGACCCAGCAGGTGTGAGCTCTCCGAGCAGTTCTACAGCCTCCGATTGACCACCGTTGAGGTCGGCAGTGATCCACCACAAGATACCAACTTGAGCACATTTAACTAAGAGGAGCCCCCCAGTCTGTGGTATGTTGTGTTGTACCTTTTTCTTAGCAACTTACAAAGGGGACGTAGATGCTTTCCTTTGTGCATGCAGGAAATAGAGGTTTCCTGTTGTCCCATTAATGTAGATGAAAGTGCGGAATACAAGGGGAATAGGAGCTTACATAGAAAGAAGAAATTTCCTTGCAAGCCTCTGTGTCCTGCGTATTCGAATAAGAAACCCTAGACAAACAAATCCAAAACAATTCCTCGCCCGTACGGGTAATCTCGTTGCCGTGCATGTATAGGGGGGAGGTGTGGGCCTGCGACCTCGAGCTTAGATAAAGCTGGGGTCGAAGCCAGCTAGAGTCCAGAACCAGAAGCTATCGGAAAATGATTGCTTTGAGAAAACTCTGTGTTCGGTTCTGGTGCAGCTGGGGTGAGGGAGTGAGAATTTAAACTAGTGCCCGCTGTCGCCAAGACCGTACATGCCCTGACTGCCTGGCGCCACTCCGTCGCCCCGCTGAAGGGCGCCAGGGCCCAGCCGAGGAGTTGTGGCGATTTGGAGAGCTCATCGGATACGTCGTGTAATCCACTCCCCCTAAGATTAAACCTCCCCCCTACCCCCTAATAAAGTGTAGCTAATACTAGGGGCAGGGGATTCGAGAGTCCAGAGCATGCTGGCATGATAATGATGCACTGCTTGAGCGCACAGCACACGGGGGGAGGGGGGTTGTTGTCGGTTCCAGCGCTGAGGGGCTCGGCTGCCGGATTGGGAATGGAGATGTTTAGAGTTTAATGTGTAACTACGATTCTGGCTTCTCGCTGTCGGCCGGCCGAAACCCCTCAGAACCCAGCTTAGGCCTTAGGCTTTCAAATCTGGAGAGACCTTCATTTGGAATTGTGGTCACCTATGAAGAGTCCTTCTCCCCCCCAAAACCAAAGTCTCGGCATTCCGCACGGCTGCTCATCAATGCTTGTGTTTCTCGCGCACAAGGAGGGTCCTCCATCACCATTAGGCTTTCATGTTGTGCAGAATTCAGAAGCACAGGGGGAAGCCCAGATATGTAGGCTAGAGTCGGCTCAGAGACGCCTTACAGAAAGCTGAGGCCCTACTTCCATCGCAGGACCAGGAGATCCGCTGTCTTTGTCAGGGAAGGGGTTTCAAAGCATGGGTGGCCCCAGTGCACCGGGGCATCCTGTATCTCAGATGCCGCAGATCCCTCGCCAGAACCTGAAACCGCTCCCTTGGGTTCATCCCAAACAACACGAAAAGTCTCATGGCCCGTGCCCCTCAGCGCAGTCGCCCTCGGTACTCTGAGCTCGTGGTCGCCTGCGACCACGGCAAGACACTTGATCTAGTTCACTGTAACGATGTCGAAGGGGTCCCTAGAACTTGCTTATAATGATAATGATTGGAACTGAATGCAGACAGAGGTTTTAACACACTGCTGCTGCTAATAAACATGTAAGCAAATTCTAAACAAATATCCAGTACTATTCTATTCTATAACAGATCTACAAGACATAGCGTGTATAGCATATCTATACATACAGAATATATGTATATATATATATATATATATATATACATACATACATACCGACACGCACACACATACACACATGCAAACATGCACACATGCACACATGCACACATGCGCACACATGCACACACATGCACACACATGCACACACATGCACACACATGCACACACATGCACACATGCACACACACACACACACACACAAATGTCAATTGGATTGATAGGTTTTTTGCCCCTGTGCGGGGTCCCGCCGAGAGACTGTAGAGCGTGGGCTGTCGTGCCCAGTCCTGGTGGCACTGAGGGGCCAAGTTGTCAGCATCTGAAATCTTACGGAGTCGAGAGTGTAGGGAGCTTGGCAGCTTCAGGTGGAGAGTTACAGCTTTTTTGGGGGCTTGAGGTTTGGTGGTTCTGAAAGGGCACCTAGAGGCTTTTCGAGGGCGTCGCCGAGGGGGGGTCCCTGCGAAAGGGTCGGAGGTGGGGAATCGTGAGTTTTTTTGTGTGTGAACCTCCGATGCCCCCGGCCGCGGCGAATCAGGTGTTTCATCGTCGGTTTTTCGAAGATTTTGGCAGCGACAAATGTTTGAAGCAGATCGGTTCGCTTGGTGTACCAGGCAAATGGCTCCTAGAGCCCCCTTACCCTCTCCCCTTCCCCCCCCCCCCCCAAGCCTCCCTCCCTCCCCATCGTTTTGCTTTCATGTGCCCACGGCCAGGAACACGAGGCGCCAGCTGGCCCTTCGTGATGGACGGGACGACTTGGGTCCGGCGCCCCAGCTTTCGAGATCAGCCTTATTTATGAGCATTTCCCAAAGCAGGGGCACCCCTTTGAAACCCCAAATAGAATAGAATCCCCTCAAAAGGGACTCCCAAAATAAACGGGTATCCCTATATTCGGAAACCCCAATTTTGAAGGAACCCAGAGAATCTCCACTGCCATTGATAGAGGACTCAGTTCTCAGCATGTGGGGGTATTGGTTGCCTTCGGGTCTCTGGAGGGAAGTGAAGCTTGTTGCAAAAAAGGCACGGGGGTCGGTTTATGATGGAGTCTAGGGTTGCTGAAGGCTTTGCATCTGTCTCTCACAGTCTGGCATGCCTGGGGTCTACAGGCATCTGAGGAATTCAGCTCAGTGACTGCTCAGGGCTTCAGGTGTGTCAAGAAGGGGGGGGGGGGGGGGTATGGGGTGCTTAGCCCAGGGACATGTCTGCAAGCGCGGGGGCTTCGTCGAGGTTAAATCTAGGCAAGCACGTATAGGGAAGTCCAGGCATGGATTCAGCGCATTAGGGTTTACTTTCTCGTGGAAGGACTTCTCTGACAGAAGGAAACCAAGATCCCCAGCGCGCTGCGTCAGGCCGACTACTTCATGTATATCGCCAAGAGTGACACCGTGGTGAGGCAGTTCGAGAATGTGGCAGAGTTATCCAAGGAGCGTCAAGTTGTTTCACGTTTTCCCTGGCCAGTCCAGATAGATTGCGCTCGATCCCAAAATGTTGCTGGTGGTGGGCATGATATTTTCGAATGAAAGATCACGTACGTCAGTACACGTATGTATATATATATATATATATATATATATATATTAATATATTCATATATTAATATATTAATACATATATATATGCGAGAGAAAGACATGTGTGTTGATGGTGTTAACAGCGAGAGACCACATGAGCCCAGCTGTCCCATATCGACGACAGTTTCGCAATTCATGAGGCCAGTAGTTCAAAAGTGATCGACTTCAATATTTCATGCACCCATGGCCCTCACAAGCACGCGGCCGTGAAGCAAGCAGGAGTGCGACCCGCTGCTGGTTCATGCTTCTGTTGGTGGCGAGCACCCAAGTGATTGCAGGGAGTTGCTGTTGCGTTGGCTCCCTGTACCTGTAGATGGACCCAGGGAGCACTCACCTGACGATTTCTTAACAGCAGCCCTCTCCGTGCCCTAAACTCTCCGTGAAAGTCGATGCCCTGTGACCTGAAGTTTCCCCAGGCGTTGGGCCCTTCCAAGCCGGAAAGCTTTGCCCTCCATGCTGCGATGCAATGCACCGGGAAAGTCTGGAGACTGGATGCAAGAGTGCCTTCAATCGCTTCCGCTTAAAGGATCTTAAAGGGCCTTTCCGGGGCAAGAAGGGGTGTTTGGAATGCTTTTGGTTTCGACTTCCCGGGGTTGGGCTGAGAGGGCTGAGAGTTGCCACTGGCAGTCACGACACTGACACTCCTGTTGTCCATTGCTCTTTGTTGCTCCGCCTTGTGGTTGCTACGAGCAACCCCTGAGTGAACGTGGAATCCCTGAAGAGAACATCCACATGGCTGGCAGTGCTGATCTAGTCGCTGAAAGTTTAGATAAGCTGTCGTCGGATTGTCGCGAATCGGGAAAAATTTCAGAATGTGGATGTCCATGAGCGTTCACTCCACATGTCGTTGATCCAGTGCCTAACCACTCAATCCTGTTCACCCATCACCCAGGACCGGGCAAGACTGAGTCTACTTGAGGCTCCTGGCAGCTTTGATTGGTTTCCTGGTGTTTGTTTCTGCGTGGGCGGGGGGAGCGGGGGGGGCTTCGGGGAGAATTTGGTGGCCTTGCACCGTGTGAGTTTTCCTGTTCAGCTTAAGGGGAGATGTTTCCGAAACTTTTAGGGCTTCATTGCGAGGCATTCGGGTCGGCTTGATGCAAGGGCTTGCAGGGAAACGACCTGACCTCGCGCACCCTGCGGGGCACGATTGGTTGAAGATTAGGCTTGCCGATGTCGTTGAGAAAAAACGAATCCTTCCTCCACACCTGTCTTAAGCTGAAAAAGGAAGAAATGGCCACGGCGCTGTTTCATCCGTCGCGCGCTGGGACACCTTGCCTTGACACCAGGCCGGGGCTTGCACCTCCGGAACTTCAGAGCTTCAGCTTGGGATGTTCCCCGCTTATACTACCAGTCCTGTAAACGGGATGACAGAAACCCCCCCATTTTAATCCCTACTAAGGACTGTTAGAAGGAACATCCCAAACTTCAGCCCTTGGCTGAAGCAACAACCCAGCCTCCCAAGGCTCAGAAGCCGTCAGGAACCCTAGCTATGCCCCCCACAGGTATATACCAACTTATGAGTAGAGTATGCGAATGACGGCACATGAAGCGGAATGTTCACCTCGCGTTGCCAGACGTGTGCCTCGAATCTGACCACCCGAGTATCAAAAATGCGGCATGGTCTTACAATTGCGAAATCGCTCTCGTGCATATTGTTTAATCGGGCAGCCGTTCTCGGCGAAAAGGAAGCGCAACACCAGCAGCTTTGCAACGCATTCTTTGCACAAAGTATTCTTTGCAGTACAACTTGCAGACACAGCACTCTTATGAGTGTCTGGCGTCGGCATTCTGTGAAGTTGCTGTTGTTCTGCTAAGCCGTTTCATTGGGGTTTCATGTCGGATGAACCAGAATACCTAAGTGCTGCATTTGCAGACACGCATACTCCGAGCAAGAGATGATGCTGTGCCTGGATTCAAGATGGAAGACTCAAGATACCCACTTTCCTTGACTGCATGCTAATGCCCTGCAAATCATCTTTGCGATCATCTTTGCGAGATGACGCCACCACCTCCCGCCCGAACCATTTGGATTTGGCAAAGTACGACTACGCGTTCCCACCCGCAGCACTGCAAATGTGGTACCGCAGTTCCGCACCCATGACCCCAGAGATTTGCTCCTGCGTAGCCATCCAGGAGCCTTAAATGGCAGCCGAAACAGCATAGGGCTTTGTGTGCCAAGGCCAACAGAAGCCTGTAGCCCAAAACAACTCGGACAGTTCGACCCCCTCAAGCCCCTAAACATGTGAGGAGTGGAGGCCCTGAACCTGGTAGACGTAGAATGCTGGGAGGTCCAGCCCATGGAGTACGCCGACCCCAGAACTGAGGCGTGGGGACTTCAGGTAGTTCAGGCAATTCAGGATGTGTGCGGGAGGGGGAGTGGAAGGGGTGTTGGGTTCGGGGGAAGGATTGGGGTCGAAGTGTTCGGGATGAACCCGCCCTTGACAGGCTCCGCCTAAAGCGTCAGAAGAGAAGATCTCCACAACATCTCCAAATATAAGATCCGACCTCGCGTCCTTGAACCTACTGTAGACACATCGCCCGGAGGACACCGGATGAAGATCTCTTCAAGCGACCCAGCTCGCGGCTGGTTCAGGATTGATATGTAGCTTGTGGTTACTCAGGAGCAGGCCCAGTGGACTCCTAGACATGGTCAGAAGCCGTCACCTGCAACTCCTCAGCCCTACGAGCATCCCTAAGCCAGCAAGCTTCAAGTAACCTGGAAATGGAGGAGCTCGCGGGTCCTCCAGTGCTACCTCCTCTGAAGGTGCCCCAGCTCGGCATTTGCTAGTGCTCCTGCCTCTAGGGTCCAGGAGCACCACACCATCCCCCTTGGTGAATTCAAGCCCTGGCTGTGGCTTCGAAGGGCAGCGGTTTTTTGGAGCAGCTGGATGTCAATTTTCTGAGGAGCAAGTTACAGAAAGCACCCCTCGTCTTGGATTCTTTGGCTTCCCAACAACAGCATGGAAAGACCCGAAGTTCTTCGAACAGAGACCTGAGTCACGCGGCAACTGTTAAAGTTAAACAACATCCAGGCCTCACTCTGGGGTTCGGGCGTTTCGAAACCTTTGCATCCGGCATCTCAATCAACAGAGCTCTAAACCAAAGAGGGCGGGAATGAGGATGCTCCCACGCCGAGCACCACGCCGCCTCCAGCGCCTCCGACGCGGCCTCGCCACCCTCGCCACCAAGCCGGAAATACGAATTGGCTTGCAAGTTGCTGAGGGTAGATTTGTGGGACTTTGTGACCTGAATTCCTGATTTCTAGTTGTTGAGAACTTGCAGCGCATTGTGGAGAGCGGTAGGTGTTCGGAGTTCAGTGCCTTTGGCTCGGAAGTCTTGTTCAGGTTCAAGGTTCAGAGCTTGGGCACCTGAGGTTGGAGGTCGCGGGGGAGGGGGCGGGGGGGGGGGGGGGGGGGGGGGGGGCGCGGACATGATGACGCCGAATCTGGTCATGTCAGATGCGACGGTACTTCCTCGGGAGTAGCTCCACCTGCGACGCCCTCGACCCTGAAGCCCCACCCCAAACTTGCAGCAAACACGCGTTGTGAGTGGGATTCTTGGGAACTTGAGCATGAAGAATCGCTGGCAGAGCTCGTGGAGTGGCTTTTGAGTTTTGAGACTTTGAGATTTGGCTGATTTGGCTTTGTCGTGCGGGCTTTGGGGTTGCTTGAGTTACGCGAAGTCACGTCGGAAGTCGGATCTGCAGGCAAAGCAGCCAGCTCTGATTTAAAGCCGCTTCGAGGACCTGCCAGACGGAGACCCAACAGTGCCAACCAGCAAGCAGGCCTTCGATGACCAGGGGGCCAGTCCTAGAGGGCTTTGATCGTGGGCTTCTTAGGGTTTTGGCGTAGGGTTTTCAGGGGGAGCCCCAAGAGCCCAAGCCACCAGGGAACAGAGATTTCCATCGGGAATCCCTTCAAGAATATTCTGGCTACCCTTCGCCCCAACACAAGAGGGGACTGCTGTTCCGACCCAAGACCCCTCAAGAGGCGGATGTGGGTGTGTTGTGTGTGTGTGCCCTTCGCCGCAGCCGTTCCAGATTCCAGATCCGTAGGAGCGGACCCCAAGCGCCGCCGAAGGCAGGGACCCTTGGGTTTCCCCCTTGAAGAGTCGCAGAGTGCGCCTGACATAAATTCGCTTAGGTCGATGCTTGAAAGTCCTGCAAACCTTTTTGGAGGTCAGCACGACGCCCCGGAGTACTTTTGCAGGGCCTCATCCCCCCAAAGCAACAACGTCATCCCGAGTCATTATCGGAATATCGGCGTTTTGAGCTTTGCACACTATTCCTGATTTGATCTTGCAGGTCATGCTGGGCTACCTGCAGCCAAACCAAACATCTTCCGAGGCGTCTCGTATGCTTGGAGGGTTTGGAGTTTCGGGGGTTGCAGTCCCGAGCACAATGAAGGTGCTGAAGAGTCTAGAGTCTAAGCCTGAGAAAATTCATACACTTGAGTTCGGGCAGCTGGTTCTGTCTCTTGCGAAGGCCTTAATTTTGTTTGCCTCTCCGGTCGTAAGAAGCATGTGTGTGTGTGTGTGTGTTGTGTTTTGTTTTGTGTTGTTTTCCGCAGTAGTTATTGTAGAAGCTGATGGTACACATGCAGGCAGGTAGCAGCTTTAAAGCAAGCGATCCTCCCTCAAGAAGGATGGGGGACATTGTGCAGCAAGCTCTCTTGAATAATGAATCCTCATAAGCCGCGAGCACTTCAGGCTGCTATGCTCAACGAGGAGCGGGCATCAGAACTGGAGGCCGGTACAAAAAGAGTGAATCTCCCTAACTCTAACCGCCTTCCTTTTTGCGATCTAGCACTTCGAAAAGATCTCTTTGGGGTTTCACCAATCTTCGGCTTTGCATTGCGAAGCCGCCTGCCAGGAAGATTCGCTTCTCAAGATGCTGACGTCCATGGTCTCCCACCCACACGAGGCCACCTCTTCCCGGGAGCTCTGACGTACAAGTAGCCTTGAAAGAAAACGGAATCGCATCTGAGGTTTGCCATGGACCAAACGCAAGTCAAGCACTGGCAGGATATGTCAAGCACGGGCATGCAGGAGGAGTCGAAAAGGTGTAAGGTTGGGGATTCGAAGCAAACGCCACGGCTCAGAATCACAACTGCCGTTGAACCCATGTTAGTTCACCCGCCATCCCAACTCCGGCCCCTCGGGCCCTTGCATACTTCAGATTGTGAAGGTTTCGATTGTTGTGTTGTGCCTTAGGAACATCCTTGTTTAAACCCTAAACCCCAAAAGTCGAAGACATTCTTCTATTGCTGTTCACGTGTTTTTTCTTTTTATCTGGGATGGGCGGGCTTAGTTTACCCACAGGCCCATGGCTTATGCCACAGGTCCTCCTCCCAGCTCTGACCCATGCCGCTCATGGTCCAAAGGTTACGTGGTCCACGCAAAGGTCTCAGGCACCACAAGTAGAAGAAAAGAGTATGGGAGGTCGCAGGTGTCTCTCCAGCAGAAGGCTAATGTGACATGCGCTGACAGCCTGTTTGGGCTGGTGGGGTGAGGTGAGCGGGGGTGGGAGTGAACAGACCATGCGGTCGACTCACATCCGGTAGTGGTGTCGAAGAATGCTCCCAAAAGACTCCGGCCGCCTTCCCGAATCCGAAATTCTCAGGTGGCCCAGGTTTGCGGGGCGATCGGCAAGGAGATCCAAGCCCAGGAGATGCCAATGCCATTGAAGGCCCTGTGTTTCTTTTTTGTTCTCAGGGGGGGGGGGGGGGGGGGGGGGGGGGGGGTTGTAGAGGCTTTCTGTAAAACAACAAAGTCGAAGACGAGTCACAGTGGTTTGGGTGCCCGTCTGGGACTGACTCCTTAAACTCCTCTACAGTCACTCGAGGAAGGCATGTGCAGCACCTTGCGCAGGCTCTGCTGCACGCTTCCGTACTTTCTGGTGACGATTTCAGCTCGGTGGATGTCCAAACCGAGGCCGCCACGTCTTGCACTTATCGCTTGTGCTTTTGTTGGGAGAGTGGCATGCAGGGCTTCATGAGGTTTCACAAAAATGCTGGTGATGTTTCAGGCACTAGCTCAGGGCTTGTGGTGTGTATGTCCAAGACATGCGATTTCACACTTGCGGCGCGCAGTGTCCATGCATGGAGAAGCGTCTATGCTAGCTCAGAGAGGCGGACGTCAACGAAACCTTTGTTTCGCGAAACTAAGGAAGGCATGACTGCGCTGCACGTCTTGGCTGCAAGCCCTTGTCACACAGAGAGTTTGCTCCTCGGGAGCATGTGAGGTTCTTCTTGGCCCAGCGTGGAGTTCGGAATCCTTAAAGCCGCCCCACCCCAAGCAGCCCCTTCCAGGTTCCGTGCTGCTTCGCGTTGTTGGGGCTCGAGGTGTTCGAAGCGCGTTGATTTAGCCAAAGGGGTTCCAAAGGGTTCTTGTGGCGCACAGCTTTCTTGTTCGGGGCTCTTGCTGCTCGTAAAAAAAGCATGCTGAATGCCGAGGTTTGGCATCATGTGCTCTCGATGTTCGAACACACAGTGTCACAAGTTTGACATGCCGGCAGAAAGATAGAGTTGAGGTCTGCGCGGCGATGCCTAGGACAGTTTCAGGTAGGCACTCTCTCTTCTTTCTGCACTACCGCGCCCCCTAGGGGGGGGGGGGGGGGGGGGGGGGGGGGGGGGGGGCGATGCAACTTCCCTGAAACTCACCTCAGCTCTCAGCTCCACAGCTTGAGACGCATGCTTTGCCTAAGTCACCCAGGCGCCGGCTTCAGGGAATGAAGGCCCCCCCCTGCGTTCTTCTCTTTCGCTGAGGATGGGGCTTCTGAGAGCTGGGGCCGATCCCAATCTCCAAGGCAGTTGTCAGTTGTGAGAGGTTTGTTTACTTTTATTACAATTATTATTCTTATTACTGTTATTGTTACTATGATGATTACTATTCTAAGATGATATATATATGTATACATAGTTATGCCTTTATTTATATGTAATATATAAATATATATGTGTATACAGATATAATATATATACATATATGTTTACATATTTTTTTTTGGGGGGGGAGTGTGGAAAAGGGCTGGGGAGTACTTAAGAGGGTAGCGCAGATGGCTTAGGGCCGGCCCTCAGTGAAGCGGCTTCCGGGTTCCAAAGAGGAGCTGATCGCTCCAGGCCGCTCCAGGTTGCGGCGCTGTGTTTCGGAGATGTGGGCGCTGTCTTGCCAGTCAGGATGTCGCCAGCTAGTCCGCGTGTCCGAACGGCACAGTTGAAACCTGCACCATTCTTTGTGTGGCTACCGGTTGGTGCCATGTCTCTTAATTACTGACTTCGGGCGTAAAATACAGCCAGCGCTCCATGTCAGAGGTGGTGATGATTGGGTGACGCCTTTGCATCTGGCTGTTCGTGCTGGCAACACAGCTGCGGTGGCGGCGCTGCTGAAGTTTCGGGCCGACCCAAGTGTTACAGACGCACAAGGCCGCATCCTCGGCAAGAGCTTTAGGCTTCACGGTGCATTCCGGATACACAGTTGCATAAGCTTAACTCGAAGAACCCATCAAATCTAAACAACCCTGCACGTCAGTCACTCTTAGTTGCTGGGATTGAAGCAGCTGTGCTCCCCCGAGCTCATAGTATACAAAAGAGCGATGGTGTGCTTTCCCAAGAAGCAGGTGCAGGGTTTAGAGTTTGGAGTTTGCTGAAAATTGAGTTTGCTGCGTTCAGGGGTGCCAGTTAGGGGCTTAGTGTTTATGGCGGTTTAGGGTGTAGGGCGAGTTGCGGAGAACAGCCAAACCTAGCGAAGTCCCACCAGGGATCTTCAGGTTCGGCCCAGGGAGCTTTGCAGGGGCTTCAGGAGATCGAACGATGATCTTCCCTTTTTAAATCGGTACTTTCCCCTTTTCACCTCTGCCTGGCTTGCAGCCCCCAAGCCACAGAGACTAAAGTGACTCAAGGAGCTCCGAGCAACTCAGAGATACTCAGAGGTATTTCCCAGAATGCCCTTCAAGAAACCCCCTAAAAAGGGGGGTAAACCCCCTTTGTTCGGACACCCCCTAACTGAGGCTTGACACCGCTGGACTACGCAAAGCTCGAGGTGACAAAGCTGGAGCAGTTGGGGGTGTCCGTGGTGATGCTGGAGCTGCTGAGCCACGGGCGATGGAAGGAGACCTGCAAGCAGGGGCTTAAGTGGTGAAAGTTGTGGTGATTTCGTCTTCCGAGTTCAAGTCACGGGATGGGAAAGAATGCAACATAGTTTTGGAAAAAGCGTTCATAAACAACCTGGTACAACATGTCGAGACAGTGAAAAGAAGTTCAGCAAAAGACGTGACACGTCTACAGCCCATAGCCATATTCTCCGAAACACCGAACGCACCAGAAGATGCAGTGACTGACTGCTGCTGCTGCTGCTGCAACTCATGCAGTCAGGACGGGAATCTCTCAAGAATATGCATGCTTACCCTGTGTCTCCGTCCCCCTTTTTTTTGAATTGAGCTGCAAAGGTGTAAGGTGTCCAAAGCCATCGACGAGCACTCGCAGTGGGCAGATAGGGTCGACTGGCAGAGGTTGGGACAAGCAGCGCTGGATCCTCCTGAGACGAAGAGGGAGAGAGGCAGAGAAGAGCTTTGCAAGCAAGAGAAGTAGTGAGAGAGAGCCCCCAGGCCCCGTGAGAGACAAAGACAAAGAAAGCGAGAACAGCAGAAGAAGTAGAAGAAGACAATGAAGAGATAATGCAGAGGGAGTGGAAGGGGGGGGAGGACACAACTCCAGAGCACCACGCTGAGAAGATGAGCTGTTTTGAGTCATGCCCCTAAAGGATGAGAGGGAGGGGGCGCTCATGAAGCACATCCGAGCCAGTTCAGAGCGCTCCTCGCACTACCGATTTGTCTGCAAGAACATATTAAAAGTGAGAGACCGTATCCAGCACAGAGTGGCCCAACCCAGCTGTCGACATTGCTGCAATTCTGCTTTGGGTCACGGTGGGTGTGCCTGGCGGGGGAAGGCGCGGGACTGAAAACAGTCGAAAACAAAGCCGCGGTAGTCCTCTCCACCAGTTGACCTCCGAAGGTCCCAGCACCCGCCTGGGAAAGGGTTGAAAGGGTTTCGGGAATAACAGAGTCTTAAGAGACATGTGCTTTCTGAGGGATGCGGGGGGCCATTGCTCAGGGTGGGGTGTGCGCAGTGTCTTCCAGCAACTTCAGACATGCTACCATACGATCTTGCTCCTGTACGCTCATGTCGAAAGTAGGCTTCCCAGATTTCTCGCTGGGCTATCACGTTGCAAGGCTTCAATGTTCAGCCTTGTCATGGCTTCCGTAGCTTTCTGAGTTCTGGGATGCTGCAGTGTAAATCTGCAAGTCGTACTCTTGCCGCTGAGAGGTTTAACACCGAAACATGTTGCTGGAAGACATTGGCGCCGTGTCTTTCGAAAACATTGCCTGCCACTCTGGCACAGTGCAACGGGGTTCTGCCTGCCCCTGGTTTCCATGAGCCCTGTATATCCTAGGTTTAGTTGTGGAGCTCTTGCCAATCCACCATGGCACAAGCAGCGGGTGTCAGAAATCTGTTCCAGTTGGTGATTGTTGTCCTGCTTGAGTGCCAATCGGGCCCACCAGCAGGCAGCAATATACATTATGAATCAGTGGAGTTCGAGTGGGCATCCCACATCTTCTGCACCTGTTTCATAGTTGGGTCTCACACAGCTGATGGGGGGGTGTTGTGTACAAAAGAGGTATGCAACTGGAGGACCATGAGGATGGCTGAAGCAAGCTCTACGGTTCTCTACCACTCTAGGGGTCTGAAGCATGACTGAGCTTCACACAGCCCCCACTAAGCCTCTCCTCCTACTAGCAGAGAGACCCGAAGACCCGCCAAAGCTCTCAACCTCTATGCCGAATTGATGCAGAATCCTCGGCTGCCCGGCATGTCCGAGTTGGACCGCGCAAACCCCCACCGTAAACCCTATATTAGGTGACCTCTGGTCGGCTGCACCTGCTAATGGAGTCCGGTGGCACAACAAAGACAAACCTACAGCTGCGAGATAGTAAGACATGGTTGCATGTCCCCCCGTCAATTTTGCGACATCCGCATGCCCGTTGCTGGCGCTCGGCTCCGTGTTCCAGCCTTCTGCTGCGAGGCATCGTTTCGACCGTGCGGACGGCCACAGTGTGGACGGCCATTGTCAGCACTGTATAGGGCTTGCCTTGAAACCTTAGTTGAGCGATGCTCGCGATGACGTGCTTGTGCTGCTTGGTTCCCCGTGCTCATGGGTAATTCGTAAGAACACACACCAGAATCCAAAGTAGAGGCCACCCAGATTCCCCACAGTAAGACACCTCATCATGGGAACCCCCGATTAAAACCCCCCTGCGATGCGTAAGGCTCTTTCTATCAACGGATCCGCTCCCAGTATACAGACGAGTGCGCCAGTGAAACTTGCATCGAGGTCTTGAACACGGAGGAGAGTGCCAGATCTTTTTGCGGAGCCGTGGGATTGCACACTTTGCGTTTGCTCGATCTCTGCGCCAACGACAATGAGCCCCTTAGTCTGAAGCAGGGTCTGGTCAAGTGAAAGACCAAGCAGTCTGCCGCGCGTCTTGCATTGTGTAGGTCGTGCTAGGTGCAGGCAACCCCATGTTTCTTACACGCGCTTCCTTTATGTCGAGTGAAGCATCTGGTCATGGTATCACTCGTCTAGATCTGTTGCAAAAAATCTACACTTTCAATTCTCCAACCTCCCCGGAGAGCCTGTGTCCTTGAGCTCCAGGCATGAGATCAACCCAGTATCTGGCATCCCGAAGCCTTAAGCCTTAAGCAAAAGCAACTCCAGCGTACCCACTTCTTATCTGCATGGCACACTGGCACACGTCCGGATCGTACAGGGGCTTCATAAGTGCAGAATCGAGCAATTCAGCAGAGGCTGGAAACCGTAGTTTTCTTGGGGATTTCGAGATAAAGTTGAGTGCCGCTGGGGTTTCGTGTAGACTGCGAGCCTTCCGGTTGAGGGTTTGACGTAATCTTGCTCCCGCTTAAAAAAACTACCGGCCATGTATGCGTAGTTCGAAGATTTACTTCAGACTCCCTTTATTGACAAGGTTGCCCGGAATAATGCGAAGTCATTGTTAACAGGGTTCAGGGTCTTCGCTTCAGATTGCAGCCGCCCAGTCCAGCAACGGCAGGAAACTCTTTTGGTGGCACGCAGCCAAAAAAGAACGTAGTTACTGTTAATTCTCCATTGAACTCTTGGAACTACATGACTACAGTTTAAGGCTGTGTCTTGGAGTGTTCTGTAAAATCTAAAACAATGGAATCACGCTTCCTTGAAGCCGCCGCTCTGGACCAATGGACCTCTACAAACGTAAAGGAGTCCTCAATCCGTACACCACCCTGTGATCTTTCTGGGGCCTTACTTGCAACCACGTCCCTCCGGTTCAAGAGGTTTCGAGGTGACGGGGAGTGCTGCGTAAGGTTCGCTAGGTTCTAATGGACTGTTCCTCTTATGACTCGTCCCCCCGTTCATTCGTCACTGGCTTGTTTCCTACCATGCCGCCACGGAATCTGTGGGACCGTTCGGAAGGCTACGCCACAAACCTCCCACAGTTCGGCCCAGCATTGCAATGCAGACTCCGAAAGTTGCAACTTGCAAGGTCAGTTTTATAAAGATGTGCCGAGACCTTTAAGGGGGAATTTACATCAGGAAGTCCAGAGTTCAGAGCGCTTTAGTTTTAAGAACTCTCTTTTTCGCTCTGTATTACGCCACATGAAAGCGTGGCACAAGCGCACTATAGTACATGCAGCCTTGCGGAATATCGAAGAATGTGCTCAGATAGATCGTATCGTTTTGCACAACAAGCAAGACGACAGTAGTTAGGTATACGTGCACATGACATGTTTTATTGTGTTCAGTGGGTCTAAGATCAAGCTACATCGGGAGCATATTTTGGATGAACGGCACAAGACCAGCACACTTTGAGTGATTTCAGTGTTCGCAACAAAACGTAATGAATCAGATACCTCAAACTCTCTACGTGGACATTGAGTATAAATCGGTAGTACAAACACATATTGCTAAGGAATAGTACGATCGGTTACATGTTGCTGGGGCTGCAATGATGACAGGTGCTGTGGTTGGCACTATTGTGCACGGGAAGGGTTGTTTCTTCGGTTCTTATCGGGCACAGGGCATAGGGCTCAGGGCTGCAAAGAGTCGTTGCGCCACTGCTGCACTCTTGGAATCCCCGAGAACCAGCTCGAGACGAGCGACCAAGACTTCTGGCAAAATGGAGCGACGGGCACGTTCACTTTTTTGCGCAACCTAGAGGGAGCCAATTAACAAACGCCGCTAAGCTTCGAAAAGACTTCCCATGCCCCACCCGCGCAGAAGGTGTGACTGCTGCAGCCTGTAGAGCTTGACAGATATGCAGGAACTGGCTTTTGCCTACGTGTATGCGAGTCGCACCAACACCCCTAAGATTCTCTCAAGCCACCAAAGGCCCGGAACCTGAAGTGCTCCCGAACTCCGAAGCCCCGTCAGGTGCACCGTCTGCTCGACCGGCCTCTGCAGGCACGCCCAGCAGCCGCGCCGGGAGCCGCAGTGGCAGTCGGACTCGGAAGGCCACTTCGGGATGGTCCCAAGGTCTGAAAAATGCTTTGAGGGTAGGGGGGGGGGGGGGGTAGGGGGTACAAATGGTGGAAACAAAAGAAGCTCTTTCTCAAGACACAAGGGCTTCAGGACTTCAGGATTTCTTACGCCCTCTGCCAGGGCCCGTCGCGACGACGCATGTCCATGGGCGGGCTGAGAGTGGGTCGCCGGGGGGCGCTGAAGGACCTTGAAGCTCTCTTGCGAGTGTGAGCGTATCACGGTCAAGGGTTGCGGGCCATGCCCAAAGCAGGGTTTGAGATAAGCTTTGCGTTGTGAATCTAACTGTTTCATAAGAAGTGAAATGTTTGCAATGTGCACAGCATTGCATGCAGGAGCCTGCATGTGTAGCTGCCGCACAACTTGGATTTTCGCTGCATCCGCTGCTTTCTCGAGTTTGATTTAGGACATGACACCGAAAATGTAACATGAGGATGTGCCGAAACTACCCGGCCTTCTACTGCTATAGAGTCTGTTTTGGAATTTGCGAACGAAAGCCGGCGACACCCATATTTTGGTGACCATGAACGAAAAACCTTGAGAAGCCTTGAGAACATCGCGGTGGCTTCAAGTCAAGGAGCAGATCCCGCTGTGGCGCGTCGAGCCAAAGCCGAAGCCCCAACGAATGCGTGGCACAAATTGGGGGTAGGGAGGGGTAGGGAGGGGGGGATGTTAAGGCCCCACCCCCCCCCTCTCCTCTTTGCTGGAGAGTGCTGGAGGCAGCTTTGAAGTGTAGTTTTATTGTTGCACTCATAGCACTGGATCCTAGGTTTGCGTGGCAGTACAGATTGTCGCTCAGAATTGGTAGAAGTCGGGAATGTTGCTGAAGAGCGGAGGGAAGTCAAGCTCTTATAGTCTCCTGGCCGTTTTGTTGGTATCGGCTATGAGTATCTTCTCGTCCAAGCTTTGCACAAGCCACGCGCGTAAAGCCCCCCAAGCCAACAGCGAACTTATCGCCTGTCGGAGCTGCTCTACCACGCCCTAACCCGAAAGCCCTCGACAGTAAACCAAGAATATTGCTCCTGGGCGAGGTTTGTCGACATGGGGCAGGCATTGGGCATGCGGAGCGCACGAGATGTAAGGGTTTGTTGGAAGAGATGGTTTTTTGCACCCCGCTGGGCCAGGGTGGTTTGGACACGAGGGAAGAAGCAATCGCTGGCATGCCTGCATTTGCCCTCCACCTGCAATCTTTCCATGCTTTGCTTTGCGTACTTACAGCTTCGCGGCCTGAGGTTGCTCAGCGCATAGCCCAAGTTGAAATCATGAGCCTCGTTGAAGAGGTCAACGACTCTCCGGCTGTAAGCTGCCCATCGCTGCCAGATGACGCGCAGGCACGTGGGCACATAGCTGAGAGCCCTCAGAGCCATATGAGAGGGGTTGACTCGGCTGGACCGAATTGACCGATTTTGCCTCGTGATCATCAGCCCGGAATCCATGTCCAGGACCCTGAACCGTCGACAAGCTTCTTGGAGAGGGGGGTTGTTTCTGGGGCAGCCCAATGCCCGAGGATGCGGAGAAAGAGCTGCGGGATCTCATCGCACTCTCCACCGCGTCCCAGCTGCGGTTCCTGGCAGAGGTTGCTGTTAAGTGTATAACAATCAAGCTGGTATGGTAAGCCGACCACCATCTCTAGTTTACGAGTCCTGCAAGATTCTTGCAGAGAGCTTGAGGTCCATTCGAGCCCGCCCGGGAACCCCCTTATTAAAGCTCTGAATCCATGCTCCTTTCTTCTCGACCTCGTCCTGCTTGGAGAGCGGAGTTTCAGCATCCGGGTACATGAGCACAGCTAAAAAAAGAAAGCCCGCAACTGCTCTTGCCAAGTCCACCAAGCGCCGCAGCCTTACGGATGGCGTTGGCGTGCCGAAGCTTCTCAAGGCCAGGGCTGATTGAGTCTTTTCCCGAATGCGTGGCCCATGGCGGAGGGTTCCCGTTGTACGTGCGTTTCGTGTTGGCAAAGTTCGGGTCCACCCATTGGGCTGGCCGATTCAAGTGTGGCCTGTTCCCTGTACCCTGTCTCAACCCCACAAGCAGTCCTGTTTGTTTTGTGTTTTGGCCTTGGCTTCCCTTTTCACATCTTGATTTCTTAATTTCTTCACCAACTGTTCAACGATGAGAACTTGTTTCACTACGCCAACAACTTAATGACAGGCCCAGACAGGAGAGAGTGCCGACTCACCTGCGCGAGCTGGGTCTGCGAGAGGCCAAAGGGCTTTTTTGGTGTTATGTCCTAAATGACTGCATGCCCCGACGTTCCGAACCTGCATCTCCTCACGTGCTGTTGAATCGAGCTGCTGGCGGGCAGACAGCTCGCAGTTTCAGCATTGAATTCTTTGCCAGAAGCCGGTGTGTTTGTCATGGAGAACCCGAGAAGGGACAGCCCCAGTGCCGTGAGGCATGGATGCCATCGCCAAGTCCGTGCGCAGCCACCAAATCGCATCATCAGTAGGTGTTTTTGATGTGTGTTTTGATGTCTGTTTTGCTTGGCTGGGAACGCAGACGGGGTCTGAGGACGTAGAGAGTGTATAAATCCTGTATGAACAGTCAGTGCCGTGTGCTGAGAGGTCAACTGAAGGAGATCAGCAGTGCCCAGGAGGGGCCCTGGAGGGTTCTTTCGAAAGCTTCGGAGTGTCTCACTACGCTGTGGGGACTGTGGGGAGGGAGTTTCGGATACCAAGGTGGAGTGCAACTTTCCTAGAGCACTGAGGTGGCTCCATATTTCAGCGCTTTTGCAAGAGATGCTTGGGGCTTGGGGGGATGCAGGCGGCAACCCCGCCGAGCTCCGCGTCAGATGAGGAGCCCTGCTGGGTGCCATGTACTGGAGGGTTGGGGAGTTTATTGAGATGGTTTGAGAATTTAAGGGTCAAAGGGCCAATGCCAGCACGAAGATGGCCCCCACCCTACCCCACCTCCCACCCACAAGGTCGCATCACCCCCTTTGAGGGGAGTGAGTCCGATAATCATCGCTCCTAGCACCTCTCCTGCCAAAGACATCATGCAATCCGCGAGAAACCCAAAAGGATGTTGCATCGACCCTATATCGCAGGCAGCGGAGGAAGAGCTCAGCACCTTGAAATGTGGCCGCTTGCTTCAGAATCCCGGAAGCCCAGTGCTTCTCAACACACGTTCGGGCTTAGGGCTCATTGGCTGAGGTTGGCGGGGTAAGGTGCTTTGAGCCCAGCTTCCAAGCTCGCAGTGTTTTTCTCGTAGTGTTTGGGAGTCCGTCGACGCATCACCTATCAGGCCAGGTCATGCCTGCAGCAAGGTACAAAAACCACACAAAAGGCACACTCTTCTTTCAGCACATGGCACATGGCATGTGGAATGCAGCATGTGCGGCGACTTCGCACTCTAAGCATTGGCATAAGCCCCGCCTCTCCCGCTGTCTTAGGTGTGGACATGGCGCGTCTGCAGTCTGTATGGAACCGCTTCGAGGATGCAGCTTGGATGGAGCTTGGAGCAGTTGGGAGTGATGTCTCCAGGCTCCCAAAGAGACTTCCTTGTGTCAAGGGCTTTCCGGGCACAACTGAGCCCTTCGCAGCTTCGCAGGCTTGAAGGTAGCTGAGGGTGCCTTTCCTGCACTGTTGGAGTGCTGTTTTTGGCTCTTTGTGCAGACCCGGCGCCTGTCCAAGGACAACATCATCCATCGGGATGATGTTTGCATGGCACTTCAACGAATTGGCACCTTCTCATGCATTGCAAACATCTTGTTCAGGGCAACCCGGTCTGCATAGGGACTTCTCCAGAAGCTGTTCTGGGGCATGTTGCTAGAACACGCCTGGGAGAGAAAACTGTCAACCAGTGAAACAACCGGAAGTGAAAGGTGATCACAGAACAATTGGGGTTCAGCACTGCATTCTTCCAGCACATGTGGCAGCTGAAACTCATGGAAGACATCTCGGCTGGGGGATGGGCAAACACTACCGAAGCGGTTCTCATGGGAGTGGTCAGATGTGATGCTCGTGTGTGCTAGCCTAATGCAAGCATGGGATGGAAGTGCTGCTGAAATCCTGTCCGCATAGAGAACTAGCCGAGTCGAAGAATTGCTAGGCAGGTGGCAAAAAAGTAGGTCCTGCATATACATGGACATGCTGCGTGAGCCGGCGCCCTCCCTCCGCAGCAGCACGACAAAGCACAAAAGGACGAAGACAAGTATTGGGAGCCCCATCCATGGCTAACGCCACGATGAACCCCAAGGCTTCGTCGGCCCGGACAAGAAATGGGTTGAGGCTGGGTTTGCAAAAGTGAACTCGTTCACTGCACCCAAAGATAGTTTTGAGGCAAGCTTTTGGATGGTTTGATCTGGACCTGGTAGTGGCTGGAAGCATAAGTTGCTGAAAATAAAGCCTCGCTAAAAGCGTATCTCTATCGGGGCATAGGGTGCACCTGACCTCTTAAGAATGCTAGAGACTCCAGACCGCGAACCTCTTAGCGACTTGAAAACAATAACAACAGAGCCTGCCAGGAAACGTTCATCACAACCAGATGTCTTACGCGTAGTGACGATTGGCGATTGTCAAAAGCACCACCCCACCACCCCACCCCCGGTGACATTGCGCAGTTCTTGAACAGATCCCGTACGTTGGCATATGGGGACGGCAGACAATCGCCTGGAAGTGCATAGTTGAATCCTAAACGCTCAAAAGCTAGGTGCTCGGGAAGAATGTTCAACTGAGGGCCCAGAGCTGATTGTGTCTGATGAAGGACTAACGGTCTCCCAGGCCACGAAAGCAACAACAAAACGGAAACAAGGCCCATACACACATAGTCCCAGTACAGCCAGTCATCACGGTTCGAGACCAAACATGCTGAAGCTCCGAAAGCCGCGAAGCCTTCAGAATTTCGAAACCTTCCATCCTTCCCGAGTGTCCGCAGGATGCCTTCGAGCAGGTCACCATGTTCAACGGGGATTCTTGGCTGCCATTTGCAGCGTCATTCGAAGGCTTCGAAGCAGAGGGAAGCTAGACGAGATTGTTTTTTCAAGGGCTCCACAGAGCCTTTGCCGCCATCTGTAGTCTGTAATTCTTGCAGTCGTGAATCTGCGCGGCTCTACACCATGAAGCATCAAACGCGACGTGAACGACCTAAAACATTCGTGAGAGCACCCAGAAGTTCAGACATGACACTCTCGGGCTCTCCTCCCCCCCCCCCCCCCCCCCGCGACTACATGCACAAGCACACAGCAGCATCTTGACCATGTCTTGCAACAGTGCGCGCAAAGCAGTGATTCTCCTCAGGTAAGCAGGGAGGAGTTCATGCAAATCGTGGACTATTACGATGACAAGCATCCCTTCTGCACCCTGAGCCTAAACAGGGAATGTGTCGAGCTTTCACCCCAAACCAGTTAACACAATTTGCTTGAAACCTGCCACCAACGCTTGGTTTCATCCAGAGATACCCACTTCATTGTCTCATTTTCCCCACAAAAAACAGAACCCTGGCCTGAGACATATTTCTGGGGGGCAGCTCTTTTGAGAAGGGAGAGGGCTCTGTGCGATCTTCCTGTCTTTGGGAGCTTCTTCGCAGAGAGGGGGAGTGATGACAGCCGGCGCGACCTTGCAACATGGAGGCTGGCAACCGCGCGCTGGCATTCTGGCCGCTTTACATTTAAAGAACAAAGATACGGTCGCAGTCTCCCCGCGATCCGATATATAGTATTCATAGTTCCCAGAATGGCGGAAGTCGTGGCGGCCGCGTGAACTAGAAGGATCCTTCGTAGGATTTCCGACAACTCGGCACCAGAAGCTTGAATGTAGTAGCATGGGTGCCGATGCAGACCCTTTTGAACTGCCGCTGGCACTCGCTCTTTCCAGGCAGCGCGTCAACTTTCGAGAGAAGTTCATCAGCTGCGATGCCGACGGATCCGGCCAGAGTCTCCTTCAGAATGGAAACCTTAGCCACAAAGGTCGTACGTCGTCCTCATGAGGAGAATCTTCAAGCCTAATTTACCCAAGTCCCCCCATGCGAAGCCCAGCGCTGTGCTCACTCAAGAGTCTTAGCTAACAGCACATACCTTTCCTTAGTTGGTCACGCGAGTTAAGTGTGGATGTCTGTGGAAACATCTTGCCATCAATGTGAAGTCTCTAAAGACGATCGTGTCCTTGAAACTAAGCATCTCGGCTTATATTTGCACAGTATCACCGGCATGCTTGATGCACCGACTCGCCAACAGGGCACCAGCCGTAGAGAACAATAGCCGGAGATCTAGCTCTTCGTGCCTATTCCTGGAGTTTCTTCATTGAAATGAACCCATTGCAGCAGAAGAACTTCCTTGGGGCCCTAAGGGTCTAGGTCTTTCAACACTCCAGGCGCGCTCCTGATGTTGGCTCAGCTCGGAAGGAAGGCCCCCTCCCTGTGGTAACCTGGTATGTCTGACTTCCAAGGAGCTCCAAAGCAGCCTTCTAGAAACGCGACTCCCAAGTTGCAGCATGTGAACAAAACAGATTGGAGACTTGTTGAAGTCCTGGTGTTTCCCCGACTGCCCACCTGGCCTCCTGGCCTCGCGCCGTAAGCCGAACTCCCGGTTTCTGGTGGAGTTCCGGCCATGGCATCGCGGCAAAAGGATCGCAAGGATAGCACCCTGGCACTGATGGGAGTCACTCAGGGGTGTGAGGCTTCATGTATCTAAACCCTGCGAAGTGTTGGGAGGCCAGTTTATGAAGCTTGGAGACCTCTGGCTGCTTGCGGTCGGTAGTAGCGTGTAGGCCACGCAGCATGGGCCCGCCAGAACCCTCCGAGGCAGCAGCTCGGATTCAGCCGGAGCTGTGATCAGGAGCGACGGAACATCACCGTTTTCTACTACGAATTGCTTAACTAGAACCCGCCACCCCCCCCCCAAAAAAGACAACAAAGAATGTTCTTCCTTATAAGGGTAATATAGGGATTATTGTTGTTTTATTTTGGGGGTTTCTTAAGCAGATAGTAGTTTGACATTGGAACCCAATCATGGAGCGGCAACGAGGGGCATAAGGACGTCCGATTCTTCCAAGTTCGCCACCTGAGCACTAAACGTTTGAGCACATGTTGCCCAACCTTCCAAAGCATGGCTTTCCCTGTGCCCGTGCTGCTGCTGGCCTTCATCCGACATTGTGCCCCCGACGTGCATCCCCAGCCTGTGCAGGAACATCAGCCAGAACTCATCGAATTTCAACACCTCCGGAAATGGCACCCGCACGAGTCCCACGGGGGCGTCCCTTGGCTTCGGGTTTTGAGATCTCGTGTCCTGAATATTGAGACAGCGGGCGTAGAAGGACCTTAAAGGAAATCATTCCAGTCAGAGAGACTCCTTTAAAGTCTTCCAAAGCTCCCAAAGACTGAAGCTTTCAACATCCTTAGGAATGGTGTCGGCCCACAGAGCCCGCTCCGGCGGAACCGCTTGAGGGCGGCCACAGCAACGGGCGGTGTCAACTTGGAAAACTTCGAAGGCGTGCCGGAGGACGAGGTGGGATTTCTGGGGCTTGTGAGGGCTTGTGAGGGCTTGTGCTCAGGGGTTGTCTTCCAAAGGGCATTGCAAGGCCCTGCAAGGCCTTGTCATGCACTTCGAGTGCTTGCCGACGTTTCGTGGCTCCCAGACCAGTCTTAATGGGACGTGTGGGCCTCGAAGGACAGTCCGTGCTTTGATAAGGGCCGAGTCTTGTGGGAATAGGTGTACATGCGCACAGAGTACTCAAAAAAAAATCGAGATGTCCGTATTCCGTATTTGGGTTTCGGGTACAGTAGAACCCTGCCATGGAAAACCAGGCCTGTGCCAGAGCAGTCAACCCCACCGCAGTGACCCCCTGTGAGGTCTTCATGCACATCCTGGACCTACTGGAGATGCATCCAATCGGCGAATGTAGTGTTAGGGGAAGTTCAGGAGAGGTTGTGAAAAACAACGGAGGCAGCGGTGCAACACCTACAAGCTGTTGCTTGAGGAATCTCTGAAACAAGCCTTTGGTTAATTTCGGGGCCAGGGCCAGGCAGCATTTGGGTTGGCTCAGGGACGTTGTACAGCCAATCTTGGCTCTTCGAGCTGCTTGGAAATTCTCTATGCTTCGAAGAGCAGGCCAAGATAGTCAGAGCACAAAGCGTCTGCAGCTGTTGCTGGCTTTTCGGCCGGGCCTGACGTGGCCGGGCTTCACGACCTGCAAGGGTGTGATGCTACACGTATGTACTCCTACTTCTTGGGTGAAGCCAAAGGTGCCAGAGTCAGAAGGCAAGTCTCAGCTCCTGAGCTGAGGCAAGATGAGTTCGACTCCTCCATGGCTTCAGATCGGGATTCCGAGGTTTCGCAGGGGGAAGGGGAGCCGTAGAAGCCATAGAAGTTCGTGCTGGGGCTTGGGGCTAGCAGGCTAGCATCTTCGAGTTAGTTGTGTATAATTGTGTTGATGAAGAAATCCAAGTCTGGGCTGTTGGGCTTGCGATTGCCCATGCCTCGACGAAGAAGGGGGTTCGCAGAAGAGAACGTTTCCACGTGGGAGGCGAGGTAAGTGTCGCGCTACGATCCGAAACGTCCTCCCCGTGCTCTGTTTCAGTCTCATGCGCATGATGTTTTTTGAATCCCAGCCGGTATAACAATATCACTCTGAAGCACAGCAACCGAGCCTTAAAGAACAAGCAACTGGATCCCTCAGTCATTGGAAACCTTGTCCTTCTTTCTTGGCCGCAACCTCTCTTGCCCCTTCTATAATCGATCCCCATACCCTAAACCCTAGAAACCCTAAACCCCAAACCCTGAACCCAAAGGCCTCAGAAGAGCCTTGTTTGAAGTGATCGCCAGGTTGGGGATGATCTCTCCTCCGTCGCCTCGGATCTTGACGAGGATGAGGAGGATGCGGCAGTCGGCGGCAGTGTGGTTCTTTGTGCGGCCGCATTGTTCATTGTTGTGAGCTTCGGGTTGTTTGCGCAACAACTTCCACAGTGACCCACAATGTCTACTAGCCCACCTCCACCATAACATTTTTCGAGATTCCAGTATACGGCAGTTCGCCGGAATGTGCAGTAGTAGGAGTTTAAGGGCGGGGTGCGACCTGGCTGCAGAAGACAGTGGCCTAGCAGTGGCTAATATTGCCTACTACACACCGCAGATCCTTTAAAAACCGCAGGAGTGGGATCCACGCGATGAGTCTAGTTGGCGATTGCCTCCCCTGGACGTCACCAAGGCAGGCCTAGACTTCGCAGCTTCGCGAGATAAATAAGGAGCCTGTCATGACGCAAAAATTATTGGTGAGCTCCACTACCTGTGCATGCTTTCAAAATTGGGGTGAGTACGAGCTTGGATTGAAGGCGTATACCCCATGGACAGTAGTGAGCTTCTTCGGTTTCTTCAAACATCGCTCACACTCACCAAGCTGCTTCTCATAAGCTTTGCAACAAGCTCCGACTCAAGACCATGCAGATGCCAGGCCATTCAGGACCTGCGGCAGAGGCGACTGCCCAACCTTGAGGCACGAAAGGGCTTCTACAGTCACGGCACGACACGACACGACCATCACCTGCCAGGTTTGCAAGAAGATTCTTCGAAGTGCGCCTGGGACAAACCTGGAGAACGACCCTGGTTAACTAAATTGTTAAAGCTGTTGAAGCTGGTTTGGAGGAGGACCTTCCGGCCAAGGATACGGCAGAGTAGCAGAGTGCCGGCTTCACTGGAAAAGCGTTGCGTGACAGCTCCCGATCTGCCCTGGCCAAGTGCCAGGGGCAGTTCTCACCTGTAGATGTCGAATGTAACTGCAGAATGTGCTACATTCTGTGCTCTATTCTATGGCTGGCTCATATTAAGCTTCGTCACGAAAAGATTGTAGCACCATTGTGCATGTTGGACCCCCATGTCACAAGTTGCCAGATGAGGTCATCGTGCATTACGCTGCGCAGCCGAATGTCATTCACGTGCCCGTGCCTTGGCAGCATTCTTTGAAACTTGCGAAGAAACCCCCTTGCCCGTGAAATTCCTTGTGGTGTCAAGACAGCCTGCAAACTTTGTGGTGACACGTGGCGCCAAAAACTTCTTTGGAGACTTCGAAAGCCTCGGGCAGCCCCGTGTTTTCTCCTGCCGGCACCAGGCACCAGAGGTGGGGTCGCGCTTTGTCATCGTGGGCGCACCTTGGGTCGACAAAGCTTTCAGGGCTCAAGGGTTGAAAAGGCAGGTGTGTGGAGGAACAAAGCGAGTAGCCGGTGGCCACAGTGTGCCCTTGTGTCTTGAGGGTTTGTGCTATCAGGGCGTGGAACTCTGCCTGACCGCCCCTTGCAAACCATAAACCTGGCCCAACTCTGTACCACGTCTGTGCCTCCGTACACCTGAGAACTATAGCCCTCAAGTCGCCTGGCATGGCAATTCTGCAGGGTCGTACCGGGCCTATTGTTGCCTGGCCATTGAGGGTTTGGTCTTCTTCCTCCTCTGAAATAGGCCCCACCGTCCCGAGGACTTGCATGGTCACTTTGGAGACTTGATTCATCTCCTCGAGGAGAGACGCCGGGAGCACCTCGCGACCTGAACGATCCCAAGTGCAAGAGCCAGCTTTACATGCAGCGCCGCTCCCAATTGCTTTCCCAACTACTCGCAGGATCACGGCGAGCCTTCTGCGGGCCCGAAGGGAGCCGCCCCTTCGCTGACCTTTGGGACTTGTTCCATCTTGTTCCTCCATGCCTTCAGAGTTGAGAAGTTAAGTGGGGTGGGTGCTGGGCTCGACTTGGCTTTCTCGCTCAACTGGGGATTGGCCTTCTGGAAGCGGGTTGTGCTCGGGTTGGTGTGACCCAAGACTGTTACATCATCACTCAGATTCGATTCCTCTTCAACGGCGACTTCGTCGATCGAGGCACATGGGGACCCGAGGCGGGGCAGAGCTCGATACCCAAACCCCTGACTGCGTCGTCATGCTCCACAGAAAGCACAAGATGCAAGATGCAACCGCCTTTGTCCCAGGACCCACGTGCGTGTGCGCGCCGTGTATAGCGTTTGAGCGCCTGGCCTAAGCCTTGGGTATGTGGAGGAAGCTGGCCAAGCGAACAAATCCCGCAAAGCCCCAAAGCACGGATCCCTGCCATCTCACCAGTTGCCACGGGCAGGTCTTGTTGCTGCTTTACGCCCTGAAGATCAAGTTCCCGACAGCAGCCGCTTGGTGAGAACGTGACTGCTTGGCACCACTGCTCCTGGACCTTGCTGGCCCTGAGGATGGGAATTGTTACCATAACCGTAGTCCCAGGTTGGTGAATCCTGGCAACATCGGATAACATTTGGAACAATAAAGGAGAGTGTGCCCATGATGACGCAGCCATTGAGAAGCCTACCTAGTTGTACCTCTCGTCCCAGTGAAGAAACGCTTCGAAGACCCGTTTGCCCCCGAAGATCCCCCCCTCAAGCCTTCCAGGTTTTCCTGAACCGTGGAAATCACGAGGATCAGTCCCAGAACCAGCTGCACCCTGGAGTTGAGAAGCTTTCAGGGGGATCTAAGCCTCTCTTTTTTGTTTTTGTTTTTATGTTTGTTGATGTGATTTACTTATTTGTGTTTTTTTTTCTTTTGGGGGGGGGGGGGGGGAGGGATGCAGGGATCTGTGTCACCTGAACGGAGTGAGCAGAGCTTCGCTTCATATTTTTGTTTCATATTGCACTGCTGGCTCACTGTGCATGTTGTCGGGCTGCACCCCCGCGTGCGGCATCGCATTGGCCAGACGACCATGTTGAAAGTCGACACACAAGCACCACAACCCCTGAGCCTCCGCGACAAGAGACTGCTTAAGGCTTCACATCCTGATACCCCTTCAATAGCTGCCTAGAAATTCGTTTGGTCGACATCAAAGGCCGGACAATGGCTTCGTCCATTCCCACTGCACTCGAGCGTTTGGGGGTGAGGCGGTGACCATGCTCCTTGGCCTGTGCTTCACTGGAAGCAAGAGGAATGAGTAGCAAACACGTCCTAGCCTCAGGGCAGATAAATTCGCAGACCCCCCCAAATCAAGTCTTTGCTCTTACCCGTGAGAGCGAGGCTCCACATGTTTGCACGACGTGGGTTTGGATTTGGATGGTTTAGTCGTGGCTCCTCCGGTCATAGGGCAGCCGTCCGACCAGTTAAAATCCTTCCCCATCTGAAGCATTCAAGAAAAGCTTACGGGGTTTCAGGGCTGGCCCTGTGTGCGCACAGTATGCCCAACTTTGGCAAATTGCCCCCCAATCTCCCACTTACTGAAACCTTCCATCCACTGGCAGCTGGTTCTCGGAGCCTTCGGGCGCATGATAGGTTGTCTGCCTGGTTCCAGGTATCACCTTTGCAGGAGAAGTTTCAAAGAGCCTCCTGGCTTCAGTTATGTCGTAGGCATTGCCGCGCGTCAAGCGGATCGAAGGTGTCTCTTCGGGCTTCAGAGTTGAGGCTTGAGGTTCGTAAGAGCTAAGGCGCTGGTGGCTTCAGGCTAAGTTGCTGCTTTTTCTTTGTAGGGGCCCAGCTGCCTCTCCTGTGACCCACATGACCCAACATCTGACATCGGCACATGGGCCTCGAACTCTCGAACATCCCCAAAAGTAGGGCGAGCCGCATGTAAGACTCTCTCAGCTCCCAGAGAGCTGAAGGTTGCCTTTATGCCACGTGATCGGGGGCGAGGCTGGAGAGGGGGTTTAGGGTTTAGGGGATGCACTGAAAAACGCGTAGTGAACTCTGCTGTGAAGAAAGAAGAGCGTGACGAAGCGTCCCGCTTACATGCTCGTTCGGGCACCTGCCTGGCTTCTGTATTTCTTGAAGCATGCATCTTGAAAAACAGTGCGCAGAGAGGTTCTTAGCTGGTTTACTCACAAATCCCGAATCTACCCTGACAAGTTCTCTGCCTCTGTTTCTAGATACGGTCGAGCGTATGCCAGCTGACCTGGCCCATGAATCTGGTCCGGTAGGTATTTGTTGTCCACGGCGGGCTACCGATGGACCCAATCGTCACTTTGTCCGACATCAACTCGATTGACAGGCCTGGGAGCATGCGGCGCAGAAGTGTACGGACACCTGAGTGGTGATGCATGGGGCACTGTTCCAGGTAAACCTTACACCACAGGCAACATGTGTTCCTGCTTTGCGTGTGCTCGTGTTTGCCACGGCTTTGCACAGACATCAGCCTGAAAGACAGTTTGCTTTCACAAGCTCGGGGGCTCCAGGCCCCAAGCCCTCCCAAACCTACGCAGGCGTCACGATGTTCCAATCAAGCACTGCGCTCTCATGGGGTGGCTGGGCAAAGAGCTAACAATCCTAAGTCCCTAACTCGCTGGATCCTCGCCCACACCTGCACGTGTGAGAGTCAAAAAATTGTTAAACAGACAGTATGTAAATCCTAAACAACACGACCCAAGAGGAGTCACCCATTTCGCATTCGCAGGCCTACTGCCACCGAACCCACCGCAGTTTCTGGATTGTGTGACAGCTCATGTCAAGGTTGGAATAGATGTGTGCTAGGCTGCTAGACTCCTACGCTACTCGAACCTGCTTTCCAGATTTCAGGGTGGAGCGTATTTATGTTCTCATGCTCACGGTTGTGCACAGACGTTGCTGCAGTCACGCATCCGCTTGAGATGTGCTAAGGTACCCAAAGGGCCAGAAAGTGATTGCAAAGAAGGCATGCAGTGTCCAAGCATATGCAGATTGTGGGCCGGAGTTCGGGGGGCGAGGGGGCGCAGTAGGGTGCCAGAGGCTTCGCTGTACAGGCACTCAAAGCAGGCTGATTTGGCTTTTCAGAGCGATTTAGTACGAGACCCATATCCTGTTGATTCTGCCCAAAGATTCCCGGGACTTTGAGCAGTTCACCTTCTTCAAGGGTGTGGTGGGGGATCGATATGGACTTGTTTTCACCATGGTTTGGTGGCAACCTCGCGTTTACCAGTAAGGCTTAGGGCAGAGCATCCCCTCAGCGTTCGTTGGCTTCGGCTTGCAACTGTCTTACTCCTTCATGGAAATTCACCTCACTTTGCTGTCAAAAGGAGTGGTACCAAATCAGCCTGCCAGGATGAACTGTTGTTCTGGTAAATGCTTTCTGTCTCGTAGGGCAGTGTTCCACAAGTAGCACCAGAAGTTGCAAAACCATTGGGGCACGAGTTAATTCTGCGCTCGTTGCAGGACCTCAACGGGAAAGATGGCGAGAAAGTCTTCAAGGGCAGCAAAGGCCGGAAGTTGCGGGGAACTCGATGAAAAAAACAAACTGTTGCAATAATTGATGAAGATTGCCGTGTGAAAGGGGGTTGAAACTTCAGGGCTCCGGCTGCAAATTTAGGTTTTCCGGCGGCGGCTGTGAAACGGATACCGCATGGGGACCAATCAGGGTGCTTGTAGATGTCCTACTTGCCAATATTGGGGCACCTTCTCATCAAGTGAGAATATTCCCATCAGACACGAGGTTCTGCGTTCAGAGGGGGGGGGGGGGGCTCCTTTGGTAAAGAAGAGGAGCTTCGTGGAGGTGTTACCGAAGGGCTTCGGCACCCCAACTGCGAACCTCACCCCTAACCTCTCCCGCGAGAACGCAAGTTCAACTGCTTTGTGAAGGATGGGGCGGCCCTCATACCGGAATACAGTCCTGATGTATATAGCTATGAAAACAGTTGCATGCAAAGAGCCACGACATCCTTTCGGCCCTCTTCTCACCCTTGTGCAGATCGGGGCCCAATAGTCTCAGGAGCCGATCCTGAGAACATATCATCACCATATGGGTGGTTGTCAAAATTATGGTCCCTTTTGGATCCCTATTACAATACGGCACCTCATATTTAGGGTACCCCAAAAACGGGCCATAATTCTGACAACCGCCCAGATGTGAGCGCTGCCTTGCGCTAATAGCCCAAGTTCCTACGGCCCAGCACCACATGCTTGGAGGCCGGCTCTGCGAACGGGTGAGAAAGTCCAACGATGCAGCTCAGACGATTTTGGGGGCTGTGAGCATAGAGCCCACGCGTAAACGATTCAGGGATGCCAGATCCCGGGGCAAGGCTTCCAGCATCAGGCTTCTGGTTCGAGGACAACTTCGGGAGGTTCGTGTGAACTGCTCGAAATCTGGTCGTGATCAGTGATCCCCCCGAAGCCTTCGCCCAGTTTGGTTGCACAAAGTAGGCAGAAAGGTACTGTAGACGTGAGATGATGGAGTTTGCGATCACAAAAACCAGGCTCTCTGCACACTCCTGCTCGAAACTGTTCAACCAGTCTTCGTGCCATTGAGCAAAAGTTCGCACACTGGGCTTAGTCGCTTCGTCATGTGGGCAGCTTTTCTGTGTACCAAGGATGCCGGCAGGCCATTCTGAAAATTTCATGTATCGGTTGGCCATAATAGCCATGGGCAACGTCATGGCGGATAGCTACCGTTGCAAATCACCAGTGTCGAAGCGACGTCGGCGCAAACGCAAGGCAATCTGCCGCTTCATGGGTGGCGGTTCGCAAGACGAGGTCGTTGTGAAGCCCGGACCTGTGAGCTACGAAGGGCTCTGTGTTTTTGTTGGCCTTCAAGGGTTAGGTGTACCAGTGTCCTGCAGTGGCCCCGGGCTCACCGGCTTCTCTCTTGTCTTTTTGTCTTCAGGGTTGGGATCATATTGACCTTTCTGGCTCCCGTAATAGAAACGGAGCTGGTCGAGGGCAAGCACTCACGGGTATGCCGGTATGTCCGGAATGTCCCCATGTAGCCTCTGAGCCTCACAAGTGTGCTCCGAGGAAGATCTCTGGGGCACCCGAGCTCGAGGAGGACGTGGAAGCTGGGAAAGCAACTGGAACCGGGGGGAATTCAGAGGCCAAAAGAACTCTTGTTGGGAATGGACATCAAGATTCTTGTTGCCTTGGTTGCCTTGAGGGGCAACTGCGGTTTGATCTTGAGAAACTCAAAACTATGCATACGTGTGTGGCCCTCCGCGTGAGGGGCTGAGCCAGTCTGCGACTGTGCCACAAATCGTATCACGGAATGGACAATGCCTTGACTTTGGGATCCAGTGCGCTCAACATGCAGGGGTCTATCAGGATCTCGGCTCACAGTTTCTTCACTTGGAGCCCAAGGTAAGCATGGCAAGGCAACGTGAATTCTGCACTGAGGAAATCGTCTACACTTCGGAGCATCTCGGCTCTTCAGTGTTGTGCACTTTGCACTTCCGGGTCTTGGCTGCGACGTTCCAGCAAAACGCGTGAAAGACCGCTAGGAACGCAGCGAGTTGCAGTGCACCAAAAATCTCCCTTTGGATTTGTGAGTGCGTCTTGGGTTTATGCCACTGGCTCGGATTCCAAGAGCCCCTGCGCACCGAACAAAGCCATGGATTTTACATTCGATCATTGCCATGTCTCACCACAAGAAGACTAAACATCGAACGACCGACTGTTTAAAGCAGTAGTGGACAAATGGTGGTTCTTTCCAGCATCGCAGGACACTCATGTCAGAGAATAAGGCATATGTGCTCCCATCCACTGCTACACCTTGGGTCATGTAGATGTTGGTCCTGGCGAGTTGTTGACTGGTTGAGGCCCGTAGCTTCCGGTCTGAGTCACTTGGGAGCTCCTGCCATCAGGAAAGAGCGGCAGCGCCAGCGCCAATACCGAATCTTCGTCGCTTTGCTCTGGAGTGATGCTTGGCGGATACCGGCACCCGCAAACCGGCGCAAACGTGAGCAAAACGCTCTGGCAATCCATCCTGGAAGCTGAACACCTCACCAAGGATCCCGTGATGAAGCCCTCCCAGCGTGGGCCCTCCAAAAGGGGGGCTGGTGCCTTTTTTGATAGTGCCTTGGATGAGAACTCTGAGAAGGAGGCTTCTTGTCAGAGCTTGTCAAGGCAGCTTTCTGAAACGACGTTTGAACCGAGGTAAGGTGACACAGGACCCTAGGGGATAGGCTTCAGGCTTCGAATTTTCTTTGTGGGTGTGTACGCGTGTGGTGGAGTTATTTGCAGAGCCCTGCACCGCTGATTGCACGTGGAATCACGTCTGCATATCTCCCGCGCCTCTCACCCGCCATGCTTGCGTCACATTCTTTCTGCCCTTCACCTCACGGCACCCAGTCAAAAGCCACATCCAGCTTAACATGACACCTCATATGTCTCATATGCCTTCAGCACTGCGCAGGAGTTTCTGAAAGTGAACAAGCTGAAGGTTCTTCTCCGCTCCCATGAGAAGCGTTCAGATGGCACCACGGCTGGCCTGTGACGGGAAGGTTTGACGAACACAGTGTTGCTTAAAATGGGTTTCCCAATGACCTTATACGCATAATTCTATATCTATATATATATATATATAGAGAGATAGGTATATATATATAGATATCTGCATGCTCACCCCGTCCACCACGACAGACGTGGAAACCTGTTTTCTACCTGTCTGTCGTAAGGCAGGGTGCAGCGGTTTCCAGCTGTACAACTTGGAGCATAGGCCCAAAAAAAAGTGCAAAGTGGAAAGCTGTGAGGTTAATTTTCATGTAAATGCATCACATGGATAGCGTGTTCAAGGTGATTCTTTTTACGAATTAGAAAGTTCAAAAAGTAAGCATGAATCATTCTGAGTTGGTCTTACTAAAAATGAGTTTCAACTATAATTCTTGAATGCTACTTTGACGGCCGGGAAGATGTGAGGAGAATGAGGGACGGCTTGGCAATTTTGTGTCTTTGAGATTAAGTTGGCGGGAAAAAGTACTATAAGCGTGCCTGCTATTTTTAACTGGCCTCCAATTTGTTTACGAAACCTCTTTAAGCTGTTTTGCTTGGTAGCTTTGGAGTGAACTAAAATGATTAGCGCTATCGCTCCATGCGTTCTGTGCTGTCAATAAATTTATGCTCGAGGCCATTTGTTACTGACATCAATTAACGAACTAGACACTCAATCCAATACGCCTGTCCCGCAGATGTTGTGCTGTATAGAAATACATATTGCACGAAATGTACAACTTAGAACTTACAGAGAAAGACACTTACTCATATGAGTCCCCCCACCTCAAGTCAAGCAATGCTAGCAATCCGGATTGTTGCATTAACATACCTGGAGGTCAAGGGTCATATTATTGCAGTGGCAGGGAACGCCAGAAGAGAACGAAGGACAGAGCTGCTGGGACAACCAATGCGCCAGAATTGTGAATATCGGGGCTTGTTTCACTTTGTATCTAGGGCTAGGTACATTCATGGAATTACAGTAACAACGCCTTGTAGCTTACAAACTGGAACAGACCTTATGGAATCATGCCCTTGCTAATGAGCAATTAGGGGTCGCTGTGAATTCGTATTCAAAAAGACCCTCAAGTTAAAAATGCAAATAATTCGTAGATGTTGGATAACAGCATTGGAAGACGACTACCATTTCATTTTGAAAGTTTGAAAGTCAAGTTGCTTTAATGGCCAGTAGTGCCGGAAGGGATTGCAGGGCAGTATATCGGGGGTCGGGCTAATGTGTACTTAGGGCTAGTTGTACTCGGCTTGATGCGCCGGGCTAGCTTGTCATGTTGTTCCTAGGGCTAGTTATTTTCATTGACCTACACCAACAACAACGACAATATGATATCCGTCTCGTCCCAATAGCTGTCCTGTTATCCTACATGCTCAAGTATATGCAGGCGTCAAGCACCCCACGATTTCATCATGGTAGCAGCCCGAGATCCAAAAATCCCAGTTCTTAAGTTCACGCAATTTCGTCGACAAACACTTGGAATGAAGGGAGGCCGCTTGAGGTAGTTCTATGAGGCGGTTCGATGGTGAAAGGCAGCTAACAGGAAGTGCACTCACCCTACGGTGACTTCACGTTCTTCGGCCATGTAGGACCAAGTTGCTACACAGTGCAGAGCTGGGGTTTCAACGCAAACCATTGGGAATCGTGCATGGCCGCACTGCTGTCTTGCAATCAGGCTTTTCCATCGAGCACCAGAATGGCAAAGGGCAGCTTATCAGAATTGGGCCACGTCCTTTGATTCAGAATCCTTCTCGGAGCAATCGAACATGCCCATGGCGCCAGGCACATGATCGCAGCGACGGTCTTCTCCGCCAGCAACTATCCGCGAGGTACGACGGGCGAATGGAAACTACGGCCATATGCCTTTTGTGCAGTGCGCTGCAGCAGTAAATCTGTTCCACGCTGAGTTTTCGCCCCAACCTATGAACAGAGTCTAGACCTGCCAGTCAGCCTCAGCAAGCCCCTAACAGCCGGATGACTGCCCATTGTGCGAAGTTGCACATGACACTGACGGAATGTCCCGAGTTGCCGCAACCCCTTGGAGACAACACCGCGCCAGGAGCCGGCGAGCCCATGGGCAACAAGGCAGCTGTGGCTCCTGGGACTGTCACTGAGGTAGTCACTGACCATCACTGTAGTCACCGTGGTCACTGTTGTGTTATGGGCTCGTTCAAGGCCGGCAAAAGCTGGTTTGTAGCGGCGTGGGCTTGTGCAGATTTCAGGGTGTCAGTCGTTGGCACGTCGGTTCTCCTTTTTGTGGGTTTCGTCCTGAGTTGCTTGGCGCACAATGTTGTGTTCAGTACGCGTCCCCGCCCGCAGGAGACAGAACTCTCACATATGTGCACAGTGGCCCTTGTCGCATTTTTTTGCCCAACTCAGCTGCTCCTGAGAAAGGTTGTGCTCCCCATCCTTGTGGGGACCCAAGATGGAAAAGGCCTTTCAGACCTGTCACAGCCCTGCAGCTGAGGTGGTCATGGAGCCCAAAGAAGCCGGTCTCTTGATCTGCACATGGAGCCCGAGCCTTGCGACCCAACGCCTCAGAAAGTTTGTCCTGCAAAAAAACGCCCCGATTTAGGGCTTCGGGTTAGGGTTTAGGGTTTAGGGCTTAGGGTTTGGGGTTTCCTTCGAAATTCGGAGAACTCCCCTCGCTAGGCCGAGAAGGCAAATGAGAGCAGAAATGAGAGGACCTCCACTCAGGTAGCCTGGCTTCGTCTCTGGTTTCTTGGCCCGCATGGCGCGTGGGCTTCACAGAGCCTTGGATACTGGTATGGCCTAGTATTTGCAGCTTCATTGGCGTAGGAAGTTTGCAATGGGAAGGTCAATAAAGACCACATAAGCCCACACGAGCCGTGTACTTTTTGTCCGCTCCAGCTGAGATACTGTGTAGCGGACATCATGAGTTTCCGCGGAAGGGCGCCAAGAGTTTTCTGCTGAGTGAACACACCGTAACCAAACTTAAACGGGGACCATCATAGAGCCTAACTGACCGAACGCGAGCCTCTGACACTCCACAAAGCGCGCTCGAATCTGCAATTGGAGCCCTTGCAGCTCGCCATTGGATCATGCCAGAACCTACAGGGAAGCCACTCAACAACTCCACAGGAGTATAGGAGTCCACGAAGACCCCTTTAGATGCCTAAAGCCGCAACCCCCAAGACATCTCAACGATGACTCCTCGACCTGCCCAGGAAGGCCTCATGTCCAATAGCAAGGTTTCCGAGGCGCCCCGCGAACTTTAGAGTTAACTTTAAGCTTGCTTCGGTACATGGAAGGGCCATCCCTCAATGGTTCGCCGGGACATTTTGACGGGCGTTTCTTATCATAAAGGTACATGTCGCGCGGGTGGCACACAACACTGTGCTGCGCAAATGACGGCCCCGTAGATGAGCATCCCGCAACCTTAGGTGTTTCCCTACATGTCCCCAAGCAGGGTTCAGCGTTCCGTGCAGGAGATGAAGAACAAGTTCCAAGAAGCTCAGGCGGGAGAAAATGTATTCGAGCCGGCTTCGGTTCGACCAGCTCGTGAAGCGAATGGGAATTCAGTTGCATTTGCGGAGTATTGGCAGGGTTTTACCGGCATTGAACGCTCGACATACTGAGTCCGCAAAGCATTTGCACGTTTGCGGGAGGTGTTTTCTATGGAGGTAGAGTCTGACCCATCTTGTATGCTAAGCTCTTCAGAGCAGTCTCAACTTCCTTGCCTGAGTGCTAAGGTTCTGGGGCTTTTTTAACGCCTCAGCAACTTTCTCAAGACTCGGGAGCTGTCATTTCATTTTAGGAAGGTTTTGCACACTGCTTCACCACGAGATATGTGAGAACCCCAAGCCCTTGAACTCTGCGCACAAGAATACTCGACCAGTGCCGCGTGATGCCCTTGATGCGCAATTCGCAAGGCAGCCCTCACACTCGGACCACGGGCGAGGCATCTGGAGCTGCACGGATTTCGAGTAATGAGTCGTGCTTTGGCATCTGTGGGAGTTACACTTGGTGCACGGATTCAGGGTGGAGGTCTTGCGAGACATCAGTTGGACCTGGGTTGTGTGGCGTTTCGTTCTGGCGCCGAAAGAAGGGTCTGGCCAAGATGTATAGAGAGAGGGTTCGCCCCCCCCAGCAAAACCAATGAGAGTGTTACCATGGCGAAAGTTTGGTGGATGAGCGGATGTACCTTACCGAAGCTTGAAAAGACAATGAAGAGTTGCATCGTCGACCCTATCCTTGTGCGCCGGCCAGGGCACTAGCGAAGCTCCGGGAGCTCACGTACTGCAGCGTGGCTTCACCTGCTGCCCAGTCAGTGCTTCCGGACTTTCAGGAGTGCGGCACTGCTAGTACACCTGAAGGCCCAGGCCCAGACACTCGGTTTTGACTTTCAGCCGCAAATCATTCAAACGTACTTGGAAACCTTCCCCAGGTGTGCGGCCACAGCCTCTTGACAGCAGAGGTAGAAATCCGGGATCTGGGTTGGTAGCAGAAGGGTCTACAGCGCCTTCTGGCGAGTCATTGGCAGCATCTGTCCCTCTCTCTCTCTGCTCTCCCTCTCTGCCTCCCTCTCTCCCTCTCTCTCTCTGCTCTCCCTCTCTGTCCCTCCCTCTCTCCCTCTCCCCCTCTCCCCCATCTCTCCCTCTTTCCCTCTCCCTCTCTCCCCCTCTGTCCCTCTTTCCCTCTCGCTCACTCGACTCAAGGCTCCTGGGATATTGGCAGGCCATCGACACCGAGGCCGGCTCAGGACAAAAGGGCTTTTAGAGTTCCACCAGTGCACTGACTCAGAAGGGAGAGGCATTCGGAGCATTCTGCCGGAAATGGCACTGGCCAGCAAAGAAATACTCTACGACCTCCCGAATAAGATGTGGAGCCACCGGCAGGCTGGTGGTGTGCTCAGCAGAGAACACTGGGCCAGGATCTCAGCATTTCACATCAGGACAAGCACATGGTCAGGTGTTGAAGTGGAGACCCAGCTTGAGGGAGGCTCATGCAGCTGGCATGTCTATGCAGCTGTCCATGGGTTCTGGCAGCATATAGCACCCAGGTTCCAAACATTCCAAAGAAATGAGGATGTTTTCTGGGGAGCTTCGTGGCGATCATCTTACACCCAAGCCAAGTCACGCTTGAAGCCCAGGCTCGTGGCATGCGTGCTTGCGTCATCGCCGACGACGACTTCCCTTGGGACACTGGGGTCCAGTCAGGTCCACGGTAAGGATCATCTTAGAGGGCTTAAGCCGTGCTCTGGCTTGAGAAGAATCCTGCCTCGGATGCAATCCCAGCTCGCATGGAACCTCATACAGCAAAGATATATTGGCGAAGGAATGGCTGGAGCCCTACATGCTGCAGCTTGCCTGCGATGATCTCTGTTTGTTTTTCCTTGGGACCTGGCCGCGTCCCTTGGATTTTCTGTGGCTCGATCGTAGTGCAGCCATACTATGGTCTCCCTGTGCAGCTCGACGACGATACCCTGACCAGCACGCCGACCCAAATAATCCCCTTTCGCGGGGGCGGGGAGGGAGTGGCAGTGCCAGAGGAAGTCCTTGGACTTGGAGTTCAACTACGCCGTCTTCCTCAGCCAGTATGGGACCGGGGTAGGGCTCTCGGGGAAACTGATACGGGGCTTGAGCGGGTGCTTAACTGCGTTAGTAAGGTTAGGATTAGGGCCTAGGGACATTTCGGGACAGTGACATTGAGGGAGTTCGTTGGGATGCTGGCAAACCACCCAGCCCTTGGTCCTGAGAGGAACTCTTTAGCCAGAAAGCTGGCGTCAAGGTTCTATGGAGGCCTTCCTGCCGGAGCATGCGATTTTGTCGTAACAGTCGTAAACTGTTTGGACTGTCCGGTAGCGAAACGAGTCTCACATGGCTTCGATCGACGCTGCTGTTGAGCTTGGCACAGCCCTCAAGATCCTCATGACAAGGTCCCACTGCCAGCCATGACTTCTGTCCCGCAGGCTCCATGATGAGCATCCTGCCAGGCGTGAAGACCAAGGCCGACATCGAGGCGGAGACCCTGCCCCCCCCAACAGATACATGGCTCATGGCCATGCTCATCAGCCATGCGGGCGTGTGGCTGCAGCGAGATACACTCCTCCCATACAGCCCATGCGAGAATAAGAAGAACAGCAACCACTATTCATGTTACAAAATTGAGTACATGCACGTACCTACAAGTCTCTGTGATTATTTGGTGCCGTACAGTGATTTTTAACAACCTCTGCACATGGTTGCTCACCACCAGTACAAAATGCAAAAGCATGGCAGAATCGTTGTCCAGGCCCAGCTTACACCCCAAAGAGCGAGTCCTAGTGCCCCCCACTTCCCATTGGCACTGCTCCGGAGGCTGCCTGGAACACTGTCGACCGCAACGGTTGCCCAGCTGGTTCACTTCGGGTTTGGGGTGCCTAGCGTGAAGGGCTTGCCGTTGCTTCATGGATCTTCCACAGTATCGTAGCGACCTCGTATTCTGCTGGCTTCTCTCTTTTCAAAATGTGTGCATGGATGTTTGTTTTCTTCCGCGCGGGCAGAGGCGGTTTCTGAACTGGGGGTATGCGGCTTGTGGTCGAGAGCATCAAGCTCAAGATTTGGCAGTCTAATGCAGTATACACCACAAAACCTGAACGCGAGCTTAAGCCTGCACCGAGGAGACGGCAGGCTCTCGTACCAGGAGCTGCGGCCGATCTTGCGCAGTGCCAGCAGCGGCTTGTCCATGGAACCTTTTGTTCGGGACGGCGTGTACTGACAGTGTAATGAGTTTAACCAACTGTAGTAGATGCGGCAGCGTCTCCAAGACCACAAAGTTTTGAGCACAGCGCAAAGCGGCACAGCGACAGACTCAGGTGGCTTCAACGACGACACGGACAAGATACTGTGCAGCACTGGTGCAAGTGTTGTCAGGCAGACTGAAGACCGGGCTTGTGCAACTCCTGCAGGCCGCACAGTTGTCCATGGGCCGCAACTGAGGATCACAATGGAGGATCACATCTACAGCAGCTCGGCACCGAAGCCTCGTTACAATGCTCCTCACATCGGAACCGTATTCGCTTCCAGCCGAAGACCAACCTGGCCTTTGGGCAGTTCTGAGGCGGTTTCGAAAAACTTGCAGAAAGCCGAGATGCGCAGTCCCGGAAGCATCCAAAAGCTCTGACCCATACTGAATACTCCACGAACCTGACGCAATGCTACTCCTCCCAGGCCTCCTGTGCGTCCCTCGTCTGCAATTGTCTCTGGACAACTTTGCCAACTGAGCCTCGCAATGGACTGTGAAGAGCGCGACAAGCTGCTTTAAGGGTTTCATGGCCTCTTCCATTCTGAGTCGTCTTCTGGCAATAGTATCTGCACTTCCCCTACAAGGATCAGGGTTCTTGTCAGGTCTCTAAACCTTCATTATGGTGTGACCCATGAGCTGACCCGATGACTGGGAGCACTGCTTGACGCAATCCATGCCTTACTCCATGTCAAGTAATTCGTTTTCGTCAAGAATCGTGGCATCCTTCCATTCCCATGGCACGAAGTTTATGCGTGCCAAGTCAAGCTGTCAGCATGCGAATGACCAGTCCTGTCGCTATGCTGAAAGCTGTGAGTGAGCCATGCAGAGCTCCCCCAAAAGCCCTGAAGACGTACACCACGCGCCTGCCTCGCCTTCTTAGATCATGGACCGTGACAAGACTGGCTTCGTGGACCGCGAGGCACCGGCTTCTGCTTTGGCTTTTAGCTGGATCTCAACCGTCAGCCCTCTGAGTGCATGGCAGTTGCTCGAAATGACTTTAAAATTTCCGAAAGTAGGGCCGTCTCTATAACGGATACCCGTACAAGCCCTTAACAAAGCTACTTGAATCTACATCCAGGAGTTCGTGAGCTCGATGATGGGCTTCTTGACCGGCGAGTCGCTTGTGGCCGCTCTCTCAGCTGCTAGTTGCAGCGTCATGCCCTCTGCAAAAGCAACCCTAAGCAGCTATCCAGGCTATATCCCCATACCAGGAAGATCCTATGAGCCTTCCGGGCGAAGCCGTCCTGCCCCCACAGCTGCCCCTTGTGGCCCCAGTGGAGGGATTGGCCGATTCCAAGGAAACATCTTTCTCGATGGAGAGCTTCGAAGGAAAGCCTGGAGCGTGCCTCTGCCTTGAATATTGTAAATATTCTCTTCCCGCGCCCTTCCCGCGCCCGAGGTTGATGCACTTTGCATTGCAAGGAATACGATCGGACCACTAGGGGTGCTGTGGTGGCACGTTTCGGTGAAGTTCAAGCTCCGGTTCTTTTAAGTCGTTGGGCCCCATGTGCTGCCGCCCCGGGTTCCGAGATGTTCGGTGCAATGTGAACATGTAGCTCAGGCGCCTGCACTCGGAGTTGGCGAGCGCCCCCAAAAACCGAAACCTACGAACACAGTAAGCGCCTGAAGCTAGAGAGTTTGACTTCAGAACGCAATCTCAAGCTCAGCTGTATGACATTTGGCCCCAGCAAGGGCGCCACAGACCGGCCGTGACTTGGATTGACTGTTGGACCGTGGGTTGGGTGCATTCAGGTCCAACAAGATTTGCAGCTCCCTCTGATGATCTTGGTCTTTTTCTGAGGGCCGACCGCACCCCATGCAGCTTGAAAGACCGTTGAAGCCGTGAATCATGTCCCATCCGAGGCAGAAGCGGATGCCCAGCTTCAAGAGGCTATGGCCTTTGGCTTTTGCCCCAAAGCCCCTGCAACAGCTGAAACATGTCTCTCAGGCAACGGGGGCTCAAGACTTGTGCTCTCTCTGTCACACAGCGACATAGTGAACAGCGCGGGATCTCTCTCCTCCTCCCACATAGACACACCCCCCCCCTTCGCCGGTTGAACAGAGAGAGAGAGAGCGAGAGCGCGAGACGGCGAGAAGTGTCTACTCAAGTGTATTCCAGGTCTAGAAATGCGTAGAAAGATCGAAGCAAAGCAAGCTGCGCCCCCCCAACCAAGTACTGAAAGGGGTTCGGTTCTTTGGAGCACGCGCCTTTTTTCCGACGGCTCTGAAGCATGTGGAGCACACATATGGGAGTTGGCTGTTGCCTTGCGGCCATGCTGCTATGTCGGCCAAGGAATCGAAGATCAGATGTCCGAATGGACGGATGAAGAGATCTCGCAGTGTTTGGCACTTTGGTAGCATGGGTTCACAGATGTGGGGGACGTCACCATGCTGGACTCAGGAAGAACAGTGGGGTTTCAAAGCTCAGGGTCTTCGACAGGCTGTGCACAACAGAATACTGCCCTGAGTGGATAAGGGATGATGCAGCTCGCCAAGCCCCCAATGCCCTTCAGAGAGCCCGAAGCCCAAAAAACCTAAATCCTCCAATCCCTAAGCGAGATCGCCGCCTTAACCCCCTGACCCTGACCCGAGGCTTCCACGCAAGGCGTCATCCGTGCGCTGTCATCGCCTTAATATGAAGAATTCTGAAGAATCCAAGACTTTAACAGTTTTGGCATCTGGTGCAGCTGGGAGCTTCTTCACCCGCACTCCGTCACCCTGTCACACCTCCATTATCTGGGTTTGTCAAATTGTGCAAACCGAGATGAGCAGAACGGTTCGCTGAAGGATGAATGCAGAGTGTAAGGCGTGACTTTTCAGGTGGCACTCGCATGGCCTGGTTCAGATGGGACTAGGTGGCGACAACGGTACTCTAGCTCTTCGCCGTTTTGTTGCGAGCTGCTCACCGATTCTGTGCACAATCTGGATGAAGGCATCGACTTGAGGGGCCTGCATCCGGGGGACTTCCCCGCCCAACGTTTAGAGCATTCAAGAACCCTCAGGTCCACCACGACCGGGTGTGCGTCGGCAGTCTTCCAGGCCACACTGTTGTACGGGGTGCTGGTGGTGGTTGGGCGAAGTGGATGGAGAAATTCGCGACCATAGCTGGGTCTTCTCTTCAGCCTCAGTCTTGAGGCTTATCCTCGAAACCCCCCGAAGCCCCAAAGCTGGCTTCACACCTCACATCGCATCAAAGCCTTTGCAGCAGGTGCTGGATGAGGACAGCGATGGTGCAATCGACCGCGAAGAGTTCCGCAAGGGCTTGAGGCGTGTAACATCAACGCATGCGTGGGTTGGCATGCGAAGCTTCACTGACCTGTCAAGGCAGCTCTTGGCGGGGCTTCCTGTCATGCGCAATATGAGCAAGCGGCTGGGATTTGCATTCTGCTTGGCTTATTTTGTTTTGGGCGATGGAGAGGAGCGGGGAAGAGAGGTTTCTAGAGGAAGACCAGTGCATGGGCCAGCAGCGACAGCCAAACACAGATGACCCTGCAACTCCGCACAGCTAAGTTATGCTAACTTGCACCCCGCGCCCCCAAAGCTTCGATGCATCCTTAAAGGACAAACTCTTTCTACATAGCATATTGCGGACCTGTCCTTGGGGAAATAAGTATGGGGAGACTGGTGTGCGTGAGTGGGGGGGGGGGTGGGGGGGGTGGGGGGGGGGATGTTTTTGATGCTGTGGGGGGGTGGGGGGAAGTTGTTTTGTGCTGCTCCCGAGGTGGGAGCCCTTGCTTTGGAAGCTGGTCGACGAGGAGTCAAGCTTGTGGAGTTTTTCCTCGTTCTCTCTCTCCTCTCTCTCTCTCTCTCTCTCTCTCTCTCTCTCTTGGGGGCGGGAGGGGCAACGAGCCCTGAAGTGAGAGCCCCTAAACTTCCCTCAACCTCCCCCTAAAACAAGACAGAACGCCACTTTGCCCGTCAGGATGGCAGCGGCCTGGTCTCCCCTCATGAAATGAACTTGGCCTTCTCTGTGCGGGCCACTCGTTAGCGAAACAGCTCTCGGGGGGGGGGGGGGGCAGGGGGGAGAAGGAGGGGGGGGTGCTTTGCTGCTGGGCTTTGCTTCGTGATTGGGATTCGCGGTGACTTGGAGGAAAACGACAGCCCCCTTAACAGAGAAGATGTCACTGGAGCAAAGCAAACGGACGCACAAACTCTGCCACCAACCGCATGCAGATCACCTTCTTTTCGTTGACATCCCAAGCACCACGTGAACGCGCAAGTAAAGATCAGCCCTAGAATCCCGAACGCTTTCGGATGTCCTTCAAGACAAGTTTGTCACTTTGGCGCCACCAAGGAAACCCTGTCCATCTGAGAAGAGGAGGCTAAGCGGCTGGGCCTCAGCACCAATGGTGCGGGCATCTCTCGGAGAGTGGCTCCCTCTCTTCCCTGGTACTGGAAATATGAAGAAGAACTGCTTAACCGGCCATAAGTCGGGCCCGAGGCTCAGATCCCACCGCGGTTCAGTCGAAGCGGTGTCCGGTCGTAGGCGTAGGTGCATGAATCGTGCGCGTGGAAGCGAGACACTTAAGATACGGAACACGGTGGAATCACAGAAGATTCCCGCCCCCCCCCCCCCCCCCAAAAAAGGGAAAGAAGGCAGTTCTCCGGGCCGGGCTTCGGTAAACAATAGCTCCACGAGACTAGGCCCAAGCACCTTGCCCATGAGCAAGGATTGACCAGGGCAGAGAGGCACCACCCTCTGTCCGAAGCCGACACTCCAAGTTCTGGATTGGGAAGAGTTCTGTTCTGGGCTACGGTTACTTTACATCTAGGATGCAAAAGGGCCGGAGGGACTTATCAAATCCATGAAGCGCCTAAATGCCCAGAGATGTGGCCGATTGGCCAAGAACTGCAAGAGTTCCGTAGGCTTCTTGGCTTTGGTGTATCAATCGCACATGTTATGACAACGAGGCATCGTCATGAGGATCCAGAACAAATTCCCAAGGCTTCATGGGCCAAGAGCGCTTGTAAATCAGATCACAAGGGTAGCCGGACATCGGAGGAAGAGAAGCTGCGAAAAGCTGTGAGCTTCACTCGATTCTTCACCGCTTCGCTGGGAGCCAAACTAGGATCTCATTGCACTTCAAGGCACCCTCTGGGCCTTATGATAAAAAAAATGGTACACAGCATCGTAAACAAGAGAGATAGTCGTATGGCATGTTGTCCGAGCCCCGAGCAGCATCAGCCTTTCAAAAGGCCCATCTACACATGAAGCGTGCTCAGCAATCTTAAATCATGCCTGGACCTAAGCCAACACTGCAGGTACACAATGACGAGGCGCTGGCACTGTAAGATAACCCTTCCTGGCCTTAGCTCTCTCTTAGAAGACTTTCAAAGAATCTCGGTCGTAAATCCACGTGAAAACATGAAAGTGCCAGTTTCGGGACGCCAGGGTGATTAATGCAGCTGGGCTCGACGACGATGTCTGGTCCACCCATTTGGGTGTGTCGCATATGCCTCTGGCACCACCCTTGCGCGATAGAGCCCCGGAACCCGCCCTATTTGAACGAAACTTGCCAAAAACCTCCAGCCATAGAGACCCTCTGAACTAAAGAGCAAGTGAGGTCTGATGTTTCTTAGCTCATGAAGGGCCTGAATTCCTTGAAGCTGCTGATTGAATCGTATTTCTGCCAGGCCTTGAAGTCTGTCCAAGAACATTGTTACAATGTAGTTCCCGAAGCACACCACGCGCAACTTTTGAGGTCGCCCTGCAACAAGAAGCGTAGTGAAGAGGACACAAGAGCACCCTCAAAGCCTGAGACCCTACAGCCGCCTTACAAACCAGAGAAAGCTTGAGCCAGACCAACACCCTCAAATGTGGAGGACGTTTTAGCAAGGGTGCTGCAACGCCTTCTAAAGCAGGCGTACTGTTTTCCCTTGGCTTTTCACGGACGCAAATGGCTCTTTGGCCGTCGGCGGTCGGGTCCGAACAGGAAGGCTAGCTGAAGAGATGCAAGATTGGTCTATATGCGTGCACCTGCGAGTTTAATGTCAGTGTATGGAGATCATGCAAAGGCAAGGCCTGTATCATAAAGCTGCATAGGCGGCCTTGTCTGAGTCCCTTTGCAACTGCTTCTTTGGGCCTGGACACCGAGGAAAGGGCTGTTTGGCTTAAGTTTTACACTCTCACCCCCCCCCTTTTTCTCATGCAGCGCTGGGCGTGCACTGGGACGACGTCCCCAAAAAATCGCAGTCGCGAGCACCTGAAGCTCGTTGGTCGCCATGCGGGAGGCTCGGCGAAGCCAAGGGAGAGAGCGGCAAGTGATCCATGCGTCCTGAATCGAATTAATCGAAGATGCTCAACCGCTACACGCAACTCCCCCTCAGCCCGCGCTGGGATAGAGCCATGTTGTCATTGTTCTCTCACTGGCCCAGTTTGCCCTTCCCACAGACCATGACGTGAAGATTTAAGAGAAGATCTTGCGGCCGCTCTAGCCCTCTGCCTCCGCCGACAATCCATATTCGCCAGTGGGACGGTTCCCAAATTTCACCGGGCCTTTTGAGGTGGTCTTCTAGAACTTACTGCAGTCCCGAACTCCATGGGGCCCCCAAATTTGGTCACCGAAATTAGCTGAAGCCCTGCACTTGGGAGAGCCGCACGAAGACCAGTACGGCCGATGCCTGCATCTGGTCTTGGTGCGCAGCCGGGCCAGCAAATACATTTGGCTTCATAGCATATCGTAGCACCGGGTTTATACACGTCTGCTCATCGACCCGCGCATTCCTGTGCAGGATCTGCTTTTCATCGTGAGTGTCGCATGAGTCTCATGGAAAAGCCCAAGGAGGGGCAAGGTCAGTCTCCAGAGGATACTGATACGCTGCCGGGACGCAGAGCATCGCGCGCGAAGGATCCTAGACATTCATAGACACTGTACCGGATCCTGTCGGGTTTCGTCTGTTACCCTGGGTCCTGATACAAGATTCAGGCATGTTTCTTTGGATTATAGGCTGTTCCAAAATGGCACGTGCCGCAACGCGCTAAGAGTTCTGCACAGTCCGCTCAAGGCTGATGCTGAGCTCAAAACCCCGAAGGCAGCTCGGATTCGGGGCCCTGGCTGTTTGAAGTACAAGGTAGGATCTGTTTCTGACATGTGATGCAATGGCCAGCATTTACACGTGTCCTCGCACATCTTGGGCAACCTGCAGTCGTGGTAGGCAGGAAGCGGGGGGGTTGGGAAGGTTGGGGAGCGCCATCAATCGTTTCAAGCACTCCAGGCGGATTCGTCTGGCCGTCTGAGGCCGCCAAGCCGAGACACAACAGCCGGGCCTTTGAATTCGAGGTCCACGAGGTTTCTGCCGGAAGGGTTGGTTGTCGGAGAGACGCAAAAGAAAGGTGAGGATTTATCCTCTTGCCTCTACTCAAGCACCGGCAGAGGGAAAGAAGCCGTTGAGCCAGAAGATGTTTCTTTGGCGTGTCTCTGACAAGCCTGGCATCTCAAGACCTCTTCTATTTTTCCCTCGGGCGGCTTGTCATCGACAGATAGTTGCTACAGGAACAAGGGGTAGCAAGCACAGAAAGGATGACATCACAAGACACGATTGTGAGAGAGGATGCTTCGAAGCATGATCTGAAAACACAACTAGCAAGACCAGATGGTTCCCTGAAATAGGGGTTTCTCTGAGCTACGACCACCTACTCGACTAGTTTGATGCCTGAACCCACGAGCTACTCAACCTGAGCTTCTGTCAGCAAGCCCCCCGGGGGGATCTCCACACCCGGTCCTGGAGACAGATGCCAGCCAAAAGGGCAACACAAAGTGGGTTGGGTTTCGTCCTTCTACGGTCGACTTTAGCTTCCGCACGCCCTGCTAGGTAGCCTTCGGACATGGCACAGCACTTCACTGAGACAAGAAGTCAGTCCGGCCTCGTGAGAATTGGATGACACAGGGGTCATACGGATGAGGGCTGCACATCAACAGCCTCAAGACTTAAGATGCCACAAGATGTAACAAGCAGGACGGAGCTTGAAAGAAGCAGAGATTTTGCGCCAGCAGCCCAGTTTTTGTCCTGCATTGCTTCATGCTGAGGATGGATGCTGACGAGTTTGGGGAGTTCCTCCGGTCCATCGGCATTGAGCCCATGAGACTTGTCATGGTTTCGGTGTGTTTGGGGCGAGACGAAGGTGCTTCATGCGAGAGGAGCCTGCGATGGCACCGTGAGCCTAGTTTAGCCTCCGAACTTGTGGGAAAACTGCACTTCGACTGTTGTTAAGGGCCATCGCTCAGAAAACAAGGGCTTTTGCCAAGAGCAACTTCTCGGGAGTCCAGGTGTTGTGTAGCTCCAGCTTCAAAGGCACAAGGGGGCACTGAACTCAGGAAACATGTGCTCGAGGAGTGCATCGCAGAAGTGGACGAGGCCACTGAACCTTGAACCTTGAGGCAAAGCCTGCGAGACGCTCCTTCGTGCTCGGTGAAGTTTACTGCATGTAGGAGTTTCCTGGGCGCCAAGCTGCTACGAGCATACCATAGCACACCAAAGCCAACGCCCCAACACGCTCCTGTTTGCTTTCCGGGGCAGCATGGACGCATGGACTCAACCCCTGGCCAGGACCAGTCCCGAGAGCTAGATTTCGATGAGTTCTACAAGGCCAGGTCATTTTTGAGAGTGAGTACGAAGCACCTTGGGGTCTGCGCCGCCCTCACAAAGTAGTGGTAGGCATGACTTCTGCACTCATGAAGTTCCATGACTCAAGCACCTTGAGAGGTAGACTATTATGTATGCTCCAGTCCCCCCCCCTCATCACTTGTAAGAGAGCCCCCCTCTGGCCTGTGTTTGCCTCTGGTAAGTTTCCGTGCTTCCTTTGGGCCCCGCTCGGCCCCAAACTCTAGTCATGCGCGCAGCAGAAGGGGGATTTGAATGCCAGAGCGTCACTGCCCCTGCATGCCCTGGAATACTTGCCGGGAAAACCTTAGCTGCAAAATTGAAGCCCTAAGCTTCGAGGCAGACACCGAGTTAAAGCCTAAACCCCCACGCCGTGCCGACTTTGAGGGAAGTTCGGAAGTTCAAGGCCCGGAAGCCCTTGCAGCACCCGCAGAAAGCCCACGCATCTCCGAACATGTTGTGGGGGTTTACGAAAATAGGGGATCCCCAAGATAGGCCCCCAAATAGTAGGATCCCCTTACAGTAAGGACCCCAAGAAAGGACCCCCAATGTCGTAAACGCCCTTGTATCCCAGGTGATGACCCTCCTGGCACAGCGCGAGGGCTTCTCCCGGAGCGAAGTCGCTGGCTTCGAGGTTCCTGCTTTCGAATGGGTCAGAACGTTCACCTAGGCCAAGTAGAAACACCTTATTCATGCTTGAGGGGTTGAGGGTTCCCGCTTCTTCTACATGCAGCACAGCTAGGCCCGAAAGGCAAGAGCTTTAAAGCAGGAAAGCGCCTCGAGCCTAAACCCTAAAGATTTGCCGTTCTTGGTGTACGTAAGTGCCCCCGTGTTCGACCTTTCACCTGCAATGTTGAGGGTTTTTAGAGTTCCGCTATGAAGAAAACCACGCACTCGCTTTGGATGACCGCTCTCAAACTAAGAAACTAAGAAACTAAGAAACTAAGCCTTTTTCAGCCACAAGGTCACGAACACGGCGACTGTCTAGGCTTATAGGGTGGTCTACAGTGGCTTGAGACTGGCATTCTGGTCAGGCGGTGTTCCAGAAGTTCGACACCTACTCCCACGAAGCACGGCTCTGCATAAGGCCGAGGCTTCTCTTTTCATATCCCCACCTTGTGCAAGGCTGGTGCTAGGGAGCGCGGCATCACCCTTAGGCATCCGTAAGTTGGAAATCGAGAGAGAGGATGCGACCAGTGGGGACAAGTGGCCTGCACAACTCTCGAAAAGTAGCAAACTTGCTTGACAGGAAGCATTGAATCTAGCTGCTGAGTCCAGAAGCAATACCGAGCCGCTAGCATCTGTAGCGGAAGAGCCGGAGATACCTGTCAGAAGGCTGAGTAGTCGTTATACCTACGAAGCAGCTACCTTGAGTCACGATGCTGAGGACGAAATCGACGTCAAGGAGAGCCGGGCGCGTTTTCAAGACATGTCCCGCTTCTTCAAGCACGCTAAAGCAATTCTTGCCCGCGGCAGTACGTAGCTGCGGGGCAGGAAGCAGAGTTCGCTGGCTGCTGCGCTCCTCACTCATCATCGTCTTACCAACGCCCGGTTGGTCCTTCCGTGTAGTGCACGAGCTGGTCAGCCGCGCCAACCGCCAACAGAACTGTGTGCCTTTCACCCGGCTGGCAGGGGGAGGCCGGGGGGGGGGGGGTCGGCAGCACATGGTGCGGGCGTGATCAAGACGGCATCGGTTGCGTGCCCACGGGATTTTGAAGCTGCCGGAAGCCCTTCCTACAACGGAGCTTTCGAGAGTCTTGGAGCACCCGCTTTTTGAAAAGTAAGGGAGTGTGTGTGCAAAAAAAGGGAGTGTGTGTCAAGCTGGGGGTGAAGCAAAACACTCCAGGGGATGTCAGTCGGGTCGGTTTCCGGGCTCTGACTACTGGGCCGTCACGGTGCATGCCATTGTCGTTGCATGGCTGCCAATGCCGGCCAGCTCTATGACCGAAACCTGTCACACAACATCGACGAACGTTCCCGATTTTCTCTCCCTAACTGACATCAGGAGCTCCAACAGGTTCTCATGTATTGCGGCATCCCCATCACGGAGGAGGAACTTGCTTTTCCGGAAAGGGTTGCCTTGAGTGCCCTAGAGGTGCCTTAGAGGCCGACTGGGTTGACAGCTTAGGGTTCCGCCGATGATTCGCTGCAAGCCTCCTGGCAAAGACATGAAATTCCAGCAAGTCCCAGACCAGTCACATTGTTTGACCCCAAGCCCAGCCCATGGATCTGCCCCTCAAATCTGCAGCGGTTCAGAGAGGAGTGCCGGGATGTGGGGGAGACAATCGACTTGGACGACAGCGGATACATCGACTTCCAGGAGTTGTGGATTATCGGGTTGCCGTGCTCACCTTTACAGTCCAATGATTGGCAGGAACAAGAACTGCTGCTTTCCAAGAAAAAGAATGCCTTAAGCTGGACCTCGTTGCAACAGCCCACCCCCAAGTCGAAGCTTTATTGTAAGAGCCCTCGCAATCCAAGCAGGAGTTCCTCATGTGCATGCGGCTCTTTCGGGTGCGCGAGCTCGCCGAGTTGAAAGGAAATCTGCAGGAGCGTAGGGCACCGGCTTCCGGGGTGCGGGTTCTCGAGATGCAGCATTTGGTGTGCTGGTGAGCCAAGACATCTTCTGCACCCCAAGACTCTGCAAGCCCAAAATGGATGCACGACTTTGCCGGATCGGGTCTATCCTCCTTCCATTTCTATCCTTCTTGCTTTCGATCCGTTAGCTTGTGCTGCTTGTCAAGGAGATAAGTGGAGGTGACGGCGGATCCTTGGCTCCCAGAGTGTTTCGCTCGAGTCTCCTTTCCGCACGGGAACGGCCCAACGCCGAGCCACAACCAACAACACGCGTATTCACGTACACACACGCGCACACGCACGCCACGCAAGCACACGCACGCACATGCGCGTGCACGCGCACACGGCTTGGCAAGGTCTCATGATGTGAATTTCGACAGGACGCGACTGTGTGTTTGCTGCGCAGCATATTGTATGTAGCCCCTGTTCCGGCGTTGCTTGCTCCACATCGTTTGTAATGGGTGAAATCACTCTGAACTCCCGACTGGCCCATCTGGCACCAGCATGCGACCACTGACCCATCGGAGTTCTGCAAACTGCTGCAAGGCAGACACTGGTGCCGTGTGAAGAACATGCCTACCATTGCACTTCAATCGAAATGTTGATCCCAAATGCGCCAAGGCAAGTTCAACCACATTGTATTTGGTAGCATCTACGCTGGCATCAGGAGACTCTGAGATCACTGTGGTGCCTACGCCTGGTATTTGGTTCACGGTGAACATCTTCCCCACAGCATCCACCTGCATTGCAGTCGTCTCTTGTCTGGGACGTTGTGCACCTTGCTGTGCTGTCACCTCGGGTGCATCTGCGTCTCGCTTCATGTTGATATTCAAAACAGGAATAGGACTTGCGTAGTATGTTACTCGTTGTACCACGCAAGCAAGCGTGAAACGAAGGATCAGAACTGGAAAAACGTCTCTGCAACAGGCGTTGAAGATCGTTGCAAGGGAAGCCTGGGAGTGATCCCGCACGCCGCCGACCGAAGGCGGCGCATGCACACGCACGCAAGTGCGCGCACACGCGCGGGCGCGCGCACTGATTGAGAGAATGAATGCCAGCCAGCCATCTTGTGACTCATGCGAACCAGAGGGCGAGGAAAAAGAGGAGGTTGTGCAGCATGTGAAGAGGTGACTGTTGGCGGAAGTATGTTGTGGTGGTGTTTGAGGGACGTGCTACCAAAAAGCTGCACGCGCATTGTAATCCAGGTGTTGCTGTCGTTGTGGTTCAAGTGCTGCTCGTGTGGTATGTTGTAGTAGTCATCCTACTCAAGCATTGCTGTTCCTATGCTCCGAGTCATCACCACTGCCCCGCATGCATATCCCTTGCATCATATTGCTCCACAACGATGTCTTCATGCCATACATACATCCACTCCCTGCTCCAAGCGAAAGCGCTTCACTGGCAAATGAACCACATATTGCGCAAGCTTTGCTTCCTGTTACTGCACGAGGGGTTATTGCGCTGGTAGGTTGAAGTTTGAGATGTCAAAGTCTAAAGATCCCAAATGCCTCCGGTGGGAAAGCCTCCCGTTCCAAAGTGTCGGATAGTGCAACCTCAAAGAGGATGCTAGCTATGGTTGCGTTCAGGGTCACTTGTAGGTAAGCGGAGAATGGCATCCCATTCTGCCCCCTGCTTTGTTGAAAAGACTGGATCCGTCGGCATGACTTCGTAAAATATGGCATTGGACATGAAATTGTGATGTTTTTGGCGGTGTCCCACCCATCCACCCACCCACACATGCAAACGCTTCTGGATAGAGAGTGCCTGTCAGCCAGGCGGAAGGGGGGTTTTTGCAGACACACACCCGGGCGCGCGTGCCCATGCCCGAAATCCGAATGCACCTGCACTCCTCCTCCCCCCCCAATTTTGAAGACCGAGCCCCTGGAACTCCGAGCCGGCCTGCGCTCAGAATCGATCCCTTCGACTCAGCTGCTCAAGCTTCTGCAAAAGAGCGGCTACTTCGCTGAGGAGGCGCGCGGCAAGATGTTGAGTTGAACTTGGGCGGCAAAGGCCCCGAGCCTCCGCAGGCTCAAGGGCGAAAGAGTTTCAGGTCCATGCCCTCCCTGCTGGGGCTTGTTTGGCCTGAGGACGGGTCCTGCGTGTTGGGGCTTTGATTCAGGCTCCCTGTTTGGCATCAACGCGGGCACCCCTTTGTCCGAGCGCAGGCGGTTGTGAACGAAGTGCTCAAAGAGATTGGCCTTGAGCCTCGACCGAATATTATTAGTAATAATCTAGGTCGGCCCTTGGGACATTGTCATGTTTTCCCTAAAAATGATCTTGGAAATAAGGGTGTTCTGGGCAGGCGAGGTACAAACACTCCGACAAAGCTCGGGCATCGTTCTCGATGGCCAGGAAAAGTTAAGCGCTCGAGAACGCGAGACACAACAACAGGCTGGAGTTATGTGGCAGCCACACCCGACATATCCCGACATGCTGGGCTTTCCCAACTGAGTGTAATGTCCTTCAGTCACAAAGAGGGGTCTCACTTCAGTTGGGTTTCGAAGAGCCGAGGACCCCCGCTCCGAAAACAAAATCGATCTCAGTGCCGGAGATGCAAGACTTTAAACGAAATTGTCATAGGGGTTCGAGGGGCTTGTTCCAGGGAGTCACCGTTGCAGGTGTTTAGGCCTGAAGGGCTAAGATTAGGCATGTGTTCAGGCGGGTTTGTTCCTTGAATTTCGGTGACCAGAGGCACCTTGCTGCATGATCGCAAGGTTTTCTCTGCTGCCAGGCAACCGACAACCAGAATTTTGACGACTCGGGCGCCTTGTAGGGTGAACCTTTGAGGCCTAATCTAGCATGGACAGCTGCTGGAGTTTCCCTGGTTAAGTTTTTCAAGAACTCCGGGGCCACCAAAGCACGGAACGGAATTGGATCCCCACAGCCTAGTAGCAAAGCTCCCCCCCCGAAGGCACCAAAGCATCCCCCTAGAAACCCTCGAATCTGAGAGCGGAGGCACCTTGTGGAAGTTTCTGGTGATCTTCCGGGCCCGGGAAGGCTCCCGAGTCTCAATAACTACGTCTTGATAGGGGAAGTTGGAGAGGTGTCAGTCAGTCTATCGTCAGGCTACCGCGGGCGAAGGCATAGCAGTGATTGGAGCATGCCAGAGAACTTCGGGGGCTTTGGCCTCCGCAAGTGTATTTCTGCTGCAAAGCAGCGAAGGCAGCATAAGGCAGCAAGAGCTCAGAAGCCGAACCGACGAAAAGCCCTCCGCAGAGAGGGGGCCTTTCCCCTGACACCCGAAACCGCAGTCCAAAAAGCAAGAAAGCGGAGGCCTCTGCGCCGCGGAGATGGAGCGGGTCCGCCAGGCGGGGTAAAATTCTGCTGTGGACCACCAAGCAGACCAAGCAGTCCTGCGCTGCTCAGCAAGTGATCCAAGAGTTCTGCCTCCTTGTGGGATTTAGGTGCTCTTCCCCCATGCCTGTTGCGAGGCCTTTTTGTCGCGCGCTTCCGGCTATGATGATGATGACGAAGAGGCCGGCAGCATCACAGCTGTTCGGTCATGCAACGCACCGGAAAGCAAGGCATTGTCATCCTTGACAAAACGTTTCTCTGGACGACCAAGCTGGGATCGAGTTTCCGCACATCAAATTGCCGTTTCAACATATGGCTGGCGGGGTCCGGTTTCTTCAGAGATGAGCCGGATCCAGAGGTTGGGGGGGGGGGGGGGGGGGGGGGGGGCGGGAGGCGCGCTTTTGGGCCGAGGGGCGCTGGACTGGCCATGTAGCACATGGTCTCGCCTTGCAGAGAGCAATCATTGCTGGCGTCAACAGACCGAATGAGCTGCACAAGCAGTTCTTCTACCCTCAACCCTCAACTTGTTCGGCATACTGCGGCACAACCTTTGTACTGTAGGGCCGGCGTTTGATGTTCGACTTTGCTGCACTTGGCAGCGTTCTCATTTCGGTTCTAGCGGGTTTTTAGAGGATCTGAAATTGGGGTTGCGAAGTGCAGATGCTTTGTGCTTGTGCACCCTTTTGTGTATGAAATCTTGTCCAATCGAGCATTCCTCTCGTACGTTCCAATTGCTTAGTAGGAGCCTCCCTATAAAGTCCATGCCGGGCTATGCCGGATCTCGCGACTGTTTCAGGGTTCCGCTATAAAGTCAGGTTTTCCGGGCATCGTGAGACTGACTTTGCGCGGCGCCCCTTTGCCGGGCAATCTTTCTCCGTGCTGAGGGAGTAGCTCCCGTTCAACATGTCAGGGGGGTGGGGCGGGAGGGGTCGCGGTCGGGGGAAATGGGTCAACTAGACACGTTGCATGTGTGCTCGAGTCTGCGAGTGCCCTGTGACCACCTGTTTGAAGCACAAGCTCTTGGCTGGTTCCTTGAGGGATAGGGAATGCATTCTGTTTGGAAAGTTTGTGCTCTTTGCACTGATTGCGTCACAAGGAGGTAGGGGAGGTGACAATCCAAATGCTGTCTGCAGTTGTGGCGTCTAGTTGTTGTGATGTTGTTCTCGTGATCTAGGTTGTGCAGGCGCAACATGGTTTTTGCTGTTTCAAAGGACAGAAACCTGCATGTGTGCCTGCGGCGTTTCCCAGTGCATCCTTTCTCAGGCAAGGGAGCTGGCCACTGACCAGATGCCACAGCTGCTCGCTTTGAAGAGGAACTTAGCCGCCGAATTTATAGACGCTAAGCTTGGCTGGAGCTTGCCAGCAAAGAGAACGTATTGTCCGAAATGAAGCCCGTCTTCACAGCTGAGGATTCTCCGTCTTGTCGGGTATACCCTGGCCTTGGAGGATCAAAAGCAGCTCACAGCTCAGGCTGATGAGGGTCTGCCCAACGCTCGTTCTATGGCTGGGGCTTTCGAAAGTGTGACCTCTACTTCCGCCCAATTCGGTAGTGTCCTTTTAAGCTGGACAAAGGAAGCTGCCTAGGTTTCCCGAAGCTGCAGTGTTTTGGGATGTTGGGGGCCGAACCGCCAGGTTGACGTGGACCGCTCCGGGGCCCTGAGCCTGGGGGAGCTCATGAAACTGGCGCCCGATGGCAGAATTGAGGGCTTGTAGAGTCTCAGAGCTGCCGTCGTCAAGTCTTGAGTCTTGGTTTCATTCTGCTTCCTCTGGATGCTGAAGACGCAGAAGACTGCCGGAGACGCGTCCGGCTGCGCCAGGTGCGGTTTGTCAAGGAGCGCCGCTCGAAAGAGATCCAGGCACCTGATGCTTCTGCTTGTCCGACACGCGCAGAGGCGCCCGAAAAGTAAGAAGAAAGCCGCAGGTTCCGCTGCCGTCTGTTCAGTTAAATCTGCTCCATCCTGCCCTACCCGAATTTGGCATATTTTCAACGCAGCTTAGCTTGTCCACTCCTTTTGTGCCTTGTGTTGGGCAGGCCGTTTTCTCGAAGATCGATCCGTCATCCAGCAGCAGTTGAAGGGCTCCAAGGGATGAGGGGGCGTTGCTAAAAGGAGTTCGCTGCATTCCTGGAAAGACCGAACCGGCAGTTATTCGGGAAAGGCAGAGGAACTTCAGGTGCGGTGTGCGAGGTGTCGTGCTCGGCTCTGCTGCTCTTTTGCTCTTCTGCTGGAGCTGCAAGGTACGATACCGGAGTGATCTCCGAGCGCGAGGTCATGAAAGCTTTAGCCCAGCTCGGCTGCATCAAGCCCCTTGGTGCCTTCTAAGAGCTCGACTCTGAGCCCCCCCCTCCCCCTTGTCCCGCAGCTGTCTCTCATATGCTTCAAGAGAAGGGGTGGGGGGGGGGGGGGGCCGGGGAGGAATTCATGGATACTCAGAATCAAAGTTCGAACTCTCGTGAGGTGGGGGGTGGGGGGGGGGGGGGGAAAAATAGAGAAAATAAGGATCCTAAGGTCAAGGCGTCAGGGGTTGCTGTGTCTGCTTCGTTCTTTGTCTTTCATCATTGTCTCATATCTTTTCATTTCCTTCGTGCCTGTCTCGTTTTCATTTCTTGCTCTCTGGGGTCTAGTTTCTTGCTGTGGTCGTCTTATTCGTTTTTTCTTCGGGGTGTCTTATTCGTTTTCTCTGGGTTTGCTTCCTCCTTCGTTTTTTGCTTAACCCTAGTTCCGGTATCCCTCCTTTAAGTATTTGTTTAGTCTGTTATGTTTTCATTTTTAGGCCTAGTAGTTATTCTTAACTTTTGGTTTGGGTGGTTTATTCGTTATTTTCGGTCTCCGGGTTAGGCTATAATTGACTTTAGTTAGGCGGTTCGTAGAATTGCCTATCTTAAAGCCTAGTCTGGGCTTAGTCTGGGTTAGACATTGTTTAACTTTGGGTTATTCCTAGGGTTAATGGGTGGTTCAACCATTTCATTATATTAGTAATAATGTTATGGTTGGTTTATTCAAAGGGATTAAATACTTTATCAATATATTTATTTATTTCATTTCTATCAATATAGCAAGCATAATCTTCTAATAAATAATCAATATACATTACAACCACTATATAGAACAGGTATAAGTTTTCATATTCTGTTTTAGCATAAACATAAGTGCCAGATAAAAATGAGTTCATATGATAACCTACAAGACGTTTTGTGCTTCCTTCGCTCCACATATTGGTAAGAAAATCTCCAACAATACCAAATACATCAGCATTATGAACAAATGAGTTTAATACTTTTTTATCTTTAGCCCCTCTTGCTTTAATTAATTCTTTCATTTGTTGTTTTATGATACTTCTCTTTCTTATCCTGTTGTCTATGAATGATTTCGGATTAATCTTTATCAATAAGAAGAACTGCTTTTCTACTTTACTCAATTCTATACCAAATCTTGGATATTCATCACTAAAGTTATTGTCATGATGTTTTAGTTTCTCACACTTTTTACATTGTAGATAATCAACTACTTCATTACCTATATTTTCAGGTAATATATTATTTAGAATGGCTTTTCTATTCCCCTTAATACATTTACACACATGGCAATTTTCATACTTAAATATACTCATTTTCCTCTTACTATTCTAAGGCGTTTTGTCTTTAAGTATTTTTAACTATAATATTATTTGTAAGTTAATAATATTATGGTTGGTCTATAATGATGAATTTTAACCATTGTATTAAATCATAAAAAACTTGTCGCTTATTTAAATATGTAATTATCATTGAAAATATTCTTAAATAATGATACAAATATTGTTTTAGTTCAACTCCATTATTGCAATATTCATATTCATTATTATATTTAGTTCTTAATAGTTCTTTCAGTTCTTTTACTTTTTCCTCATTAAAATAATGATTATAAACATCTTCAAACTTTTCATTAATTTTTTTATCATATAATTCAGTAAATTTTTCATAATATTCAGTTTCATATTCTTCTACTTCATCTTTATAAATATTACAATAAATATTAGCAATACAGAAGTTAGTATCATACCCTCTCAATATGTTAAGTATTATACTCCGATGATTAGGAAACTCATTTGTTGTTACTAAACTGTAAATAAGAATGGAAACATCATAATCCAAATAATAGTTTCTTGATACACAGTCACTACATCCGATATAGGAAAAGATATTCTCATTTACACCATCAGTAAATACATTAAAGTTATTCTTCAACTGATAATATATTAATTTACAGTTCTTACAGTTTTTAATATCATCCTTTATTAATTTACGACCATACTCAATTTCTTTCTCAATGTTATAATCTACTGTTACAACGCTTTCATTATCACTCATTACTCTTAATATACTAGGGCGTTATGTCTTTAAGTAGTTTTTCAATCCGTTTCATTTAAGTCATATACAAATATGCGTTTCTTTCTTCTTCATCCATTTCTAGCATAATATTAACATTTCTTGATTTTCTCGTTCGTTCGGGGTATTTTGTATAAAGTGCTTCCATCTTTTTAAAAAATGTGTCCTTCTTTGCTTGGTTCTTCTCTTTCTTCCACTTGTCATTCAACTCATGAAACTCTGAATTAAACTTATGCTCGCTACTTTTAAGGTGTCTATTAAAATACTCTGTCCTATACAACCCTTGACCGAATATGCTACAAATTTCACACTCTTTAAATCTACAAAGTCCTTCCTTCTTCATTTTCACTCTTAATATAATATGGTCTCTAGTCTTTAAGTATTTTCAATTAAAATATTATATAAATGAATAATATTATAATTGTTTAAGGCATAAATTCCCACGACCCCACTCCATCCCAGCTTGTTTGAAGTTGTCGTTTCATTTTATAATATAGTTCAGTTTTTTCAAAGTTGGTCTTGGGCTTTTTCTTTAATGAGATAATTTAGGACTTCAAAAAAGGCAAAAGCATTATACGACATTGATTGAATACCACCTATTGTATCAATTTCATCACCATTATTTTTTATTAGTTCAATATCATCAATATTTTCATAAATTTCTTTCATATAGTTATGATTAGAATACCCATATTCAGAGTTCATCATCAAATAATGAAGCTTAAACTCCATATCACCCCTATGCTTACACTTATCCGCTTTACTCAATATTAAGTCTGTAACAAACTCATAAGAAGGATAAGGGTTTTTCTTAACGAATGCCTTAATTTTCTTCACATCTTTTTCATCCATTTTCACCTTAATATATTATGGTAATTTGTCTTTAAGTATATTTCAATCAACTAATAATATTTCGTGTCTGTTATATTTTTTAGTTTTACCTTCTAGGATATAGTGTTTGTTGAGCTGTAGGTCTCTTCCTATTTCCTTAACCGTGTATGTTTGTTCGCTCCACTGATTACGACTTTCTTTTCTTGAAGTGTAGTTGCCCTTTCCTTTTACAAATACTTTAACTTTATCCCCGACTTCAACCTTAGGATATTTTCTTAAATACTTTTCTTTCAAAACCGAGTTTGCCTTCACTTTCACTGCGTTCTCGTCCTTGTGCGCTTCGTCTGGGGTCATATCCGTCGTTGAGTGTTTCATTTGTTTATTATATTTGTTTAACACTGGTTGTAATAAAATCGTCCATGCTCCTTTCGTTACTAACGCTCTATCAGTAATCATTTTCTTAATAGTTCTAATTGCTCTCTCTGCTACATTCGCGTGGGTCAAAGTTACTATATGGTCAATGCCTTCCCCTTTCAAATAATCCTGTAGTTTCTTATAGTTAAACGCCCCATCATCATCCGAATAAATACTATTAGGATAACCCATAACCTTAAAGCACTCCATAAAGGCATAATACACTGTTTCACCGTCTCGGTTCTCCATAGGCACGATATGAATTTTCTTACTAAAATTATCAATACATAACAACGCGTATCTCTTATACTCTTTCTTAAAAGTATCTGTATCTTTCATTAAACTAACCATATCCATAATATCAACACTATAAACTGCTCTAGCATAAGGCGCTGAATAACTGTTGTAGTTCTTATAATTTCTCCTTTGAGTTGATTGTTTCTTAACCCAGTCCTTAACATATTGTAAGGTTACACCCGCTCCGTCTTTATTTGCTTCTTCATATAAACTTCTTACTGACCCATAACCTCTTTCTAAATCATAATATATCTTCTCCAAAATCTCATTAGCACTCATAATTAATATTAACTAGAAATTTAATTAATATTAATTATAAACCTACAATTTTTCTCACTAATGTTTTCTCAATTTCTTTTTGTTGCTTCTCTTCATAAATTCTCTTACACCTTTCGGTGCTCTGATGCTTTGCTTCATTACTGTTACTTGTTATGGTTTTACCGCATCTTTCACATACATAACTCTTACTGTTTTTCTTGTAATAATCATTAAAATAATCATCTTCTTTATACTTCTGGTTCAACCTATCATTATAAATTTTCTTCTTTTCTTTCTTGATACACTTATCACTTTCACTATCAGTAGTTGAAACATCCCCATTATCAATACTATTCCATAACAGGTCAAACAAATCGTCATTAATTGTTGTTTTTATTCCGTCATTGCCTACGAAGTAGTTAGTCATTATTTAATTAATAATATGAATATTTCTTTAAGTTGCTTATGCTAAAGCATAAGCGATAAAAGAAATATCTCATTATAATTTTCTTACCGATTAAAACCATAATCTATTGTTGATGCTACGCTTGTTGAACTACTTAAAACTGTTGATGGTCGCGCGCTGTTGCTACTTCTTCTTGAACTATGGACGCTGTGAGGTGGCGAACTTCTTACACTTTGTGGGGGCGAACTTCTTACACTTTGTGGCGGCGTAACTGTTTGATAAACTGGTAGTGTTGGATGACTTGAACGTCTTGACGATGAAGATGAACTACTAGAATGTGGAGGCGTTGGGGTATTCTTATTACTTGCTTGCGCTTCTTCATTTTCTTCCTCTTCTTCATCTTCATTAGCACCAGCACCACCAAAACTAAAAAACTCTCTTAACCTTCTTATGTCATCCATAATTTGACTTCTTTGTTGTGGTTGCGATGACTGACTTGAACTACTACGACTGACATTATTAGGTAATCCACTCGGCATTGAACTAGGTTCTGACGGTTCCGACGGCTCCGATGGCGATGCGATACTGTTCTGTTTCAGCATATACCTAAATGTTTGTGTCATTTTGTTTCTTCTATCCTTTAACAAACTTTCATAATCTTTAATTTCACTATCAAATATCCACCCTATACCTTCAAAAGCTGGATAATCCGCTAAAACTCCCTTTTCTGCTGTTGTTATGCCACTGTCTCGTAAATCTTCAACTTCATAACCTGTAGTATCTAAAAATGGGTTATACATACCTTTAATATAAACATCATCATCGGATACTCTCCTTTTCCTTTTTGGTAGTTTATCTTTATATAAATTTGGTCGTTTATACATATATTATAAGATAAGAAAAATTAAGTTCCTGTCATAGCACCTATTGCTCCCTTTACTACTCCCTTTCCTACCTCCTGTAATCCTGCCGAAAGCGCAGATGATGCCGCCGACCCCGCGCTCGCTAGGAATTGACGAAGCATTCCTCTCCCACCACCTCTTTGTATTTGACGCCATTCTCTAATTCTAGAACTTAACAAGTTACTTTCAACACCAATCTGCCAGTTATTCTCACCGGTTCCATCACCGATTAAGTCAGAAACAATTGTTAGTAAATACATCTTTTTAGTAATTTCATCTGGTAATTCATCAACTCTTTTGTTAATTTCGTCCGTTAATCTACCCCTCACATAAAGTTGGAAAAGTAAGTCAGTATAGTTTAGTCTTTCATTTTGTTTCATTGCTTCAATGTCATTATTAAAATATTGTATGTTCTTCTGATAAGGTCTAACTGTATCTTCTGCTGGTATAAGTTCATCGTCTGACGGTTCTCCTTCAACTGGTTGAGTGACTTCTTCAAGTTCTGGCATATCTAATAAACTAAATCCACGATTTAACATGTTACGCGTAAGTGTGTCGTTTAACCTATTTACTGCTTGACTATGGCGTTGTCCCACCTCTTGTTGTCGTTGCTCTGTTTGTCTTCTTCTTTGCTCGGCGTCTCTGAATAGGTATGTTCTAAAATCTACATCTGAACCTATTGATTGTGGTGTAACCATTCCCGAGTCGCCTTGAACTGTTTCAATGGGTGTAGCACTTCCTGAATTGTCGCGATGTCGCTCTAAATGAAATGTTTGTCCGTTGTGACTGTCGTTGTAGCATCATCTGACGCATTTGTCTATCCATTATTCGGTTTTGTTGTTCCTTTAACAATTCAACATGGTCGGCACCATCAAAGAAACTACCTTGCGGACTGTTCCTAAATTGCGTTGCCGTTCTGTCAGGAAATGGTCTTAATAGTTGTTGGTCTTCACTGATTAAACCTAAAATCTCGTTGAATGTAGGTTTTCGTTTCAATCCATATTTTTGATAAGGGTTTATTAACTCAAATCTTGCTGTTTTAGTTGTCATTAGTTTATATAAATATATTTAGACTAATATTTTTATTTAAACAACGGTTAATTTTTTAAGTTCTTCAATTCGCTTTTTCATATGCTCTATACTTGAATGTGGTAAGTTCGGTCTATGTAGTTCATTCATTAAACGGTCTAACTCTTGTTGGTAGTTCTTACGCTTGTTACTCTCTAATAGTTCATTGCGCTTTAGCAAACTACCTTGATATGTTTCTCTTAATTTCATATGGTCTCTGAAATGTTCTAAATATCTTGTATCTTGAAGTTCAAAAGGGCTATATTGTTTAGTTGATGTGCTTATCTTAAAACCTTTAACATCATCAGGATGTTGTTTCCGCTTTAGTCGTTTATTATACTTCCTAGAAAACATTATATATTTACTTTAGATTTTATGATTATCGCCTTTTACTTCTTAATCCTCCTACAAACATACTCTGCGTTAAGGCATTTGCCGTCTCTCTTCTTTTATTCATATACTCTTGTTGTATCAGTTTAAAATTCTTGTGGTGATTTAATAACTGGCGACGGTTCTGGTGCTCTTACTTGTTGTTTAACCTGTTGTAAATACGCCGGTTCGCTTTCCTGTGGTATAACTTCATTATGTATAACTTCATTATGTATAATTTCGTTTGCGTATGTTGGTTGTTGTTGTATTGCCACTGAGTCTATCCGTTTTGTTTCTAAACTCTTGTTCTGGTTCTTTGGGAGCTTCTTCCTTAACATCAACTGTTTTAACCTTTGGTTCGGTTACTTCTTCAATCTTGGTCTCTGGTTGTGGTTCGGGTGCTTCTTCATTTACTATATTGGTGACTTCTTCATTTTTAATATCTTCATCACTCATCTTATATATTATTCTATATTATTTCTATTTTTAATGAAATGGAAATAAAATAGATACTTAAAGATACTGCTTATATTGTTACCTTTTTTAATTTATAAATTTACAAAGAGGAGACTAAAACTTATTGGGGTATTGTGAAAGTCTATTGTTTTGCCCCTCGCATCGGTTATTCTAAATCGTAAGCGCTTAAAACTTCTGTTACTAACATCTATAAAATCGTTCATCAAAGGAGGTGAGCTTGAAACCGTAACGCCTCCGACATTATACATCATGTTAATTTTCTTTATGATGGCGTTTGAAAAACTATTAGGCGCTGAATAGTGGTAGTCGCTTAACTCGCTACAAATGATATAAACCGAGTTGAAAGGATTTAAGTTAAATAAACCACTTGTCCATGATGCGTTGGTCATTGCTTTAATTTCATAATTGCCTATTAGTTTGTTAATACTCATTGGGTCATCAATTATATAAGACGGGTCACTGGGTGTTGTATTGTGCCATAAGATGCCCTTTAGTTCTTCATCAGTAGGAATTTTAAAACTAAAGGTGTTAAGTGTTATTGTTATTACTGCGTTTCTTTGGTCGCTGTCATAAGATGAAGTAAATAAGTCCGCTTGAATGTCGCTATTTAAGGCATTAAGTTGTGTTATAATATTAGCGATTAATTGTGAGGCAAAGAAGACCTGATTTTTAACGTCAATCTTACAAAACCTTTCAATTTCACCAGTGCTAGTTTTATACAATATTAAGCAAAAGTATTGATAAAATCCTTCAGGGGTAGTATAATAACTTTGAGGTATTACTTCATCTGTTACATACATAACGGTATTTGGGAAGGTTTCTAAGTTTTCATTTAGTTCAATTATAAAATCACTACTGCTACTGCTTTGGGGCAGTCTTTCTCCACTATCAACAAACACCTTTGAATAAGTCAATTTACGATTTGATAGCATTATTAATTAATGTTAGAAAATTTTATAATTAATGTTATAATTAATGGCGGGTGTTAATGTAGGCGTCAGAGTAGCAGAAATATTAAGAGGGTTACAAACAGCAAGAGCAGGAGGTGGGATAGCGAGAGAGGCAACGATGGAACAACAAGCGTTAAGAGGTTTTCAAGACGGGCGAGGTGGCATAACAAACATTCTAGAAGATGCTTTACAAGGACGAGGAAGAATTAATAATTTAAACACAGGAGCGGGAAAGTATCTAGCGTCAGAGGCAGGTAAGGATATGGAGAGAGCAAGGCATGAACGAAGGGAAAGAGAGGAAGAAGCACAACAAGAATTAACGCGAGAAGAGTTAAGAAAGAAGAGACTATTAACGAGAGCAGAGGATTTTAACAAACATTTTAACACATCGGTCGCAAGATACGACCCTAAATACAGAGAAGTCGTTAATGTTGAAAATAAAAACAGCATTGACGACGTTAAGGGATTACAAACTGCCTACGCTAGAAACACAGGATTATTCAAACAGGGCAACACATTATATATTTCAGGCACGGGTGGTAAATCCGGTTTTGGTTCTAAAGTAAATGATGTTTTCAGTGATATATTTTTAATACCTACACATAATGTTCAAATGTCGGAGAAATACAAGGATGTAATGGCAGAGTTGGAGAAAAACCCAGACGTTACTCGTTTGGTGGGACATAGCCTTGGCAGTTCCGTTCTTCAAGAAATAAACAACAGGAACAATCAAAAGTATATAACAACGACTTATAATGCCCCTTTTATTTCCTTTGGTAATCGTCAGAAGAACCCTCACGCGTTAAGATTTTCAAATAAAGGGGATGTAATCAGTGCTTTAGATAGGAACGCAATCAAAGTTGAAACAGGAACAATAAACCCATCGGAGGCACATAAGTTTAAAAATATGACTACGCAGGGTAGTTTTGAACAGGGAGTAGATGATAGCGCTCAAGTGGCAAGAAATATTCAAATACAAAATTGGAACAAATAATCTAAACAATATTAATGAACAAATCTAAGTATCAGCCATATAAAGAGTTAATACTAAACGGGAAGGCAAATAAGTTAAATAGCATAATACAAAGGGATATTAACAAAAAAGATTACAATATGATTAAGGACATGCTAGAAGAAAAGCAAGAAATAATTATAAAAAATAATGATATTAAAACTAAAAAGATTTTGCCACCTGAAACTGATAAAAAGAAATCTAAAAAAATATTAAAATCTAATCTAGTTTATATAATAATGGATAATTTAGTAGCAGAAGCAAGTGATGTTATGAGCCCAGCGTTAGACTTTGGATTACCAAAAACAGCTCAATACGCCGTAGATCGCCGACATGTAAATTATTTCCCGAGCGGTAGCAACGTTTATAAAAGTGACGGAAGCGGAAATTTAAATATTAGGTTTTACATTACAGGCGAAGACGGGACTTATTTAGATTTGTCTAGTATCCGTTTATTTGCTAATTTAAAGAACAATGATGTAGAAAGTCATTTCTTATTACCCCTGTCTGGTCTTCACGGTTTCTTCGCTCGTTATAGATGTTCCGTAGGAGGTCAGTTAGTTCAAGACATTGACCAATATAATAGACATTGTGAGTTATACAACTCGTTTAAATCTGCCGATGCTAGACACTCTGATGATATTGAAAGCGCGGCTAATCCTCGTTGGGACGATGACTGGCGACATAAATACGCTAATGGTTTGGAACAGTTTGTAGGAATAGATTATGACCCTACTACAACTAATCCATCTACAAGCACCACTGTAGAAGCGGCGCCCACTGGAAACAAAAATTATCGTGACTTTAACGCTTTTGGTGATATTGGCAATAGATACACTCGTCATTCTATGTCAGGAATTCGTGGAGGTGAATATGTAAGATTAGGTCATAAATTTAAATGCGGTTTCCTAGAGAGTAATTATTATCTACCAGTTCGTTATGCTCCTTTAGAAATTGAAGTCACTTTATCATCAGACCCAGAAGCACCAATTATTAAACCAGTTGTAACAGCAGGTGATTACAGCGATAGTAAGGGGGATAGATACGGTCATTATTTCACAACGGGCGACACAAGCACATTATAGGGAACTGAACTCGCTGATTGTAAGAGCAGAAGTAGTAACGCTAGACAGTCAAGTAAATAATAATATTACCTCCCATCTTTTACAAGGTGGTTCATTGAAAATTGTTTATCCTATGTATCACACACTAAGTCAAACTTTCAGCACTGACGGAAACGAGATTAATATGAATGTTGTTAAATCAGCAAGTAAATTAAATGGTATGTTTATCACTTTATATAGACAACAGCGTGGAGCATCTTTAGGAACAGGAAACACAGCAGGAATGGAAAATGGCTACTATTTACCCGACAATTATGTTTATAAGCGTTGGAATTACTTTTACAATCCGATGATTAACGCTAGACTTAATGACCTAGGAGCAAATGCGACAGGAGCAGATAAAGGGTATGGTTTTGCTAATAAGAATTTAAATATTTCGTGGCAGGTTCAAATACACAACAAAAAATATCCAGAATTTGAATCACAAAGTTTAGCCGAGCATTGGTATTTCTTAAACCGTATGCTTTCATATATTAACCCAGACCAAGACGCATGTAGTATTACCTATGAACAGTATAGAAGTGATAAATTCATCATTGGTATTAATTTTGAAAAAATGAGTGAGCAACATATGACTGGGGTAAACACAAAAATGAGTGGTTTATCTAATATTAAAATAAAACCATTTAGAACATTAGCTGAAGAAGAAAAAATTCAAGAAATATTTTGTCATATTATATCAGAAACCGTGTTAGAGATCCACTCAGATGGGTCTATAGTCTATGATTAAGTGTAAAAATAAGCCATAAGATGTTATAAAGAAATGATACTTTATAGTATATTATGGTAAAAAACGGTAAAGATTTCTCTAAAGGAAAAATATATTGTATAAGAAACAATATTGACGATGAAATTTATATAGGAAGCACGACGCAACCGTTAAGTAAAAGGTTCAAAAACATAAAGGTAGTATCAGCAATTGTAAAAGACAACGGCTTCTATATGATAAGATGTTAGAATTAGGGAAAGACAATTTCTACATTGAACTAGTTGAAGAATACCCATGTGAAAATATTGAACAGTTAAACAGAAGAGAAGGTGAGATTATACGAGAAAAGAAATCAACGTTAAACAAACAAGTAGCAGGACGAACCATAAACGAATGGAGAGAAGACAATAAAGATTACCTTCGTGAAGACAAAAGACTTTATCATTTACATAACAAAGAAAAATTTAATGATAGATGTAGGAAGTGGCATGAAGATAATAAAGAAAAAGCAAAGGCATACAAAGCGAAAGTAATGGAGTGTCCATGCGGTGTTCATTTTACACAAAGTCATAAATCAAGACACCTAAAATCTAAACAACACCAAGCATACGAACAATCATTGACCGAAGATATTTAATATTATTATTATTATCTAATCAATAATAATATTAACTATGTTAAATCAAACAATGAGTTTAGATGGGGCAACAACTATTTACGCTAATGATTTTATAAAAGTCTATGAAACAGGAACATCAACCATTGAACAAGACTTCGCAACAAAAACAGAATTAACAAACATAAACACAGCGAACGCATCAAGCATTCAAGCGAACACAGATGCTATTGATATTTTGAATACCAAGCAGCTTCAAAATTTTAATAATATTAATGCTATTAATACTGATTTAACTAATAGTTACCAAACAAACACAGTTTTAAGTAGCAACTTTTACACTAAAACGGAGGTAGATACAACATTTACTAACTATTATACATCAACACAAATAGATACAAATTTATCAACTAATTACCAGACCAATGCCCAATTAGGGGTTAATTACTATAATAAAGGCGAGGTGGATACATTAATAGCAGGTGCGGGTGGTGGCGGTTATACGGATACAGAAATTGATAATTTATTAGCTTTAAGAGTTCCATTGAGTGATTTTACTGATAGGTTTAAAACAAACCCAGTTATTGATTGTAGCGCTCCAACTATTATTCATACGGGCTTAACATTGAATAATGAAACAATAAATATCTCACCAACTACTGGACTATTATTTAGCAATCAAACGGGAGGAGGGGATAAAGTAGTAAGTGTGTTTAAAAATGCTACTAATTATATAACTTTACAAGGAAATAAAATTGTATCAAACGCTACATCTGATGATAGTGTTGTAGATTTAGAATTAAACCCGTCCGGAAATGTTAATATTACTAATGATTTATCAGTATCTAATTTAACAGCAGACGGCATTAATTTAACAAATAATGTTAATATCGGTGGAAATATTGAATTAACAGACGCTAATACAAGTATAGAAAGATATAATAACGCTACTAAATCAAATATATCAATGGATTTTAGAACAGACCAAGAGGCAATGAGATTAATGTTAGGAGCACCAACAGACGCAGACACTAATACATTTATTGAATGTAATAATACAACAGGAGGAACAACATTATTTAACCCAACTTATTTTAAGGACACTATAAATTATGAAAACGACACCTTAAATATTTCTAATAACTCAGGAATTACATTTTATAAAGATACCACGGATGCCTCTAATGTAATGTGCGTTAAGAATGCTCAAGGATACTTAAAATTTATTTCTTTTGGTATTAATGCTTATAATACAAATAATGACAGTTCTTCATTACTTTTATTAAATACAGCAAACGGAAATGGTGTTTATTGCTTAAGTTTAGGAATTGGAGCAATCCAAGGAGCAAATAAATTAAATATAGGGGGAGGCAATGCTAATTTTGGAAGCACAGCATCGTTTCAAAGCACATCAACATTCAACGGTGATATTTATGTAAATAATTCGGGTAGAATATTTCAAAGAGCCGACGCTAATAATTCATTAAATGTAATATCAACAGAAGAAATAAATATTTCATTACAATCAAATAGAACAACCGACCCGACTACTGGCACTATTGCTTTACAATTAAACGACACTAACGGAATTACATTAAATAGAGCCGTTACGAATAACCTCACTTTTAATAGTATTGGTAATATCGTTGGTGAAGCAGATGTCATTAGTTGGGGGCGTTTTATGTTTCAAAATAGTAGCGAATTAAAAGAAGTATTGGATACTCAATATAAGTTATATATTAGAAATGGTGATACATTAGGAGAAATGAACTTAACAATAGGTTTAGAAAGTAGCACGCCAGAAATTCAATTAACGGATGGAAAAATAAATTTATTAGGCAATCTGGAAATAACTCACACTGATGTATCAGGGTCGCAACGAGTATTAATAAATAACCCAGATACTGACGGATTTATTAGATTAAGCAATAATAATTTATCAAGATTAGACGCAACAAATACAGGCGTAGATGTTTATGGTTTCTTTACTACAACGAATAACGCTGATATTGGAGGAAATGTAACATGTGTTGCTTTGACAGAAACATCAGACGCTAAACTGAAAGAGAACGTCAAAGAGGTAAATACGAAAGAATGTTACAAAACAGTTAAATATATTAAACCTAAAACATATAATTTTATTAAAGACGAAGACAAGAAAAGTAATATTGGTTTTATAGCAGACGATATTAAAGATGCTAAGATGCCGAAAGAATGGGATAACATAATATATTATAATGATGAAGGTATAAAATTATTAGCATACAATAAGATGACTGTTGTTCTTTGGGGTTGTGTTCAAGAGTTACAAAAAGAAATAACTTCTTTGAAAGGTGAAATAACAAAGTTGAAAAAGAAAATTAAAGATGATGATGATTAATAATTATGTATATTAATATATAATGCCATCGTTAGACGAGCAAATTAACCAAAAACTAGACGAGCAGTTACAAAGGGTAAAGAATGAATTAATCACCTTCAACTCCATTCAAAACATCATAGAAAAGACGGAAGCATTGGAAAAAGAAGTGGAGGAACTTAAGAACAAAAACAAATGTAGTAATAATGGTAAGTGTATGCCTTGTAACTTATGCTCATTTAGTTTATTTTAATGATAATTAATAATATTTTTGTTATATTATTAATCATCGGAAACTTCAAAGCGTTTTTCAAAACGAATGAAAAAAATCTTATTAACATCTTTAGCATTTGTGTTTATGTAGAAGAAACTGTAAGGTTCATCATTTACTGCCTGTTGATACATGTTATAAAGGGTTGCTTTATCCACTAGCGCACTGTTTTCATCTAGAAAACTATTTACCTCATTCATATTCTTTAGTCTGAAAATGAATAAAGCTGAAGTGTTTAACCTAATGATGGGCGCTAAGACATTATACTTTTGTGTTGATAAAATACAGGAGATAGCGTCATGCCGCCCGCGCGTGAATAACCCATGTAATCAACTAGAGTATCTAACGAATTTGGGGTCGTCTGCGAAATCGTCAATAATTATAAGTATGCTAAATAAATCCTTTTGTTTGTTTTTCTTCTGAAAATCAATGACTTTATGCTGAGTGTCTACTATCTTCTTTAATGCTATTGGGTCATAGTCTTCATAATATACCTGTTCCTTCTCAGTATCCACCTTCATTACATCGCTGATATATTTCTTAACTGCCGTCCAAGTGTCATCAACATGAACACTAGGTGAGAATATGTATATCCTTTCAAATGAACCGCGGTAGATTTTCAATATTAGATTTTGAATGAGCACCGTCTTTCCTCCAGTAGAAGAAGCGACGCATAGCATCCTAGCGGGTAAGTTAGGCATCATTTCGTATTTGCTGTTTTTATATTTATACTCGGGTATGTCTATCGGTTCCACTTTTGGTATTGTTTCACTCATTATTAATAATTAGAAATTATATGATTTAAATATATAATGGATACAAAGTATGATACTTATATTGAAACTATAAACGGTTTAGAAGTAATAGAACAACAGGTAATAACCGATAATAAAATTAAACGATGTTGCTATTTGTCATTAGAGTTTGTAAAGTCAGTTATTATTTGTTTGAAAAATAGTAAGAAATCTAAATAATATAAATGAGTGATAAAGAAAATGATGAACAAAAAGAAGGAGGTTTAAGTGTTAATAAAGATGGTATAAATTGTTTATTTTGTAGATGTAAAAGAAATACATATCATAAGGAAACAAAAACAACAACAGAAGATAATAAAGTTATTGTTAATGTTGTAGAAGATAGAAGCAGTTTTAAAATTGGAAAGGGTAGAAATGTATCTCCCGATGATGGGATATTTAAACCAGACAAATCACCACAGTTTGGAGGCGTTGAGCTTTGTAGCACGGGTTGGGATAAGCATCGTAAAATTACCCCTGAAGAATGCGAGGAACGCCTTGATAAACTTGAAGAAGATGTAGAAGATGTTAAGAAAGATGTTGAAAAATTGAAATTTCATAGCCTTAATTTACTGGATTAATATATATGTAATAATAATATGGATTGTTTGTGTTTGAAGAAAGAGAAGAAAGAAACCACGAGCGCTTGGTTAATTGAAAGAAGAAAGATAAGAATGTATAACGCTAGGCTAAGTGCTATAATAGATGAACTGGAGGATTATCAGCATTTAAGTCAATATAAGAAACGATTCAAATTGTTGCTTGAATTTTATCAATTACAGGAGATTTTAAAATAATTGTTTAAAGATATGGTTGTTTATATGTTTGACAGTGTAAAGTCTTTTGAAGACCCAGACATCATTTGTTCATTCCCCGCGTGTTTCACCATACCATAAGCATATCAAAAGAGTGTGGTAATGGTTAATTAGTTTGGAGTTTGCGCCCTATTGCCCATTGCTCGTTCAAATGTTCTAATATTAATTAAAATATTAGAAGATTTAAACACTAATCCTAAGGTGTCGCGAAGCTCGTTATGGCATTGAAATGCCGTAATGTCGCGAAGCTCATTAGGCTATATCATAGATATAGCGTAATGTCCATACGGCAAACTATTAACACTATCTATATAATATCTCTTATTATCAAATGATGATAAACATTGTTTCACTTGATTTATTGTATATATGTTGTGGTTCTTGCTTCTAATCGTGTTGAAACTGACTGTGTCGCTTCTATTTTCTATTAATGTATCTTCGTATTGGTTATAGGTTAGTTCCTTCTTAACTTTATGCTTAACTATGCCTTTTGACTTCTTCTCCTCCTTGACTTCATTGAATACCTTAAAGGCGTATGATTTAGGTTTTAATCCAATGAAGTGTGTTATTATTTTGCCGTCGCATTCGTCCTTAAACTTTCCTAATACCTTCTTGTTTGTTGGGTCGTAGCATTTATGATTTTTATCGTAACCGCTAAAGTCCATCTGGTCATTAATTTCTTTGAAGTCATCGTATATATCTTTAGTTTTAGTATGAATAACGAAACTATCAGTATCGGTATAAACTAACCTAATATTTTCATTATACTTCTCTTTTAGGACATCATAATAAAATGAATACATATGTAACTTACTTAAGTCTAATATACTCATTCCAACATATATAGGTTTATTCAGTTTGACCTTCTCTTTTAACTTCTCCACTCCTACCAGATTTTCGTTAATAATGTGCCTATGTTTGAAGGTAGGATTATTAACACATTTAGCGTATCGTTCTTCAGTATCCACTAATTCAAAGTTTATATGTTCCCTTACATTCTCCATCGTTTTTCCATACACCGCGTTGTTCATTCATTTATATTTATCCTTTTCAAAGTCGGATGTTGCTTGTTTTCTCTTCTCGGTGTTGAAGTCAATCCACGGTTTTAGCCACTCCTTCTGTTTGAATTCTATTACCCTATTGACCTTTTTCAGTTTCAACCCTTGTTTTAAGTAATACTTTAAAATATTAATATGTAATACATAATTAGACTTATCCATCACATTTAATATTAACTTCTTCGTTTGTTCATCTTTTGGTTCCTTGTTCTGGTGGTATGACTTGTATATTTCCTTCTGACAATCGCTCAACATATTAGCATTTACATTCATTATCTGCGGTGCTAGTGGATAATCAACATGTTTATCATGTAGTTCTTTAGGGTATTCTAAATCAACATCCAAAATATAACCTTCGTTACCATTATCATAATTTAATATCTCCTCTTCTGTAAAGTTACTTGTATCGTTAATAAACTTGATGCCTTTGTAGGGTAGTTTCTGACACATTGCTAAACCATATAGGTTATTAGCATCTAAATAGTTAATGTAGGATGTTTCTTTACTTTCGTCGTATTGTTCTCCCATATATGGATTGTTTGCTTCACATTTTCTTAAGCTCGTCTGGCACATGCCACCACGCAACCCGCTTTCAACCATCTTATAGATGTCTTCATCATAAATCAACTCTAACTCTATTCCAGTTTTAAGTAACATCGCATCCCAACTAAAATTAGGCAATGTTATGTAATGAGCGGGGTCTAATCCATAATCAACTAAACAAGTCTTTCTAAAGTTCTCAAAGACATCTGTTAGTAATAAAACATCAGTCTGTAAGTATAAGTCATGATACTGACCTAGGTTTTTTATCTTAAAATGCTCCCATATCTTATTTGCTCTATCGTATTCCGATTGTTTAATCCCTTCTTCTGTTAATTTGCTGTAGAAGTCCTCTATTTTAGGTAGTGATGTTTCATTAAATCTATTAAAATCAGTAAAATAATCATAGGGATAAACCCCCTTATCAGTTAGTAAATCTAAATCAGTATCATCATTTACATAAACGCTCTTCTTACTAAAAGTAAATCCATTCTGCCATTCGTTCCTCTTCTCATTATCTTCATACTTAGTCAGTTTAACTAGTTTATCTAGGGAAGAAGATAAGAAACTAAAGCTGTCCTTAAACTCTAGATTATCAACCGTAAATGTTACAAACTTCTCGCTGTTCTGTGCTATTACGCTTATCTTGTCCTTGTTCTTATTTAGCTTCTCCATATGGGATATTATTAGGTGAGCATCATAATTCTTAAGATTATGAAAAAACACTGGGATTTTCAAGTATTTGAAACAATAATCTAAATTGCATTTGTTGTGTGCCGCGCCTCTATATTGTCCTGTAAAGTGGCAGTGGTCGGCCACTTTAGTTTTTGCTGGGTCTTTCGGGTTGAATTTGCCGCCGCATATAAAACAATGTGTTTCTTTTTTATGCTGTTCTTGTTGTTTGGTTGTCCATTGTAATTTCTTATTCTCCTTCATCTTGTCCATAATCTCTTCTTTTATTTTATTAATGGTTGAACAAAATCTATCCATACAATCTTCACCTCTGTATAAATAAGGTGTTGCTTCGTTGGTTATGCTATTAACTACATTTAGCATAAAACCGCACGGTTTATGATGTTGGTAAGTGCCCTTCGGACACTTAGGACAACTATCGTTGTCGTATGCCCCCTTTATTCCATCAGATGAAGGGGTTGTTAAACACTCAAAGTCACCATAAATAACATAAGGGCACTTAAGTTTCTTGTAATGTTTTTGAAAACTCATTTTTTCGTCTTCTTTTGGCATTACTATTTGTTGAATTTCGTGTGCCATACATCCCTTGATTAAGTGGTTGTTTAATAACTTCTCATTTGTAAAGCCGTGCTGACAATACATACAATGAAACACCTTTCCTTTGTATTTGTTGGTCTGTGCTCCCATTAACTTATTATAATCCTTAATTAAAACATAATGATTATTATTATCCTCTTCTAAAAGTAGTAAATTAACGTGACACGATGGATTTTTAATTTTAGTAACTTTATTTACTACTATGCTATTTGTTCCGTTCGGGTCTATAGCATAAACATTAACTGATATAGCTCTATCGTTTATTTCTTCAAAGGTGTCAATGTCTTCGTTTGATGCTGGAAACTCTACACCTTCCCATTTTATTAAATTATCATTTTCTTTTAGTTTGTTATAATGATACATCCTGTCGGGGTGGTCTTTCTTCATTATCTCGTAAAATCTGGATTGAACGCAGTATTTGAAACAATAATCGTCGTCATTCTTAATATTAATACATGCCTTCTTAGTGGCAATCCATTTAGGTAATTCAATATACTTACCCGCTCTTGTTGGGTTATATTTGTCATAATGAATTCTGATTTTTTCAATGTGTTCTATTTTGTATCCTGATTTGTTGAGTGCTGAGTTTCCTATGAGAATTTCTATGTCTGACGCCATATTATCAACTGCTTTCTTTAATTCTTCTGGGTTGTTGATCGTGTAAATTCTGCTTGTAATTTTAAAAACCGCTTGTTCTTCCATTTCTATATGTGTAAAAGCGACGTCTATATCAATCCTAATTTTCATATTGTTGTTCTTGTCTAAAAACTCCCTTAATCTTGGTTCTTGATATTTTAAATGTGTTAGTCCTCTTGTTCCCTTTAATAATGGTGATATGTTTGAAATAGAATATGAGTTGGCATATCGTTTAAAGGCACTTGTTTCATTTGTGACCCTTGCTTTTTTACTAATAACATATTTCTTCAATGCCTTTCTAATTGCTATGCCTTTCGTTGCCGTCTTTAATATATCATATCGTTTAAAACCCTGTGTTTTGGATACTGTCCTGAGTTTCTTCTTTAATCTATTTGAAAGTGGTTTTTCTTTGTTATATGTGTATTCTTTTTCGTCTATAATAACCTTGTTGAGTTGCTTGTTTCCACGCGTTTTTATGTTGCCTATGCGACTACTTATTAGGTAGTCCATTATATGACCATAATCCGGTTCTACCATATACTATATAGTCGTTTTTTCTTTAAGTAGATTTTTGGTAGGGTTTTGTGTTGGTGGTTTTGGGTTGGTGGGTTTGGGTTTGTAACATGAAACTTAGGATGATGTTTTAAAACCTTATCCGAGTTTTGATTTTTGATATTGTCGTTGTTGTTTTGTTTGTGTGTTTTTGTCAGTGTTTTCCCTATGTTTTTTCGTTGGTGTGTCTTTCAATGTGTGGTTAGTCTTGATGGTGGCTTCAGCATCCTATCAAAACGGATGTGGCTTTCACGATGGTGTTTTAGACATTATGGTATGGGGGGCATAGCATTATTGTATGGGGGGCATAGCATTATGGTATGGGGGGGCATAGCATTATGGTATGGGGGGGCATAGCATTATGGTATGGGGGCATAGCATTATGGTATGCGGGGCATAGCATACACTAATGCTTTTTTTTTGGCATCTTTAGTGAGAAAATGCCACATCCGAGGCAATGCCGTTTCGGCATGTGGGTATGCTGGGTTCGGCATATGCTTATGCTGGGTTGCACATAATGCTTACGAGGCAATGCCGTTTCAGCATACTAGTATGCTGGGTTCGACATACGGGTATGTTCATTGAAAGTTCATTCAAAGAAAAAGCCCTAAAATGGTTTAAAGACTACGCCCCATTATATGGTATGGAGAATATGAACCAAGAATGTAGGCAATGCTCAAAATGTAAAAAGTCTAAAACCCTAGACAACTATAGACCTGACAGACAACTATGTAACCAATGTTTAGAAGAAAAAGCAAGATATAGAGAGAACCACCGAGAAGAATTAAGAGAGAAAGCAAAAGAATATTATCAAGATAATAAAGATAAGAAGAAAGAATATAATGAACGAACAAGGGAGAGAAGACTAGAGAAGAAGAAAGAATATAGGACTAGAACTATAGAATGTCCTTATTGTTTTAAGACTATAAACTTAAATAACAAATCATCGCATGATAAGACTAAAAAGCATCAAACGAATTTGACAAAGCAAAACGAAACAGAAACCGACACTGAAGCAAACTAAAGCAACCATAACATTATTACTAATATAATGAAATGGTTGAACTGACTAATAAACCCTAGGAATAACCCAAAGTTAAACAATGTCTAGACCATACTAAGCCCAGACTAGGCTTTATGTTAGGCTTTTCTACGAACCGCCTAACTAAAGTCTGTTATAGCCTAACCCAGAGACCGAAAATAACGAATAAGACAACAAGAACCAAAAGTTAAGAATAACTACTAGGCCTAAAAATGAAAACATAACAGACTAAACAAATACTTAAAACAAAATTACACCCCTAGGGTCAAGCACTAAAACAAACGAGGAGCCCAACCCAAACAAAACGAATAAGACACCCCGAAGAAAAAACGAATAAGACGACCACAGCAAGAAACTAGACCCCAGAGAGCAAGAAATGAAAACGAGACAGGCACGAAGGAAATGAAAAGATATGAGACAATGATGAAAGACAAAGAACGAAGCAGACACAGCAACCCCTGACGCCTTGACCTTAGGATCCTTATTTTCTCTATTTTTTGGGGGGGGGGGGGGCGCTTTTCCCTGCTCAACGCAAGAAAGTGGCGATGATTCAACCCTGAATCAAGAGCAGATTCCCCAGCTTGCGTGGCAAAAAGCTGCACAACAACCCCCCCTCGCATCCCAGGCACAAGGAAGAAGAAGGCGAAGCCCCGATCTAGACCCCTCCCAAGATTCCAGAAGCTTCCTTCTTTTCCTGCTTTTTTCCACCTCAATCTTGGAAATTGGCTAAGGGATGCGGACGCTCCGCCACCACTTGGTGTGGACGAAGAGTCCGTCAATGGTCCCGTGCTTGGGATGCTGCCTCTAAAAAGCGCAACAACACAATGTCGACATGCCTCTCAACCCTGAAACCTCGGGTGTCAATCTTATGCCAATGGACCAAAAGAAACGCTCCCCCCGGGCTGTCAAGTTTGTCAAGAACAATGTGCCGCTCGCAAGGCAGCCTGTGGGCTTTATGGCATTATCCTCTGCTCTCTTTTGGTTCTCCCCGAAGCCCTGAGACTCAGGTTTCCTTGGCCATGCCGGGTTCCTGAGGACGGGGGGGGGGGGGGGGGGGGGGGGGAGGGGGGAGGGGAAGAAGGACCTGAGGACACAATTACTTAGAACACAATACAATACATACATCACCCTTTGGTTTAAAGGACTCGTTTTTGCCTTCGTATGCCTGGAGGTCCCTGCAGAGCCGTTGAAACTCTAAGGATTTTGACACTCCGGCTTGTAGCACAAGAACTGCAAAGCAGTGAAGCTTCCCATGTATTACTTTCTTTCCGGGAAGCCGTACAAAGCACGAATCGCACTTTGCGTGAGGGTGGTCCACAGATTCGATGACCTGCAGCGGGAGCAGCTGGTGAAGTCTGGCGGCTACACTGCAGAGCAGATGGCTGCTTGGGCCGCAAGCACCTGACCGAGATCCCAAGTGCCCAAAGCAGCTACGCTGTGTGCAAAGACCATTGTTGTGTTGTTCGCCTATGTTGTGTTGATGTTGCGCTTCCCTTTTCTGCTGCTTCAGGAAGACAGACAGCACAATGTAGTCTGGAATTGTTTGCTTCGCCTTTTCCAAGTGCTGTGGAACCTTGCCTCTTTGAGCAGACCCAGCAGACAGCCATTCAAAATGCCGGCATGAGACGCACTGGGCCAGTGGCACAAGCAATATCGCACTTCGAGACGCACTGGGCCAGTGGCACAAGCAATATCGCACTTCGAACAGCAGTGGTCGCCAGAAATCTCCGACTACGGCAAGCAGTCCAGCAGTAGCTGTGCTTGGCAGAGCTGCCAGGGAGGGGGGCTTTCACAGTCCGAGGCGTGTTAGTAATGCTTGGATGGATTGCCCACACCTGGGAGCTCCAATCCTGAACTCACTTCTAAACAGGGAGTTTCTCAGACTTTGCAGCAACCTGCAACTAAAACTGCCAGAAACAAGCAGCCTTTGCCCTGTGCCCTTGTGTCCAGTTGGTTCCTTCTGCGGTGGAGCTTCTTTATGTATTTTTGGGTTTACGAGTTGGCGCTCCGCCTTTTAGCTTTAGCCCTGGCCATCTGCTCTCCAAGGACGCCCTCAGCCGTCAGTTTCGCTACTATGACTGGGATGGAAGCCGCTGGGAGCGTTTCAGCTTCTGTGAGTTGCCCCTCAGGTTTCAGCTCTCTTGACCTATCTTGCAGCCAGCTCTGCTGCCGCAGTTATGTTACCAATGTCATGGCAGGCTCTACTTCTTGGTCTTATTTTGAAGCCCGTCAAAGCATGCCATTCAAAATTGTGCCCACAATACTCTGGTCTTCGCTAAGCTATCATGTTCGCGGAGCCTTCACTATGCAAAATTGTTGGTGCAGCGGCGCACGGGGCAAAGGAGAGAGCCTCACCACCAACCCCCACGCTCAAAGCCGAGCCATGTCTTGGCCTACCATCCCACTCGCACCGCAGCCACCTCTAGCGGCTTTCAAGGGACATTGAAATTACTTTGGCGGTCATAGAAACTCATCTTGCTAGTGCTCTGTAGACTTTTACACTTCCACTGAGCAAGATGCAAGTGAGGTAGGCCTGTCCTGGAATCTCACGTTCTATCTTCACATAGGGACCACGAGCAGACCCTTAAGGGGCCACGGTTGTTAGGCTGGCTGCTTCTTAAGAAAGTTATAAGCTACGGTGCAGCTTCTCAGCGTGTTCCTAGCCGAGGTGGAGACGTCAGCAAGAAGGACTCGGGCTCTGTACTGTAGTGGCGTCCAGACATTGTCAGGATGGCAAGCTTTCCCGGACGGGCAACCAAGTTCAAGAGGAAGAGGAAGGCCCAAGAGCCCGACAAAAAAAAGGTGCACACCTCATACATACATAGTTTACAAGGTAGCCCCTCCGGATTCACAGCAAGTAACTGCTGTTTTGTTTACACGCGCTCAAAAAAAATCAAGTGCAAAATTTGACCCACATCTCAAGCTCCACGAGCCTCCGGCTCCCATAGGAGCTTGTAGCCCTCATCATCGATGTCTTTCCAGACATGGCCTTCGATGCCGAGCAGCGCCCGCGGGAGGCTCAGAGATGTGCGAGGAGAGGCCCTGCTAGGCCCTCCCAGGCCCTCCGAGGCTGCTACCGTGTCAGTTGATTTGCAAATTTGCACAGGGTTGCTGGCCTGACCTCGGAAAGCTCACGAAGTCACGAAACACAAGCACGTCATGCTTCGCGAGAGAAAGTTGCTGGATCAGCGCAAGCTCGAAAAGGCTTCGGCAAGTCCCTCTAGGGATGCACAACCCATCGTTCCCCGATGTCGTTTCTGAGGTCTTGATGAACCCCAATCCCCACACCTTAGACGTTAAGAGGCCCAGAGACATGAGCCCGCATTGAAGCTTCCGCGGAGTGAAGCAGTGAAGCCTATGGCTAGTGTGTTCTTGGGTGGTCGCTGTGGTACAGTGTCACGGGCGGGGATGTGAACAAAGGGTTCATGGTGTAAATTGTTCAGGGAAATACATGTGCATGCCCCGCAGCGCGACGCAGTCAGCTAGCTAGGCAGGATGAGGCCGGCCTCTGCATAGTCCCCCAGGCTTGATGCTTTTTCTTGTGGGCGCAGCTACGCAGCTTCAACTCTTCTTCCCTGCTTGCAGTTCTTTCTTCCTACTTGGCACCCAACAAGGCTGCTGGTGCAAATCCTGGCGGAGGCAGATCGGGACAGCCCAAACCTCAGCTGTGAGAGGTGCACCAGGAATGTGTGGAAGAGTCAGTAGTTAAATTCAACTAGGACCTGAAGACAGAAGAGTCGCTTGCGAATCTTTGCGTGGTCAGCCTTCAAACGCTGAGGAAATGGGAAGCTGAACTTCGACGAATTCCTGCGACAGGGCGGCAAGAAGATCTTGTGGAAGGGAAGCCCCCCCCTGTCCCCCTCTCAACCCTCTCCAAAGGCTTCCTCTCCACGATGTGACAGCTCTTCAAGAAAAGGGGAGCCCCTAACAATCTGTCAAAGTGACAGGGGCCCTTTCAAAGGTTCAGCAGCAGTTCAGCAGACTCCGCCCGTGATGCTCTCAGAGCACTTTCACAGTCTTGCACATTTGATAACCCTGAAGCCTAAACGGGGGGGGGGGGGGGGGCTTCCTCAGAAACATTGCCACCTGTGAGACCAGTGAGAGGCGAAGGCATCAGTTGGGTTGAAGTTACTTATCCTGCACCTGTTAAGCAAGTCTTGTCTTGGCTCGTGGGTTCTACTCTCACTTGCCGCCAAACAGCTGTTCCTGATGAAAGCGACGCATCCCGTCGCACATAATCTGGCTCGGCAATCGGCCTCAAGCCCACAGTTTGACTCGTCTCTTCCAGGACCCTGATGAGAACCGTGGAGGATCTGGGCCATCTCACTCAACTTCAGAAGGACTGGGAAAGCTCAGCAGTCGCGGGTAAAAAAAGAGGGGCAAGAAGCGAATTCAGCGAAGGTTCCTCGGGCTTCTATCGGTTTCCATGCTTTTTTTGAGTCATTGAAGCCTTCAAGTGGGCAGAACGTAGGCTAGGAGCCTCCTGGCGTAAATGAGGCGTTGTCCAACTTCAGCTCGAGCCATGTAATGCCGAACCGTCAGCAGCATTGGTAGCGGAGGGGGGAAGGGGAGGGCGACGGAGCAGGGGGAAATTGGGGCCCTAGGAAAGAGGGGCGAAGGCCCCATACTCAGACTCCTTAACACTCTCAGCATGAAACCTGAGCTCTTGACGATTTGAAAAACAAAACCTGGTAGGATCCACGAACCCGAATGCAGAAAGCAGTCACCTTTGACGTAAATATAACGAAATGGTGGCGGGCGGACGGACCACCGTCACAGACCACCACCACGGCCCACCGCCACGGACCACCACCACGGACCGCCGCCGTGCACCACCACGGACGACCGCCGCGGACCACCGCGGGACCACCGCCGCGGGGACACCGCCACGGGACCACCACGCCGGGACCACACCATGGGACCTCACCTGGGACCACCACCGCAGCCCACCACGGACCACCGCCACGACGGGACCACACCACACCATGGGACCACCACTACGGAGACCACCACCACGGCGACCACCGCCACGAACCACACCCACGACACCACCACCACGGGACACGGGACCACCGCCACGGGACCACATCATGGGACCACCGCCATGGGACCACCGCCATGGGACCGCCACGACCACCGCCATCGACCACCACTATGGGACCAACGCCACGGGACGCGTACCCTGTGGAGTTCCCCCTTAGTTTGACGGATTCGGAACGCCTCGGAACGCCACGTGGAACGCCGCGGCGGCGCGTGTCCTGTGGAGTTCCCCCTCAGCTTGACGGAGTCGAACGCCGCGGAACGCCACGTGGAATGCCACGGTGGCGCGCGTCCTGCTTACTTGGAGGGTCGGCTGGGTTATTAACTGGTTAGGGTATTTACACTTCTTAGTAAGTCAGTTATTAACTAGGATAACCTGACTTAGTAAGTCATGTAAACCTCATAAGTGGACTTACTATCTGGTGTAACTAGAAACATGACATAGTACGCGGTTACGGTTCAATGGTTAAGTATCATAAGTAGTTACACGAGATACTAAGTCCACTTACACGAGATACTAAGTCCACTTATGAGGTTTACATGACTTACTAAGACAGGTTATCCTAGTTCATAATTGACTTACTAAGTAGTGTAGATACCCTAACCAGTTAATAACCCAGCCGACCCTCCAAGTAGCTTGCCGGATTCGGAACGCCGCGGAACGCCACGTGGAACGCCACGGCGGCGGGCGTCCTGTGGAGTTCCCCCTTAGCTTGACGGATTCGCAACGCCGCGGAACGCCGCATGTGGAACGGCACGGCGGCGCGCGTCCTGTGGAGTTCTCCCTTAGCTTGACGGATTCGGAAAGCCGCGGAACGCCATGTAGAACGCCACGGCCCCTTAGCTGGAACGGCGTCCTGTGGAGTTCCCCCTTAGCTTGACGGATGCGGAACGCCACGTGGAACGCCATGGCGGCACGCGTCTTGTGGAGTTCCCCCGTAGCTTGACGGATTCGGAACGCCGCTGGGGCGCCACGGCGGCGCGCGTCCTGCGCAGTTCCCCCTTAGCTTGACGGATTCGGAACGCCGCGGGTACGCCACGGCGGCGCGCGTTTTGTGGAGTTTCCCCTTATAGCTTGACGGATTCGGAACGCCGCGGGCACGCGCATCCTGTGCAGTTCCCCTTAACAGCACGCGTTACGCCACTTGCGAACGCTTGCGGACGCTTTGCGGACGCTTTGCGAACGCTTCGCGATAGCTTTGCGGACGCAACGCAACGACGTTTGGTAACCTCCCAACCCAACTTTAAAACGGGAACCCCTTCTGCGGAGCATTCGGGAAAACGGGAACCCTTCTGCGGAGCATTCGGGAAGGAACGCCACGTCGCAACGCCACGTCGGCGCGCGTCCTGTGGTGGCGTTCCCCCTTAGCTTGACGGATTCGGAACGCCACGGAACGCCACGTCGGCGCGCGTCCTGTGGAATTCCCCCTTAGCTTGACGGATTCGGAACGCTACGGAACGCCACGTCCTGTGGAGTTCACCCTTAGCTTGACGGATTCGGAAGGCCACGAAACGCCACGTCGGCGCGCGTCCTGTCAAGTTCCCTCTTAGCTTGACGGATGCGGAACGCTACGGAACGCCACGTCCTGTGGAGTTCCCCCTTAGCTTGACGGATTCGGAACACCACGGAACGCCACGTCGGCACGCGTCCTGTGGAGTTCCCCTTAGCTTGACGGATTCGGAACGCTACGGAACGCCACGTCCTGTGGAGTTCCCCCTTAGCCTGACGGATTCGGAACGCCACGGAACGCCACGTCGGCGCGCGTCCTGTGGAGTTCCCCCTTAGCTTGACGGATTCGGAACGCTACGGAACGCCACGTCCTGTGGAGTTCCCCCTTAGCTTGACGGATTCGGAACGCCACGGAACGCCACGTCGGCGCGCGTCCTGTGGAGTTCCCCCTTAGCTTGACGGATTCGGAACGCTACAGAACGCCACGTCGGCGCGCGTCCTGTGGAGTTTCTCCTCAGCTTGACGGATTCGGAACGCCACGAAACGCCAAGTCGGCGCGCGTCCTGTGAATTTCCCCCTTAGCTTGACGGATTCGGAACGCTACAGAACGCCACGTCCACGTGGAATTCCTCCTTAGCTTGACGGATTCGGAACGCCACGGAACGCCGCGTCGGCCACCCTTAGCTTGACGGATTCGGAACGCCATGGACCGCCGCGTCGGCGCGCGTCGCGCGCAGTCCCCCCTTAGCTTGACGGATTCGGAACGCCATGGAACGCCACGTCGGCGCGCGTCCTGTGGAGTTCCCCCTTATCTTGACGGATTCGGAACGCTACAGAACGCCACGTCGGCGCGCGTCCTGTGGAGTTTCCCCTTAGCTTGACGGATTCGGAACGCCACGGAACGCCAAGTCGGCGCGCGTCCTGTGGAGTTTCTCCTTAGCTTGACGGATTCGGAACGCCACAGAACGCCACGTCGGCGCGCGTCCTGTGGAGTTTCACCTTATAGCTTGACGGATTCGGAACGCCACGGAACGCCAAGTCGGCGCACGTCCTGTGGAATTCCCCCTTAGCTTGACGGATTCGGAACGCCACGGAACGCCGCGTCGGCGCGCGTCCCGTGGACTTCCTCATTAGCTTGACGGATTCTGAACGCCATGGAACGCCGCGTCGGCGCGCGTCGTGTGGAGTCCCCCCTTAACAGCACGCGTTACGCCACTCGCGAATGCTTGCGGACGCTTTGCGGACGCTTTGCGGACACAGCGCAACGATGTTTGGTAACCTCCCAACCCAACTTTGAAACGGGAACCCTTCTGCGGCATTCGGGAAAACACCGCCCTCCTTCCGAGCCGGCAGCAAAGTGAGGAGAGACGAGTCATCGAGGACACGCACTTTGTGGCCAACGAAGTCAGCGCAGCGGTTGCATTTCGTTGAAGCAGCCATTTGAGTGTTTGGATGTGGTTTGGTGATGTAGGAGCAAGGCGACTCCAAGAATCTAATTAAGGGGCGAAGCCCCCCGAGACATGTGAAGCCTTTGCTCTGGCCAAGGCGAATTCCGAGCCATCTTCCTAGTGTGGGACTCAGACAGAACTCATAATGTCGAGCCCATTCGTGATCTGTTGGCCCGTCGGGACAGAAATATTCAACGACCTGAGGCATCTACCGTCGAGAGTTTCCTTGGGTTGCTGTTGCGCTTTTGGGGGGGGGGGGGGGGGGGCTTAATCCGGGGTGTTGCAATCGCTAAGAGGGCTCCCCCTATAGGTGCTTGTTGCAGCTACCTCTAGACAATGCACACACCAGAATCACCCCCGGACAAGTGTTTCCCAAGGAGCGGACGAAAGGGCAGCCACGGATGTCGTTGCACGACTTCAAGGATGCCACATTGTGGATTCCCCCCCCTTATACTAACAGCTCCTTAATAGGGATTCGAATTGGGGGTACTAGAATCCCTATCAAGGACGGTATAAGGGGGGAACATCCCCAAGATGCCGTCGTTGTGGAATGTAAATCTCACGTTCCTTCCAGTGTTGGGATTCGGGCCTTCGGATCTAACAGTTTGGATTGAAGGCATTTAGGAGCCGTGTAACGGCTGACACAAGACACACTAGGTCGGGCCCCAATGACAGTTACAAGGCTAGCTGCGCGACACCACGAATGCATTCGTGACATGCACCCATGTCGCTCAACGCCTGGCCCTCAAACCCCCAACCTCCAAACAGGAACCCTTATTGTGCTGCACGATCGCGACCTCCACAGTCACGACCCTCCCTGTAGCTGGTAGGACCTGGTAGGACTTTGGTATTGGCACGCGATTCAGGTCAACGCCTGGTTTTAGGTCTCCAACTTCTAGACGGGAAAACACTTTTACTGAGAGAAGTCGGCACAGAAAGACAGAGGATTTGCAGGGAGCAGGTTGCTTCGGGGCCACCGCTCTGCAGGAGCTGATGAGCCCCGTGTGTCCCATGGGAGCAGCTTGCCTTGGCAATTGGGGTGCTCTCTGTGGCATAAATGGACGCATCTACCCAGGGCCGTGTCATGAGAGCGTAGGGTAAGACGGCCTCAGCAAGGACAAGAACAGCCACGCGATCTCGGGCATGTGGCCCCCCGGCTGATCACGAGAGCTGCGCGTCCCACCCCTCGATGCATTCTGCTTAGCACAGTGTGTACTCACTGTATGTTTGCACCCACAAAAATGACAACGGTGAACGTATGCAAAATCTTCACTGTATCATCTAAGAGAGCTTGATGTTTGTGGACGTCCACTTCCCGGACTTTGCAGAATAGACCCTACATTGGCCCTGCTCTCCTGCACAGTCCTACGCACTCGTGACTCGTGACCTCCACGCCCACTCAGGCGGGAGGTCTGCGGCGGTGACGTCATGAAGATGTGCCTTGGGCCGATGCAAGATTGGGGGCCCCGTGATATATATATTCCCTCCCATGATGGAACCCTATCAAAGGATCTCAGGGGACCCTCTTTCGACTCGGCACCCGTCTTCGCCCCCTCAACCTGCAATTCAGAGGCTCCGAACAACTTTTTGTAGCTCGGCCATCTGTCGAGCCTTTCCCTGTCAGAAATCTCCACGAATCGAGGGTCTGCGTGAACACTTTAAAAGCCGGTTCTTAAGCATCAGTATGAGGATGTAGGGGTATCTGATCACTCTGCAACTTGAGGATGGGCGGCTTCCTTAGGGGCAGTGGCTTCGGGGCTTTGCGTGTCGAGTTATGAAACGAGCGGACACTGGCCGACAAGGTGCGACTTCCCCGACTTTCTGACGCTGATGCTGCTCGGTTCAAGTGGGCTTTTCAGAGTGTTGAGTCAACTGGGTCACAAGAAGCCCATGGGCCCATGACCTTAGTACTACTCCATGCGCCCAAAAAAGGCTGTTTTGGGTTGCGTTCCGGTAGGAGAAACAGGCCTAAGGCTTGGCATGCCAAGTTATGCCACTGTGTACACATGTCAGCACTACCAAAGAACTAAGGCCCAGATAAGACTCACGCAGGGCTCAGGTTGTGAGGTTGTGACTGCGGAGGGCACTGCGCGGCAGTACCTGAATTACGGCCCGGCTTGAAAAACCCTTGACGTGTTGTTGATATATTATATATTTGTTCACAGGAGAAGGCTCCTGGACATGAACTTCGCCAACATGCCGCTCGAAGAACATGGTTTAGGGCTTAGGAACGAGGCACAAATGCAAGAAGGGTTGGTTTCTCAAATGAGTCATTGCTATTGGCTGGGGTGGATCAGGAGAAATGCGAGGCGTGTTTGGTTGTCGTCAAGTCTTACCATGCCTCAGCAGCCATGGGCCGCATCCTGCTCATCGCACCCGTTCTTCGACCAGTGAAACACGCCTACTTGTCCGAGCATTGCAAAGACGAAGTTCGTCTTGCAGTCATCTCCCTGCTATTTTGGTATGCAGGCTACTCTTGCTAGTGGTTGCAGTTGATGCTCCATTCTGAGGAATAGCAGGCTCCAGCGCACTCGGAGTATTCGGAAGATGGGAACATCCGCGTCCACTGTGAGATGAAGAGGCGCCCCGCTTCAGGGAACAGGCTCAAGGGACTTGAGGACAACATTGCGTGATAAAGCTACAGCCGAAGGTGCGGAAGAGGTCCCACAATCGCTTCGTGGTGGCTCTTGTATCCGGGGTACCCACTTGGTTCCTTCCCGGTTTCGGCAGGACGATGGCATGTCCGTCCAACAAGCGAAGACACCTTCCCAGCCAGCTACAGCAAGACATCCGTTTCCGGCATCTCTATCTACTTGCAGTAATCGTGGCACAGAACCCCCAGTTTCATCCTGCGCTCAGTCCTCTCCCAGTAAGGCACCTGGCCTCCAGAAGACCAAAGCCCAGTCATGTTGATCCTTTAGCGTTCGTTTGTGGGTTTGTGCGAGAGCGAGAGGTGAAACAATACGAAACGTCATCCACGAGCTTGAAATCTCCAGAACGAGATTCCAGAACCCAAGCCCCGTGAAACTCTTCAGCGAAGGTGGCCGCTGCGATGCGCAAGACGCGCGCGCAGCCGCGCCTCCCGTCGTGAGAATGGGGCCGGGTTTCTCCCTGGAGACGGCCTTGCGCTGGTGCTTAGCTGCTTCTACATTCCATTCAACCAAAAAACCAAGAAGCCAAAACGCAAGGTGCAGATACACAAGCATAGGTAGGTAGGTATATTGGATATACGGCCCCGCTTTTGATCCACCGTTTTTCGACGTTAATCGTCGGGAATATCTGATGGAGAGGACAGAGCAGCCGAGAGGACAAACCACTTCAAAAGCAACTCGGTGCTCACCAGGCCACGCATTCGTGTCACCAACGAAATGCTAAAAGGCATATACTCGCAATCTGCAAATTCACGTCACGAACCCGTTCTTCAACAACGGCTGTCCTCGGAACTCCATGAGCTCCAGTTCCAAAAAAGCGCTACGGCCATGCGAGGGGGTGTGGTGATTCGTGGCCCTTATGAAGATTTGTATTGATTCAGGTTCAACCAACAACGAGCTATAAACCACAATGCGTTAAGCCATGAGCGGGTCGACGGACTTTTTCCAGGGGGCTCGAGCGTAAACACAACACGGCACAAGTGGAATACTGACGTCGGCATGCACATCATGGAAGACAAGGGTAAATGTCCCTTGGTAAACAATTCTTCTGAAAAAGAGTCTACTGCAGAAAAATGCGTATCACATGAACTTGCAAAGGGTCATCCATTTTCAAATTGGGAAATCGCCGCAAATGCCTCCAAAGTGAGAGGCCCTGCCGTATATAGAGAAACCTGTATGCGCACGAATGGAAAACTGCAGGCTTGTCTTGGAACATCCATGTGGCCTTTTTCAGGAGGGGTCCCCCATACATCATCAGAATTGTTTGGTCATCTGCTGCAATCCTCTTCCGCGCCATGGAAAAATGCTGAATCCAATAAAACTGGTTCTTCTGAAAACCGGGGATTGAAGAGTGCGCAGAAAGTAGTCCTGGAATGTTCAGTCTTCAATGGCAGAAAAACATCGGTTTTCCTGTGCAAAATTTCTCCGCTTCGTAGGCAGTCCAAGCCTGCGGAGAGATCCCGAAGTTTCGTGATCCTCGTCTGATGACTTCCTGACTTGAGTTTGACTGCCAACGGGATGCAAGTCTCTTTCCACCGGGCGGCAAACAAAAACATCTCAAACTCGTTCATGGGCCTGCTGAGCTGCATGCCAGAGCAAGAAACAGGATCGACAACGGTGGATCAGGGCGGGGGGGGAGGGGGGATCAGGCGCGGTATATGATATTGTTCCACGTATATAAATATAAAAAAGTAGATATGTATATATGTATGCATCTATGGAAGCAAGCCCTATCGGTCCTACGCAAAGCGTAAAGCACCAGTCAGGCCACGGGTTCCCCGGTCCGTGGAGAGGGTGACATGCTGCGAAACGGGCCTTGAAGCCACAGAGCTCCATGCAAGCTAGGGAGCGTAAATGTCAGATGTGTGTGTGTGTGTGGGTGTGTGTGTGTATGGGTGTGGGTGTGGGTGTGGGTGTGGGTGGTTGGTTGTGGGGGAGGGGGTGGGGGGGGGGGCTGGGCGGCTTTTTGTTTGGTTCCGTGTAATTTGCCACATGTGAAGCTTGTTGCATCACCATCAGGATGATGCGGAGTCTTCGTGGCAGACAAGTGTGCTGTACCCACCACTGGATGCATAAGCAGTTATCCGGATGCTTTTCGAAACTCAGATGTGGTTGTGCCGGCGTTAAGGTAAAGAATGAGACAAAGAAAAAAGGGAAAGAAAGAGAGAAAGATGGAGAAATGGCTGTTGAGGATGGCCTTTTTCTCCATGTGCCTGTAGTTCGGCCGAGGGCTCCAGTGGCCGGGACCTTTGAGCAAGCGGCTGAGAAGGAGGACACAAGAAGCAACAAGAAAGCAAGGTCTGCGCCCCACCATAGCAAAGCCGAGCCAAAGCAACGTCATGTTTAAAATGCACGTGGTGCCTTGACAGACACTACAAACGGAGAACTGCAAAATGGTGTAGCTTACTCCTGTAGAGCAAAAGCCATTTGCTGTTTTTGCAGTTGCTGAACACAGGGAAATGCTCGATGTTGCAGCTTGTGGAACGTTCGAATAGTGGAAAAGGCCCATTGCTCAGCCTTTGCCCTTTGAAGCTTTTGCAAACCATCTGGAGCTGTAGAACACTGGGGAACGCTGATTTGCAGCATGATTTGCAGCTGTCGTGCTTCTCGAAATGCAAGTTGGAAAAGCCGTGCTGTCACGTCAGAAAGCAAGCTAACTTTGCTAATCTGTGCACCCAGTAGTTGACTGCTTGCTGCTCACCCTCTCGCTATGTACACAGTCTGGAGCTGCATGGACAATTTGCCTTCACGCATTTCACGCAAATGCTGAAGCTGCGCTGTGGCAGAAGTGAACGTTCGAACAGCGGGCGGAAATGAAGCGGTGCCCTATGCCTCGATGCATGTGCAGAGGAGATTGACATGAAGCCAGGGTCTCGAAGGAGTTCTTGTAGGAGTTGCCTGCAAAGGCAAGAATGGGTTTCCCGAAAGTCTGCGCTGCCCTCAACAGAGTCGCCACAATGCCTTTTGCTCCTAACCCGCCCATTGGGCTTACATGGATGTTCTTTGGGTCTGAACGGAGCAGTTCCGATCTGCTAACTTAGGTCCTGCGAAAGATGACCAAATGCTGAATGAAGTCTTTAAGCCTAGCATCTTCTTGGGGAGCAGAGTTCTCAAGCTACCTACCGCGCATCCACACCTCCACCTGACAACCCAGTCAGGATGCCATGTGCTTCGCATTCAGAAGATCGGATTCTAGCTTCACACCGACACAATCACGCCAGGTTGCTGCGGAATCTGGCGAATCAGGAGCGCCAGTCCACCTGCTTCATGTGACACAAGCGGTAAATGGTACGAAGCATGGATCAGCCGTTGCAGAATGTAGTTGCGCGCATGCAAGCTGACGGTTGCGTATGCGCTCTTGTTCAGCGTTCTGTCACCTAGCCATACCTAGCCTATAGAGTTGGCGAGACCATGTGCTCACCATACCCATGCTATACCGCTTGGCAAGAGTCTGGGAAGGAGCCGTTCCTGCCCCAGCGCTTCCAAGCGGGCAAACAGGCGTGGCAATTTGCGGATGCACCTCACGTCCCAAGGAGAAGCCAAAACAAGGGACCCTGGATACAACCTGAAAATGTGTAGCTCGACCCCATGCCTTTTCATCAATGGCGCTCAGAACTCATAACTCCCCGAAACAAGCACTAAGACTCTAAGCAAAGCCACTCAAAACGAGTGAAGTTTGTCACTGGAATTCGGAGTCTAAGAGCCAAAGTGCAGGCAGCGAAGTTCTTGACTTCGCGACGATGCCTCTCAGCAGCAAGAGGGTTGGTCAAAATGCACGTATCTCAAATGCGAATGCCCAGATGATGCCTGTCCAAGGGTCTTTTGAGTTCACCGCAAACTAGCAGTTCGCGGTGCGCCGAGGGCGGGGTCGAGTATGCATCACCTTAACTGTCCAGTGAGCATCTATTGGCCGTTGGTACAGTCCCCGTCGATGCCCTGGCACCTCTGAGTTCGCTGTCCAGTGTTCGAAGCATGCATTGCGCCGAAAAGCGAGGGTCGGTTCCTGGGCTTGGGCTCATTCTCCGAGGGGCCCAGGGGCGTGAGGGGGCGTCGGGGCTGTCCGGTCCTGCGCGCCATACTGTGGCGACGCTACAATCTAAGTCGACGAAGGCCTTATGTACGACGCTCCGTGACGCTTTTATGCTTCAAGTCCCTAGAGCTCCCCCCCCTCCTCGTACAGAGAGGAGAGGGAGACCGAGCGTTTTTCTCTTTTCAGCTTTTTCAGGGCTGCTTGGTCTGTTCTGAGTTTTCTTTGTAGCAAGAGCTGGATTGTGTTGTTGCCTGCCCTGAAAGCTGTGGCTAGGCGGATGCGATAGGTTTCAGCTTTCTGGGATCGTCTCCGAGGCGCCTCCAGGATCTCCCCGCGGGCAGCAACGGCAGCGGAGCGCCACCTGGCATAGAGCGTATATATCACCTTTAAAGCACCTTCCCCCTTTTGGAGTCTCTCTCTAGAGGCACCCCAACTTAACTTGAGGAAGGGCGTGCTTTTGGCTTTAATATCGTTGGGGGAGCGAAAGATGTGAACAAGTAGTGGATGGCCTTTTCATAGGATCCTTGCGTCCTTCACTTCTGTCTTGACAAAAGACAATGCTAGGATGAGAGGGTTTGCTGACTGAAGCGTCCTGCTAGCATTGCTTTGTTCAATTCAAATATCGCCTCGAGACATGTCTTCTGTCTACACGCAAAAATCGGTGAGAAGCAATACGTGATGAAGTGAAACAGGCCCAGTGGCGGCAAGACTGCGTGTTCTTGTAAGGTTGTTGGCATCGGAGACCACAGCATGCCAATGAAGTAGCAGAATCATTCAAGAAGAAGCGATCACAATGGAGCCATCCGATCAAGAATGTTGTTTCATCTCAGCGCTGCTCCTCTCAAAACAAGAGAACAAGAAAGTGGACCCTCTTCACCCAACTGGGTGCAAGTTTTGGACCTCGCGCAGGTCGTTGCATGGGCTCGGGGTCGGGACGTGCGACTCGTGTTCGCTTTCGCCAAGAGCATTAAGAAAGCCCGCGTCGGGCATATGCGGATTCGGAATGAGTTTTGGCAAAGCATGGTTCTGGTCCCCTACCCCTGAAGGATTCAGATTCCCTACTCCGCAAGGCTTTCTGCACGGAGCTCTCGGCAAAGCCGCGCTACACCTCGGCGTCCTTTGACCCCTAGGCCTTGTGGGGAGTTGGGGGGTGCTGGGAATCTTCAGTCGATAACCTTGTGCTCTGATTTGTGGAGGATCACATGTTTGACATCGGTAGCGAAGATGGCAAGCGATTTGCTGCTTGAGCTTATGGAATTGTGGAAGTTTCGAGTCACTTGGACAGGGCTCCGCCCCCAGCACCGGCAATCCCGGGAAGTTCAGCCAGCACGCCCAGCTTTCTGGGACTTTGCTGTGGAAAGCTCGGGCTTCGTGTCCCTTAGCTTGGCTTCCGAAAGGTTGATGAAAGCTCGCAACATTCCATCCCGCTTCATGGCCCCATAACAGTCAGGCTTTCGACGACCTCAGGCCTCTTACCGGCTGTGCCAAATCGTCCTTTCCCGAAGAGAGGGTTCCCATTTTAAAGCTTGGGTTCCAGGGCTCCAACAGGTGAGCAGACATCGTGCGTTCTATTTTCATAAAGCATCCGCGAAGCTTTCGCGAGCAAGCTTTCGAGAGTCGCGCAGCAGCTGTGGTATGTTGAGGCCACCGGGGTGTCCCATCCTCGTAGCTATCGTCACTCTTGGAGCTTCCTTGTGCGTTCGCTCGTCCACATCGACTCGGCTCGCGGAAACTAAGCGACACGCAGCCCTTCTCCCCTTCTTGCAGCTGTCATGTGCCATATGCTGATCGAACCGTTATAGTTTCCTTATTTTGAATGGCCTTCCTATGTGCCTGAAGAAGCCTGCAGCAACATCTCACAGAACGCTCAGACATACTGCATAGCCTGCGAAGGGTCAAACGATGGTGCATCGCAGCGTCTTAAGCCCCTGAACCGCATTACCAGTACCCCTATTACCCTCCCTCTCCCAGCGCTCCCCGAGATGGCCCTTCCGCAAGAGCATTGTGCGAGCTTTAAACATATGCAACCTCCACTGAAGCTGCACTCACCGAAGCTCTAGCACATACGCCGGTCGCTCACAGAACTCCAGATATGTGCAAGATGAGTTGTGTTGCGCAAGCAAAACTGGTAGCTTCAAGCATTTCAAGACTCGTCTGCCATGGAGATATGGAAGCTGGCATCAAGGTCCTTCTTGGCTGCGATACAAAGGAACATCTCGGCCGTGGGGATCGGTGCCCTGGCGGAAAGCACCCTGAAGCAGAGACGCGTGGAGGCCAGCCAGCTGGCAGCCAAGGGCTTGATCGATGGTATCGACTTCATACTCCCCGTGGATGTTCAGAACTCGCCAAAGGACATCAACGAGGCCACTCTCCCTCCCAAGAATAAGCATTTTATGTGCAAAAAATTGCAAAAACCCAGGCTCCTACAGGCCTTAGCAAGACTTTGTCTTGTGTCTCTCCGATTCCGCGAAGGCCATCTTCTTCAAATGGAACCTGTTGGAGCTGCTTTTCCACTGGGTAAAATATGGGACTCAGTGGTTGGAGGAGATACCCACATTCTCCTCGCGTTTGCTCTGGCAGCTTTTTCCCTGTGCACAGAGTCACCTTTAGAACTTTTGAGTAGCCGCATCAAGCCGCCCTAGCCATAAGGCCATAAGCATTGTTGACTTTACTACTTGGTCATCGAGTCAGGTTCTACACCTGCGCACTGCCTTTGCGCATGTTCCTTTTCCACGTCTACCGCGTCTTCTGGCCTTTACTCTACTGCGGCCTTTTCAGGTATCAGATCGCGGAACCCTACCGCGAGATTTTAGTGCCAGACGTGGACCTCACCCAGTTTAGTACGCACGCTTTGGTCAAGAGAGTGGCGCTGCTGCAATCTCTACCAGCCTGTGATCGAACATGTTTCCTGGACCTGTCTGCTGCTTTTGCCGCCTTGGCTCTTCAAGCAGGCCAGAGGGATCAAGAGACTGAGCTCCACGCATACCTGGCCGAAGTCCAAGTCACGCTCCAGTCCGCCTTTTGTGAGTACATTGCCGATTGCACTCGCACGAGGCAGAATGCAGAGCTGCTGCGAGCAACCTGCGGTTTCCTGCACATGGTGGCAGAGCTGCCACTCCTGAAAGGCAAGCAAATAAGGGTGCTCGAAGACCCAACCTTGGTCTTGGAAGAAACGAACTTTCAGGTTCCAGCAGTAGCAAACTTGCAGCATGAAGAGCTGGGAGAACCTTATGAGCCGCACTTTACCGACGAAATAGAGGCTCCATGTGTTGACAAGAAGAACATGGAGCACATAAGTCCTGCCAGAGCCTTGAGACTCTACGCCATGATACACATTGTTGGCCAATTGCTTTCCAGATTTGGGGTGGACTGGTTTGCTTCACATGGTACGCTTCTAGGAGCTGTCCGGCATGGAGGTCAGATCCCTCACGATTGTGATGCCGACTTGTCCATTCTCGCGAAGGATCTAAACGTGCTGCGGAATGCATCTTTCATGCTGGCTTTGCAACGGAATGGCTACCAAATGGATTATCTGCCTGTACAGCACTTGTTTACAGTTTGGCGGGTGGACAGACAGTCCAGCACGGAGGTGCGCGGCGCACGAGCCGTGAACAACTATCTCAAGTACACGCCTGCTCTGCACATCTTCATCCTCTTCGACTTCCACGAAACGAAGTCATGGCGCTACGAAACCGACAGGTTGAAGCACGAGGGCTGGTCCATTCGGGAAGAAGAGCTGTTTCCCTTGCAGCTGCGGTCTTTCGGCGAAACATCAGTACCAGTCCCAGCCAAGCCCGAAGCATACCTGGACAGGATGTATGGTCCAGACTGGCCTTCCACGATCCGATCCATGACAGCACTCCAAGACAATGAGTTCTATGCACCAACAGCTCTGACAAGTTCCGGCATGGCCCTTCCAACAGGGCCCCTCCCGACTCTCTACAATTGAAGGAGGATGGGTAGCGGACCTGCCCCAAGTCGCACCGGCTTCCGAGCGTGCCGAGCAGAATCTTAGAGCTGGAGATCTTATGAACCTGAGTAGCCTCAAGATAGTTTAGAAACAATCCCTAGGATCCCGTCAGAATGGAACGTGCTTTAATACACCGTGATGTGAGTGAGGAATCAGGAATTCCAGTCTTCAAGACGGAGCATCACGTGCACGGGATGTGTGGCGGTCATGGTTGGAGAAAACACTGCCCCTTTCCCATTCAGAGTCCATCAGATTAGGTTGCTCAGCGTTTTGCTGGCGCGGAGGGACATGTCCCCAAGAGCTCAGAAACAAGCCGAAGGCAAGCCCTCCAACCCTTGCCCCTTTGGGGAACAAACTCCTGCGGCTTCACCGTTCGGCGTCCCGAGGCCGGTTCCGTTTACTCCCGCCCGCCCCCGACGCCGCCGTGCCGCTCTTAAAAGCAGTTGGGAGTCTGTGTCTTTCAGGAAGTTAGGCGCTCAAAAGGGTCTTGAAGTGGGATTCGTTGACCTAGCCCCTGAACAGTCAAAGCTGTTTCTATGCCTCTTTAAACGGTCCACGGTGTTTAGATTTTCAATAAGTTATGTGTATGTATATATATATATATATTTTATATTTATTTATTCATTTATTCATTGTTTATTTCGTTATTGATTCCTTTAAAGAATTAAGAAAGGAATGAATAAGAAGGGGGGCTGAAGTCTTACACCCCTCCACCTTGGAAGGGATCGCGGGGTCGCTTCCCCCCCTTGAAAAAAACAAGAGCCCGGGGGGGCATCGAAATCCGGAACTCCCAGGGGCCGGAGCACATCAAAGGTCCCCAGGGCTCCTGGACCAACCCCCATGTTGCCGGGTTTAGGGAAATCTTGGTTTCGCTATAAATCTTTTTGAATACAAAAAGATGCCAAGTCCCAGAAACGACTTGACTTTAGACAGCCCCCCCCCCCCCCAAAAGCCACAGGGTCCTGAATGTCCCGGCCAGCATGGCGTTTTTGGGCCCCAGCGAATGCGGATCCAACATTCTGGCGCAGGTTAACGAGGGAGTGTGCGCAGTGGTCTGTCCAGTGCTGCGGGCTGGGAGTTGAGCATGTTTATTCGATTGAGCAAAAGGCTCTTGAGAACTTGGTGCTTAGGGCTCAAGGCGCAGCTTGAGGGTTTGAAGGCTTCGGAGGGGGTTCTGCTAAGACGGTGACAACGAGGCGTCAAAATATGACCTTTGTCGGCGCGCCGTGTTGCAGTGCAGTACCTAAGATCTCTAACCTTCACATCCAAATCAAAGTTGAACGTTGGCCTGGCTGAATCGTAGTATTTTGACCCTTACGCCCCAACGAAGCGGCAAGATTTGTGTCATGCTCCACACTTTGTAGGAACTGGTCGACCCGCAATCCCAAGCCGACCCTCCGTGACCCAGGCCGCCACCCTGACTGTTTCACACACTTGAGTGAGCGACCTCGGTCTCGCAATGCAAATACGCGAACTGCGTTGATTGCCGCTGGGTGCTCTCGGCACTTTGGGCATTGCGGCTAAAGTAGCTGAGAGACCTTGGGGATTCACGCGAAAGGATGAAGAGTTCCACTCTGGCGGCCAATTGGATCAAGAGCTGCGGCTCTGAGCATATCCTTGATCCTGAAATCCATGAAACACATCCACTCCCGACCCGAATCACAAAACCCGTAGACCCTAAGACACTGCAGCAAACAGCTGCTCACATCCCTCCTTTGTGGACGTACGAAGCCAAGCCAGTAATCTAGCAGAGCGATCCGGTCCGAAGACCCAGAGATTTGGCTAAAGCCTTCAGCGAAGGCCCGGGAGTGCTTCAAGGGGTGGCAGGCGTGGCACACGTGAGAAAAGGGGTGGTTGCCTCGCCTCTTAGACTGTAGTAGAGAGAAACTTCTCTTAAGTTGGCGATGCTCCGGCACCTGGGTCGCTGCTGCAGCTTCTGCAGCCCCGGCTCGGGGCAACCCCCAGACCAGCCTGCGGGGCAACCCACGGGGCAAGCCACGCAACCCCTCCAAGCCGACCTGGCGCCAAAGGCGCCGCCGAGGCAACCGATGCAGGCGGGACTCAGACCTGAGATCGCACCGTGGGCTCATGGAGGGTGAGGGGCTCACCTGCTGCTCAGTGCCCGAACATGCACCTACACGTCGGTGTGGTGGCCCCGCATCTTTGAAGCTTGGCTGGTGAGGCGCCTCCTCGCCTGGCACCAACACATGCCGCCCTTGAGGCCAGGCGGCCAGACTAAGCTTGGCCTGATGATTGAATGTTTTGAATGGTGGGGCGGTTGAGCCAGGCTGCATCTGTGAAGAAACCGAAAACTGCATGAGAGAGCCTCAGTCTCGTTTGTCTTGCCTCCTTTCGAGCGAGCTCCAGTCTCTCTGACAATACTACCACAAGACACATGCGTGTAGGCCCCGTCTTCGGCTTCGGTTGGTGGTCAGGTTCACATCTCTGGCTTCATGTTGCTGTGTTGTGGCTTTAAGAGCTCGTTCTGTGCAGTTCCGGCGACTATGGCAGGCTTTAGAGGCCGTGGCGCGATGGATCCATCCAGGCGACGGATGGCTTCCGCCGCTGGTGGAGGCCTGATGTTCTCAGATGTCCTGAGTGTCGGGCGAAGATCCATGAAATTATGTGGTTAAATTCTTATTGAGTCTTTAGCCTAACTGGCACTTAGAATACCTGCCAGAAAGCAGCGTGCTGTCACTGTGAGCCAAGATTTGGCTGTTGCACACTGGTTCGTTTCCTGCTTAGCCATATGCTTGAACGGAGAGTTTTGCCGTTCGTGCGCATGAACGCATAAATGGACACTCGGCTGTCAGTTGGCAGCCGTGCCTTTTCCAAAATTCAGAGGGGCTTCCTGGGGACGTTGCCTCTCTGGTTATGCGAAGTGTTCCAGAATCTCAGCAACATGACCTTGCGAAGATCGAGTATGAGTGCTTGCTAGGTGCCCTTGCGCATGGCCAAAGTGCCACAGCTGGAAGTCCTTGCGCCTCGGTGCTTTCAGAGAGCTGTTGGGGACTTGGGGGCTCAGGGGTGGAACAACTTCAGCTGAAGGAAGTGGGGCCAGGGGGGGGGGAGGGGGGTGAGTCGGGTCCTTGTTTTGGCGAGAAACACCCCGAAAAAAGGGCAATGTCTTCTTTAAACAGATTGCACGGCCGCTGCGCTCAGAGCTTGCACCTCCACGCTGCCATGCCCAGAGCTTGCACCAGCGTGCTATTCACTCGCAGCTTGCAGCGCTTGCCTTGCCCAAACTTGTGTTTGTGATATCCAGAGCGCAGCGGTTTTCAGCAGGCACGGTGCATGGCACATCTGTGCGAGTGGGAAGGATATTGCTTTGCACAAGGCATCGATGGTGGCCATGCTTCCGGCACCGCTGATAGGTCTGATAGTGCTGTTGGCACGAATGTGGCAGGCTGGCTTGTGGAAGGGTTGCACTGTCCAGTCTACAACCTGGATGCATAAGGCCACGTGTTCCGAACCTTCGCCTTCCGATTCCGAAGAGGAAAACGTGGCAAGTCACAAAGAAGGCCCAAGTTGCCTCAGAAGCTTTGCGTTGCGTCCCCAATGAGGCCTCTCCTTCACAAGAAGGTGTCGCCGTTTCTGATGTTTCTGTTGCTCAAAATCAGGCACAAAAGACCTCTGTACTCGCTGTAAAGCGCCTTTGGGCCCCCCAAAAGCAGAGGTGAAACCTCCCTCTGTGGAAGCGCTTTGGGAGTGGTACGAGGCACAGATGGGCTGCTCTGGAGTTCAAGTTTGTTGATGTGTTGTTCCCGGCTTCTGGTTCGTGACGATAGAGGTCGTCAGAAAGCCCAACCCCATTTCGTGTCCGAACGTAGAGCTTCAAGCGGGAGCGCAACGGTCTTAGGCAGCTTTGAATGAAGGCCAGAGCTTGTGTGGAGAGCCCTGGCACAAGGAGCGGGGACTGCTTGACGGAGATCCGAATCTTGGCCCCAAAAGAACCTCATTTGGCGCTGTTGTGTGTCACAGCCCCCAATTTACCCGAGACCCAACCCAAACCCCAACCTCCTGAGGAGCTGGGCTCACGTTTGGCCTTCTGCTGCAGCGTTGAGTGCTTTGCTGGCCGAGCGGCGCGAGCTGCTTTGGCTGATCAAAGGCCCCTCAAAGGGGACACCCATTTTATTTCTTGAGGCCCCGAAAGATTCGATAATAAAGTCAGGACACACAGCCCAACAAAAGAGCGCTCTAGGCCGACGGCGGAATCAACAAGATGTGTATTCGAGCAGGGCAAAAAGAACGATGGAGCTGCCAGAATCCACCACACCCTGGGCCGAGGCTGAAGGCTAGGTTGTGCAAGGCCCTGCAAGCCCTGGCGAAATCTCAAACCCGAAGAATCCGAGGTTGGTGGCAGACAAGCGGGTGGCTGAGTTAGGGCCCAAGTGGGAGGGGGGGAGTGATGGCTTCATGTTTGCCAGGGCGTGATAAGAGAGAGAGGGAGAGACCTCACCAGGCCCCAAGAAAGGAAAGAAAGAAATCTGCAAAGATGCAAAGGTCATGCTGGAAGGCACGAAGAATTCGAGATGTATTGGGGGCCGTGGGTCTTTAGCCTTGCTGGGCTTGAAATCTTTTCAGATCGCCGGGCGGAAGGTTTCCCGGTGTAGCGACTTCAGGTGCGTCTGTTGTGGAAGTTTGGAGCTTCCCAGAGAACGGCCTTGTTCGTGCCAATCCATCTGCAGTGTTGCACAACAGAAACGGTTTGGCCTGCGCCTTGCCAATCCCAGACAGCATGTGGCCATGCCCTGAATGTCCAGTTTAATCTCAAAGTTGTTGTAGGAAGTGTGCCCACGTTTGTCCCGGCTTTTGTTGACGTCGCTTACGGGTGACAACCCCACCCCCCCCCCCCCCCCCCCCCCCCCCCCAAACGCAAGAACTCCCCCAACCAGAGCCCATGCGCCCTTCATGACATCAGAAGGCTGGGTGCTGGATTGGGCCTCTGTGGCCTGGTTTCCAGTGCGGTGGGGGCGCGCACAGTGCTACTGTTGGAGCCCTGGCTTTGTGTGAAAGCTTCGGTCCACTCCAGGGCTTGAAAGGAGGGGCGGGGCTTGCTCTTTATGCTGCTTCTTGTGGTTAGAATCACCACAAACAGGTTGCACTGTTGCGTTGTACACGGTGAATGTATAAGGCGTTGAATACAGAAGCTAGAGGACGGAAGTGGTGGAAGAAGTATACTGAGAACGTGTCATTGAGCCCGCCACTGAACTCAGTGCCACCAGGACCGCGAGCCCCGCGCTCTACACTGCGCAGTAGCTTCCGCAGAACTGGGCAAGCTGGCTGTGAAGGCGGGCACCCTTTAAACTGCAAGACCTTCGAAAATAGTCACTATTGCGACTATTGCAGCCTTTGTCCGGCAGCACAACAACACCAAAGAATCTGCGAAATGCAGCTTCTGCTGGAATCTGGTGCAGCAGGGCCACGGACGATGTGTAACGAAGAGGCCTGCGAACGGCCTTCCCAGCCTCGCCCCTCGCAGGACTCACAGGACTCACAGGACTCACAGGACTCCCCACCTCACTGCCAACGCTCTGACACAGGAGGTGGGGGCAGCCTGCGGCGCCGCAAAAGCTGCAATGAGCCGGTTGAGCCAGTTGAGCCGGTTCCGGAGTTTCTGGGAGTTGGGGCTTCGGAGGCTCACAGTTCGGATGTCAGATGGAGTGGGGCGTGGGCAGTTAGCTCTTATCGTGGTGTTGCACATCTTCATGGCAAGACAGGTCGATGGCCACCTCGACGCCTCCATCCCACTTGAACTTGAAATCCAGCTGCACTGCACCCCCTTCTCCTGCTTTGAGGTGCAGGCTGCAGTTTACGACTGGGACTCACCCCAGGACTTCGACCAAGCTGTGGACGCGCCTCAGCAGGCGCTTGAGTATCGAAGGCACAAGTCCATCAAGTCCATGACTTAAGCTCCCAAGACCGTGGCACTGCAGACACTGCAGACCGCCACATGATTCGGATCTCAGGTTATCCTGGCAGCCGAGGCTCCCATGATGCCATGATGCCATGTGAGGGTTCCGGTCTCAACCGTATTGCCGTCTTCCGCAAAAAAAAAGCCGTCTGCAAGTCACTGGAAGTCCTGGGAGGTCCTCTACGATCCCGCGGCCTCGCGCGCCCTCGCCGAGGCTTCCATCCGCTTGATTCGCGGCAAGGCCTGGGGGCTTTTCACACATGGCAGGGTTCTTGGCCAAAGGATACTTGTTGAGACGCTTGTCAAGCTGGGCCATGACATTTCTTCGTGTGCCTGTAGAGATAAGGAGCCCCCCTGCATCTAGCAGCGTGGCGGCCCAACTCTTGGCCCACGCAGATGCGCAAGAAGCAAGCTCCGCACATGAAAGCACAGAAAGAAGGTGTCTCAGTGGGTGAGGGAGAAGGTGGTAGATGCCAATGGTAAGCCGAACCACGTCTGCTTCAGCTGCTACTTCAGTAGGCAGCAATGCAAACTACTGGCCCAGCCTAGAGAAAGACGCAGATCACCACGTAGCCAGATAGCCAGTTCGATGCACTTCTATGCGGTCTGAACCCAACGGAGCGACATGGCGGCTGAAGTCCCACAGTGGCTTGCCGAGCGCTTCCCTGGGCGGGACGCTTGGCCCGTGACCTGGAGACCTGAGGGCAAAGGCATCCCTCAGCCCTTCGCATGAGACACCATGCTTTCGGAAGCATCGTAAGTCCATCCCCTCCACTGCAAAAATACGAGGTTTTTTAATCAACTCGGGTGTCTTTTCGTAATTTAAGATTGCCTTCGGAGTGGAGCCCAAGGAATGGCAATCGCTTCGCTGCTGCAAGCTTGTGGCGACACCCGGCCGCACTGAGCTGCACCGCTTCTTTTTGACCCTCAGCCGCCTACAAATTCCCGTTGAAATAAAGACATGGCATCGGCCAGGCGTCCCATCCCCTGTGCTGTGTGCTTGTCGTACTGCACGGTGGAAGGTGGAGGGTCACCAGAACTCCCGCCGTCTTTACCTGTCCCGGCCCCTTTAGGCCGGTTTTTCAGTCAGCCCTCAGACAGCGACGGGCGCGCAATCCTCGCTACCCTGAAAGCCTCATGATCCCAGGAAGGAGGGTGTGGGTGCCGGCCTCGAAATGGAGGCGACAGAGCACCTTGGGATTGAAGGTGAATCCCCTTATTCTCGTTGATTCAGAACTTGGGTTCAATGTCAATGCTTGGTGCACGACTGGTCCCCAGAAGTGAGAGTCGACGAACCCCCGAGTCTCCAAATGCCCTCGGCCTCCGCCTAGGTACGGCTACGCCGTGGACACTATCCTCCCAGAACCGGGCCAGGACGCAAGGGCGTGTGTTGGGGGCGATGGGATATTTAGAATGGGGCTCAAAGGGGTGACTCTTACTCCTGCCGAACTCGAAGCACCTCGGAATGCGATAAATCCGACTGAGAGAGAGAGAGAGAGAGAGAGAGAGAGAGAGAGAGAGAGAGAAAGCCCAGCCAGACAGGAACCGGCCTTACAACCCGGGGACACAATCGTGGCCATCGAAGGCCAACGCCTTCTTGGCCTGTCAGAGGCCGACATCTCGCAGTTTTTGAAGGTTCTGGTGGGAAGGTTCTGGGGGCGCAGTCTAAGCCCCACGCTTTGCAAGCCTTGCTTGCTTTATTATTCCGACAGCTAGGGCACTGTTCTTGGGGGTTTGCGGATCATAAGGTCAGATCCTGAAATGATGTCACGGAAGACCCTCCACTGCCCTGGCCCTAAATCCTGGAATCCTAAGCCACAAGCAATGGTTTCAAGAAGCTGTTTCATGTGCTGTCCGCAAGTGTCTCTTCCATCAACCTGAAGTGTCTCTTCCATCGACCTGCGAAAATTGGTAACATTCAATGGCCTGGTTCCGGTTGTCATGAGCCACTGAAGTGCAGAAAGCTTGCATGGAGAAGGGTTAGGCGGGGGGATCAAGTTTCGCCTGGCATGTCCCTCACCGTTGCTACGCCCACACTCAACACCCCATCCGCTAGGAGGACATCGACCAAGTGTTCGGAGCTCACTTTCGGCACGGCGCGCTGCTCCTTCTGCTGAGCTCTAAGGCGAGGGGAATGCGTTGTAAAGCCATCCTGCTTCACAATTATTGCTCTCGGATTTTCTGCTAAGTTCTTGCCCATGGGCTTTGGGTTCAGCAGCATTCTTGCAGCGCAAAGCTCTGAAGCCCCCAAACCCAAACCAACCTCCTTAAAGTATCACTAAACCTGGCCACAGGAGTTGCAGGATGCGGCTGGCACGCAGGAGATGGAGCACAGACGAGACGAACCCAAAACACTTAGGACTTAGGTCGTTGCGGCAGATAGTTCGGGAAGAAACCCTTCTCTAAGAACCTGCTCGTCCCGAAACACCACCCAGGTGTGGTCATCTATGCTCAGCCTTTGCACCCAACCCAGTACCAGAAACGGCGCTAGTATAAAGGCTAACGGGGCATGCTGGCGCTTGAGGGGACGGTCGCAGAATGTCTTGCAAGCACAATCCGTTGATCTTGAAACCAGGACATGGACCCGGCCGAATCAGACAAGAGGAAGAGTGTCGAGGAGCACGAGGTGCGCGAAACAGGGGTTCGGCTACTGGTTGCACCAGGTCGGTGAGGATTGAGGAGCACTCCCACAAACCGGGGCATGTACAAGAACCCGCACAGGGTCGTAGTGTTGAAGCATACCGTTGTTGTCTTGCTACAAAGACGAGTGCCACACTCCACGAAACACGCAGAGGGTGGTCGTTTGTGGAAATTGAAAAGAAACAAGCACGCGTGGCTTACAGACAATGTCACAGCAAAAACATGTCTCAGGCAGATAGCACGGGTTCAAAAGAAAGAGGCCACGGTGCGCATTCCTGTCGGCCGTGCGACAGCTTGGCAACTGGACGAAGCCACCGCGGCCAACGCCTCTTGGCCCTTGATGTGGCGCTTCCGTAGCCAAAGCCAGGTCCCAGGGCTCCCATGAAGTCCCATGGGCCTTCCCATGACCCCCAAACACGAGGTGTCCAACGACCTGGCCATAGTGAGCGAGCAGTTTGGCCTTGCTGCAAGGGCTCATTTTGGCGACCACGGCTTCCTGGCTGAGACAGAACACATGTCTTGCGCCCCCCCACCTGCAAGCTTGAAGCTTGGGAACTATAGCAAGAACAACGAAACATGGAAACCGTTCATTCTGGCCTTGAGCCCTCACAAGCCAAAAAGAGGCCTCGCCTGAATTGTCCGAGAGGCATGGAGAGCGTTCTCCTGACCGGCCTTCCCAGTGCCATCGCTCAAGCCCGCCCGGAGGTCGTCCGCCCTTCGGCAGACCTCTGTCATCTTCCAAGAAGGGGATTGGAGTAGCTTGGGAGGTTTTGAAGAGTGGAGTTGGAGCCGCCAAATGTCCCAAGAGACTCTCTACACCCCGAACGCGTCGTGACGACAGCAGTGCATCAGAAAGCCTTGGTCAGCATGGTTAAGAACCCAAAGTAGGGAGCCCCTTGAAGCCCTAGCCCAGTCTCAGGCATCCTCGCCTTCTACCGGGATGGCCAGCTCCACTGCGCCAGCGAGGCACCGATGGAGGCGGCCAAAGCGGCGCCGAGCACGCCCATGGACGGGAGAGGGAAGGGGGGTGGGGGGGGCTTGAAAAGGGTTCCCAAAGTTCGAAGGATGGAATCGGATGCTATGAACATGTATGAAGTGTGCCAGTACCTGGCGAGTGCAGGAGACCACGTCTCTGGACTTGCCGGATCACGTGCGGGATCTCCGTCAGTGCCTCGCACCAACAGCCCATGTCTGGGGCTGGGCACGCTTGTTTCCCGCAGCTTTGAGTAGAAGCTCCCAGAAAAGATGAAGGCTCTCCACTAGCAGGATGCAGTCGGATGTGGTACCCTTCCCTGTCGGAGTCTAGGGCTAGGACCTTTGTATGCAAACGCTTTGAAAGCAGATTGTTCATCCTCAAGCCAGCAAGGAAGTCCAAACTTCAGGTTTCAGTACCATGACCACACTGCCGACATAATCGTCCACGCCTGGGGGACGTCGTTGGCGGAGGCGCTGGCGCAGGCAGGAGAATTGTCGGAGGATAAGAATGGCCTTCCCCCGAATATGTGGTTTCTGTACATATACATGCACACTTGAACAGTTTTTCTTGTGCGGAGGATTGCATATTACGGAAGTGTGGCTTAGTACTGGGCGGAGGTGGGCTCATTTGTCTGGTGCGAGAGTGTCAAGCCTGGGCGACGTCGGAAAGTGACAGGTAGGAAAATACCGCTGTAATAGGTCTGCTGCCGTGCAAGATAGCACATGTTCAGCACGCCGAATCCAATTTGCTTACACTGACCTCCAATGAATACGACGTGGGGCTCTGCATATGAAGGGTGGCTGGAAAGCGGAACCGGTTTGTTTTGTTCGTCATCTCATGTGGCTCTGAAGTCCCAACACTGCCGCGATGGATTTGAACGCTGCACTTTTCAGACGGTCAAGACGGTCGAGAGCTCCCCCTGCGGTTGATTGAAATCGGGTTTCGGCCTTGTTGACGGATGCCACGTGCAGCGAGGGCTTACATGCTGGTTTCAGGGTGCATGTCGCTTTGAGAAAGCCTTGGACTGCCCTTCGAATACCCGACGCCTCTGCTTGGGCAGAGCATGCTAGTGTCGCACCCGCAATATTCTAGGGGGGCGCTATTGCGAGTTTTTTCGGCTATTCAGGATTTTGGCCCTTTGTTTTGGGGGTACACTATAATGAAAAGTTTTCGGGCCGTGACTGTTTTTTAAAGGGTTTTTGAGGTCCAAGTCATTAGTTTGAGATCTGGTTCCATGTCCTGACCCCTTCCCTGCCTGACTGTTTGGGGCTTTTGTTATTCAGGCTCCTCGACTGTTTGGGGGGGGGGGGGGGGTTTACATTATTAAAGCAGGTCCAACATTACCTTGAAATCAAAGTTGCAGATTTCTATGTCTAAACCTTGACACTTGGTGGCAGGAAGAGCCAAACTGAGCTGATGCAACAATGTGTGCTTCAGAGGTGTGCGCGGGCATGTTCAACTACATGACTCCGCTGGACAAGGCAGCTTTGAGAGTGATCCGTCCCGTATCAAAATTTGGGGTTCATGTGGTCTTAGCAATCGCAATAGTACTGGGAGAACATGTGCCTTCTCAGAAAAAACTCGCGGCGCGTGGGGTTCAGGATGCCAGACAGGTTCCAGGCACAACCCAGCAGAACACCCTTGCGAGGTTGGCCTTGTCAAGACGGTGGAGGTGGAGGCAACGGGGCACGACCTACCGGACCTGCTGTACCATCTCCTTGACGAGCTCCAAGTCTGGCAGTTGGGGGGAGGGGTCTGGCATCCTGCCCTCCGGGTTTGCTACATGGCAGGAATGCCCCCCCTAAAACGGGCCCTAAACCCGAAAAGATGGTGTGGGTGGCCCATGGTGGCCTTGACTCAATGCGGGAGCTCCCCATGCTTTTGAACCAAGGTTCCTCTATGTTTTCGCCACCGAGATGCACGTGAGCAGATGCATCGAGATCTTGTCTTTCGATGAGCCACTCGGCACTCGTGCCTGGGGTGTCGTGTGCGGGTTCTGGGGGAGGGGGCGGGGGGGCAGGGGGTTGCTGAGAGGATATTGCGGGCGTCCTGCACCTTACTGTGTACTACGTGCGGGGGATTCTGCTGCGCCTGGCACGCTGAAATAGCTAAGCTGAGGCAAAAGCTCCGCATTCGAGCTCGGGGTTATGGAGAGAAGATGGACTTGCGGATGCCCGGCTTTTGCATTTTGCTTGATTTTCATTGTCTAAACCCAACTTCTGAGCCGAAGTCCCGCGCCATCGGAGATGGTGAAAAAGCGCTTGAGCAGAACCATTCGATACCCTCAACATTCTCATGGCAGTAGGAAAACTGCCCTTGACACATCAAATGGGTGGTTCGTTCACGGGATTCACTTGTTTCGAAGAATTTATAGCTCAAGGCTCACTGCTCAACAGTCTCTTCCACAGCGGGAGAATTGAGGCCAGAGGCTCCCCGTGAACGCCTGCACCCACCGAAGGGCATCCATGTTTCCATGTCCCCCAATCCATAAGCGCACTTCCGAGGAAGCATGAGCAGGGCACCGAGATCAAGGACGCGTCCCTTTCCATCCAATTGAATCCTTTGAAGGGATGTAGGAGTCCCTGGGCCATGAGCGGAAGCTTGGAGCGAACAAAGCAGGCCATCACGATGCACATGATGAAGATCCTGACTCCCGACTTCATCTTCACAGAGGACACAGATGGAGAAGATGGCAGGAATGTGGTTCCCAGTATGATATAAAGCTCGATTCTCAGGGACTCCTCCTGGGTTGCACCCTAGGACCAGAAAACAGCAGCCTGCAAAAGACCTTAAGCTAGCCAAGTTGCCACGCCACAAACCAAGGGGGCGTGCGACCGTCGCCTGAAAGCGTGTTGAAATCTGAGCTCCAGGATGGCAAGGGGCCACGCGATGCAGAGGGCCAGATGTCGGACTTTGCATTCGAGGTTGGGTTGTTGTTTGTTGTTCAGACGTTCAGGAAGCCACACCGGATTCTTCGGACGGCAAACGCCTGCTGTACCAGCATTCGTTTTGCACGCTTTGCGTGAAATGCCAAGTGAGAAAAAAATAGAACCCCGGCCGTCTTGCCAACAGCACCATCAATATCACGAGGGCCTCCTGCCGCGTTGCTGCACATTGCCGCTGCGCGACTTCCTCGAAAAGGTTTCAAGGACATTGCAACGAATATCAAGCCTCGCTCAATCACGCAAGAACCCTGCTGAACATGTGATTTGCTATATCTGTTCCTCCTTGTGCCTCGTAACGTCGCCGCGAGATGAAACAGCCCACCTGTAGTTCGCATATGCACACGCTGCAAACCTGCTTCATGCACTCACCGCCCTGCAGGCATACGTGCTTCTGGATATTTGAGCCGGGCTGCGCAGCCTTGGACAGTGCCATCTCACTCAACTCAACTGCAGAGATGCCGAGTTTGTCAAAAGCTTGTTCCGTGCTACAGTGCTCGCTCCAATCCGTGCAGTGCCCACATTGTACCCGTCGCATTCTAAACAAGAACAATCTAGACCCCAAAGCCCGGAGCGATCTAAAGCACCAAAACCGGGGGCGCGTAGCAAAAGACCCTGGCAGGCTGGTTGTGCAATGAAGGCCCAAGCATCATTCATCTACTCCTTCGAAGTTGTGACTGCATACAACAAATCTGCTGCGCAACATGACGCTTCTGCAGTGTTGACATCTTGTTGTCAGGCAGACGGGAATGAACGTCTTCGCACCGGTTGCAGCGTTCTTGTCACGGACCCCGTGCCACCTGGCTGGCTCAAGAGCCCTCGCTTTCTTTTGAGTCATTTGGGATTTGGGTTTGGGGTTCAGGCGTGTTTGGTTTTCTCATTCTCGCTTCTCGCCTGTTCGTTTTGTGGTGAGTGGTGAGGAATGTGTGTAGACATATCTCAAACCAACTCCCTCCAAGCTTAATCCTGATCCCAGCCTCACACACCAATCACTTCCTGCCAAGCAGGCTTGTTGTCAAGACCCTCTGGTCCAAATGTCACGTCTCCTTGCTGACATCCTGAGTTTTCAGCACGCTGTGGTGCGAAAGACAACACTGGCTAGTTTTGAAGTTTGTACACGAGATTCGCCGCCCCCACTTGCAGCGCTAGTTGGATCTTCACCCAGTAAAAGCACTGGGTTCTCCGGTGTGTGGCTGCCAAGTCAGGCTTCAGGATTGAGAACCTCGGCTTTCTCTCTCATTCAGGCTTATGAGAACTTCCCCCCCCCCCCCCCCAAGACCTCCAAGTCCTGCTCGTTGCCCGAATCTGCCGCTGTGGCTCTCAGCGCTGGCCCGCCTTTGAGAGCTCAAAGCAATGCCAGCCAAAGCGCAAAAGTACGGCTTCAAGCTCAGTCAGGGATGTGCAGGGCGGCGAAAGCATGAAACAAGTCACGTCATATCCACTTGAGTAGCTGGCTGTGCGCAAGCTTCTTGTCAAAGTGGCAGATCAGAAGTGCCTCTTTGTTTACAGTGGCATGTTGGACAGCAGCGGTTATTGCTCAGCCAAAACCACTCCAGAAGCAGAAAGCCGCAACGGCACAGAAGAAAGGAGAGGCAACACAGAAGCCCCCCCCTTTTTCCAGCCTCCTCTTTTCCTCTTTCCGGCCCCTTTCCCCTTTGTCTTTGCCTCAACCCGCAGCTTGGCAGGGAAGTTGGCCCAGGGCGATGCCAAGCCCGGGCTCCGTGCGCGGAAAGCGCGACCCGACTCGGACTCCGCACCTCGGCGCCGTCCCAACATGTCCCTTTCCCCCCTCCCCCCCCCCCCTCCCCCCCCATCCCCCCCCTCCCCTGTTGTTGAGTTGGGGCTGTTGCTGCTTTGCAGTCGGCCCCTTATCAAGACTCAGAGTTGTCTTCTCTTCTCACAGGCTGACCTTTGGCCTTCAGCTGTGTGCAGACACTAGACAGCGCAAAAAAAGCGGGGTTCTTGCGTAGTCCAAGGAGACAGAGGACGAGTCCAAGCTTAGCGAGAGGGAGATTGCCAAGAAGAAGTGGGCGCCTCTCAGAAATTATTCATGCGCAAGCCTTGCCAGGCTATATACATGGTAGATTCGGGGAGAGCGCATATGTGTATGTGTGTAATGTGTGTGTGTGCGCCCTCCCAAAAGTTCAGCAAAGTGCTCCGTTTGTCCTGGCTGTCCGGGCTCTTTTGTTGTCCGCATCCTGGCTGAAATAATTTCAGGGCTGCTCAGCATTTGCCCCTCAGTCGGTGGCTTCTCCAAGCTCAGGTTCGCAGGTTGAGATGGGCGTGGCGAAAGCTGACAGCCACCGACTTAGATTGTTAGATTGAGCTACTCGTGCCCTTGTTCCATCCAGCTCTGAACCTTCTCATCTCCTGGACATGAAAAGGCAGCATTTTGGGTCTCACTGGCCTGCTTCACGATCTACTACACCAACTTCTTCCGCCCGCTGGCAGCATGTTTTCATGACAGGGAAACTCCAACACATACCCCCATGAGTGAAGATTCAAGGGCAAGGCGGCTGAAGAGTGCCTTTGGCATGGTTTCAGGAGCCACGCCACAACATGCCCATCTTGCGCAAGGCATCCCAAACTTGCAATTGACCCCTTTTGGCTACTCATACACACACCTGCGCCATGAAACCGCGGTCATCGCTCAGTGCACATTCTGATATCCCATGGCGCCTCAGTCTAGGCATGTCTTTGGGATAAAACGATGGAAACTGCTCGGCCAAGGCGTGATGTGGGAGTCCCCCTTGGTGAATCGCACCTACTTCTACCTAGCTTTCGCCTGCTTGGCCTTCAACATGATGCTTGGGCTTATGTCAGCATCGAAATTGCATTGCGCCACCTGCCCACACGACTTTGGACTGGGGTTCCTGGGGTTTGTGTCAAGGTCCATGCTGGCGTACCTCGCGCTTTGGTGTACAGTCGTGCTGAAGATCGAAGAGCCTTGGGAAACAAAGCATCCAAAAGCCATTCCTGTGATGGCCATCGTTGGCTTTTCCACAGCAACCTGACAGATGACAGGGGATCTCTCTTTTGAGAACCCTTCTTTTGTTTTGTTGTCCGCACGTTGCCATGAAAAGTGTGAAGATGAAGGCTGGGGGGGGGGGGGGGGGGGGCACTTCGAAGTCCGGCAAGCCTCCCGGTTGCTCCAAGGTCTGGCTCTTCTTCTTTGCGTTTTGGCCTGTTTGGGGCCTCCTCACGCTCGTCATCCAGCTCATCTTCTTCTTGGGCTTCGTGAGCGCAGGTGCCATGAGCAAAGAACACCAACTGAGAGAAGAGAGAAATCCATATAGAGCAGCAAGAAGCTCGAGCCCAAAGCCGATCTCCATGCCAGGCCAGTTCCTTCCAAGCGGCACGTGCCTTGGCCTATCATCGGCCCAGTGAGAAGTCTTAGTGTTCGCAGTTCTGAGGGCAAGGCAGAAAAGGAGAACTCTCGAAGAGTCTGAAAAGTGGCGAGGCTTGGAGCTGTCCTCATGTTCGTGATCTTCATCGGCGCCTTCTTCACGTCGGAGCTCATCCCCCACGACACTTTGGGGATGTGGAGAGGTCTAGATTGAGGTTTAGATGTTTGCCGGCAGCCTCCAAAGTCCGTTGCGCAAAAGGGGCGGCTCAGGTAGGTTTGGAGGTTTCGGCCAAGTCTTGGCCTGCTGGCCACAGTATACTCCCGACTCGGAGAAGCGAAGCACCGGCAGATTCTTCATCATGGGGTACGGGGATAGATCTCTGGTCTGTTGCCAGCCTCCTGCAGAGGAATTTGAGACGTGCACATGTTGAGCACTGCGCCTGGCCAAGGAAGGACTTGCGCACTACACACCTGGCCCAAGCTCCGCATATTGAAGATGAATGAAGTGAGAGAGGCGTCACATGGGCTAATGCTTCAGGTATCTCAACTGAAGCATCTCGCAAGAAGCCAGGCCTTTGTTCACGGGGGGTGTCACACCGAGCTTTCGCGAAGCTTGTGGTTCCAAGCGTGCCCCATGATTGGCCCATGAATACGGAAGCAGAAATCATGGGACTCACAGAATCTACAGGCTAGCTCGCCCAAAACTATCGACAGGGGTAGTCTGCCGGTCATCGTGTCCCGCTTGCAAAAACAATGGAGGAAAGGGTTGCTTGCTGTCGACCCTGGTTGCAAACAAGCGTGGCAGGGCCTGGTGTGATGTCGGTGCTACGAGATTCTCAGGACGCTAATGTGAAAAACTCTCAGTACACATCCTAAGTCCTAATGAAGTCTACAGCTTTCGGATCCGGCCCATGCTACCACTGCATGACCCGACAGGGCAGGAGAAGGCTCTGCCCGGGCGTAGACGCCGTAAAGACGTGCGCTGCCAGGAAAAGGGACCTTTGCAGTGTTTGGGGTTCATCTCGCATTTGACACACTCCGAGATGTGCTTCTCGCTCGAGCAAAGCAAACCCTTAAAGCCTTTAAAGCCCAAACACCTCTCACAGCATGCTTCTGTGGGCTCCCGCTTCGCTGTCAAAGCCAATCGTCCCATTTCAACCATCCCAGCACCTGAGCCTCAAGGCCTTCGGGGTTCTTGGAATCTAAGCGACTCAGCACGATCCAGGGCATGTAAGCTTCAATCCAAGGCGCGAGCGCATTCCCGGGGCTCGCGACGCCTTTGTTGGCGCTCTGCGCGAGGCGGGCGCGGTGGTGCTGGAACTGGGGTCTGGTCGGCAGCCCCACAAAGCTGGCTTTCAAAACTCCCAAGCCAAAGATCTTACCTGTCCGTAAACTTAGCGCACTCAAGCTCCACCAGCGAGCTTTCGCACTCGGAGGCTGGGGCGACCGTTGAGATTGGCAAGGCCCGTGACGAAAAATTTGCCAGCTCGAGCGGCGTTGTTTCAGACCGCCGCACCGCCCGTAGGTGGGGCACAGTGCCGCCATTGGCCACAGCACATGAGTTGGTGCACACAGGAAGAGCTGCGAAAGTGAAGGAATTCATTGTTGGGGCGCAGCTTTATGCGACTTTCGAAGCAAGTGCCGAAGGAACAAAGAAGGCCTCACCTTCTGGAGAGAGGAAGGGGAAAGAGAGAGCCAGAGAGAGAGAGAAGTAGAGGTATGTGTCACGAACCTCATGTATCACACACCAGCCCCTTCAGGGGACAAGGCTGGGATGAGGAATGCTGTCCAGGGGTCGAAAGTGGGTGGGAAAGAACAGAGCGGCAGTTCCTAATTGTTGCTAGGTTCGGGTTGGTGTGCTCCCGCCGCGTATCCTCCAGACCACAGGCCTCACCTTTCAACCGGGAGCTCTTCCCAGCTGAGGGCTGTTCGCCCTGTCTTCGCACAGGTCAAGCCTCCGAACCTTGGCGAGGGCTTGGAAGATCAAGATCCAGTGGCAGCTCGGCAGTAAGCATCTTAAGCATCTGTTGATACCAGTTGGCCCAATCTTTGTGGCATGTTGTCGATTCCAGCGCCTCACAGCACCCTCGATGAGAGCTGTCAGCAGAAGTTCGGGAAAAAAGTTGTCGACGGAGGTGCTCGTGGAGGCGCACTGGCGCTAGCAGCCGCTGGCACGCCTGGGCCGGCTCAAAAGAGTAAAAGGTTTCTGCACGGCGTCAGAGACATTGAGAACATGGGGGGGGTTTACGATATGAGGGGACCTTCTTTGGGTCCTTATTCTAAGCGGATCCTACTTTTTTGGATGGTTTTATTATAGTCCCTTATTTTCGTAAACTCCCACATTGTTCAGATCAGAAATGCTGACCTTTGCCATGAAGCAGTTCCAAAGGGTTGAGAGTTGGCATCGAGTTGTCGAAGGATGGGCATTCTTGTACACCGACAGCAGATTTAAGGGGTCTTCCTTGGAGAGTACTGGCAGAGCTCAAGCTTAAGCAAGAGACTTTCTGGCTCGAATGTCCAATCGACCAGCAAAGCAGCTCAACGAACCATGCTGCTGACCTTGCTAGCCGCAAGCCCTTCCAAGGTTTTAGGGCATAGCCGCTGCACCCACATACAGAAGCATACGGTGTTGCTCAGCGCTGAGGCGTGGGCCGTAGCAACCACCTCAACTCCCACCCCCACCCGACATGCTCAAAGAGAGACGGTGCTGCTAAAACGTTTGCATTTGTAACGGCTGTAGGTTTAGTGCATCCACCCAGCCATGCGCTAGCCTTGGGCCCACCTTGGGGCAGAGCGTCCAGATGGAGGCCGACCTGACAGAAAGTGCTCTGCACTCTCAGTACTGGGAGTCCCGAAAGCAACGGTTCGGACCTAGCAGCCAAGGAGTTCGCATCGAAGCTGCAGAACCGCATCGCCCGCTCAGAGGACCTGACCTATGTCCCTGGCCACAGAAACATGTACCTAACCACACATCGATCCAGTATAAGCTTAGCTTGCCAAGCTCATGTGGGAAGCTTTTGATTCCTTCGGTAGAGGAGCGCTGCTGCCTTGAAGGCAGCAAGAGCACGCTGTTCACAAACTGCCTTGCACTGTCGCTAAGCTAGGCACCAAAATCAAGGCTGAAATTGCGGTTCCCGTTGCCTTCTTCCAATTCCATCGAATGTCTCTCCACTCGCAGAATTTTGTTAGCCCGGTGCCATCGACTGCCTCCACCCAACCTGTAGGGACCCTTGGCTCCTCCCATGAGTTGTGAGGGTCCTTAGTAGGCTTGTAGCTGCTCATACCTCGACATACTCAACTTGTAAAATCGCGACTCAAAACATGGGGGGAGGAGCCAGGGGTCTAACGCCCGGAAATCTCATTGCAACCACTTGCACTTGAACGGAACCTCCTAGCCGTTACGACGCCATGTACTTTGGTTCAGTTGATTCGTTGTTGAACGAAACCTGCGTCTATAGCATGCAAAAAATTGGTTCCTGTAGCATGACGATTCTCGCACTCCGCTTAGGTACGGCGCCTTGCTTTGCAATTGTGGACCTCGAGCCTGAGTTTGTTCAAAGCGAGAGGCAGTTGAGGATGTAAAGGTGTTGGAAATGGATCAAAGGTTCAGGGATTGCGAATGGGCATTGTGCAAGAGATCAGGCAGAAGGCGTGCATGGAAAGGGGAAGCCTGAACCCCGAATTCAGCCATGCTCAAGCCAAGCTCTCCTGTTCTGAGGAGTGACAAGTACACCTTGTTGGGTGAGCTGCTGTCGACGCCGGAGACGGGCTTTTTCACAGACAAGCTTGAGTTGTTCTAACGTGATCTCTCTCCTTTTCTTGCCCGGCTTGGCTGCTACTGCCGGTGCACCGCAAGCTTTTTCGCCCAGTACTGCTGCCATGGCTCCTCCTCCCATCTTGCCTTTGTTAGCCCTCTCCGGGTGCTTGTGTGCCATGGTGGGCTTGCCATGCACTTGTCGAGCTAATTACTGAAGCGTTTGTGTCACTGCATCCAATTTACTTGCACATCATCTAGGTTGCATCTAGTGCATGCAACGAAACATGCAGCCTAGCCAGACATGCTCATCATCATTGCCTTAGTTCTGGTTCGGGTTGTTCCCGAGTGGGACGGAAGCAATCGTTTGACAGGCCAACAACTAATCGAGCTACCTCCACAAACAATACAGCAAATGAAGTCCAGAATGCATGGAAGCCCCTAACAGGCGAATCACATCGCAAATCCTTGCGACATCCACTTAAGTTCGATGTGCTCGAAAACCGCAGGAACTGGAGGAGTGTCTGCGGCTTGTGGGCCTTGACGGCAGCGGTGTTCGCTTCGACAAAGCGACGGGCAAGGCTGGGAATGGTGGAGTTGTGGAGTCGCCTGGACAATTGTTGGCGGGGAATTCAAGGGCTTTAAGGGAGTTGGAGAAGTGTCGGATTTGTCTTTGGGCCACTGGTTCCAAAACCTTGGAGGTTGAAGCTTTCGATCAGGTTCGGGAAACAGAGCTAGGGGGCAGAGCTAAGTCCAGCAGATGGCACGGACCGGCTTCGCAGGGCTTCCAGTGCCGACACAACAGCGACATTTCAGGACTTGACGAGTCTTTCGTGTGAGCTCTGCAAAAGGCCAAGCTGAGCCCTGACATCAACAACTTCATCGAGCAGATGGCGCCTCGACCCTACTTAGCTCGCAGCTTGGTCAAGAGCCGCCCTTCCAACCGCATGTGCTTGCTTCGTCTTGCAGCGCACCCTGAAATTCCGCGTGTGTTGTGCAAGCGGGTCGTCAGCTGCGTTTTGCGCAGGCGCGTGTTTCAAACAGCTAGTCCCGCGGACACTACAAAATGCCAAGGGACACAGTAAGGCAGCTTGAAAGGACAGCTGTGAAAAAACAAAGCCGAAGCTCGGTTTTCGATGGTCCATGAACAACTCTTCGACCATGGCTCGACCACGAGAAAACCCCTCGTGGTCGCTTGCGCTGCTTCTTGGTGAAGCATACAAAGCTGCACCAACGCCAACTTACCTCCACACAGAAATCCCTCAAGACACAGCTGTTTCAGATGGAGCTTCACAGGCCTGCTCCATCACCCTGCTTACACGAAAGCTCCAAGCAAAAATGCTCTGCCATCAGGGTTCTAAGCTGCCAAGCCAACCCGCAGATACGGGAAGCAACATTCGGCCCTGTCTCTGTTTCTGTCGCTGTGAGTACCTGGAAGAATTTTACATGTATCACTCGTTGAATGTCTAACTTCAGATTGGGCTCCTTCCCCCCGCACAAACGCTCTCAGGTGGAAACCTCCACACTGCCCGATGGCCAGAAGCTCTTCGACTATTGGGCCGATACTGGTGTGGGCAGCCGCGGGCTCAGCAAAACACGAATGGTCCCGCTTGGGCAAAACTTCGCCGGGGCCTCCGGGCGCAAACCCGCAAAGCCAAGCAGCATCACTCGACCCGTGACCCTTATAGACCGCTCGAACCCCCTGAGCCTTACCACGCCAAGCCCTGAAAACCCAAGCTAACCTGCAAAATTCCAGGCTGGATCCGGCTTGCACAAAGCGGCAAGCGACAGTGGAGTCGCGCGCTGAATGCGCGGGTAAGCGTGGCTCATGGGCTGGGGAGAGGGTTTGGATGATGGTCTCTTTGCTGAGGATTTAGGACTCGGATGAATCACGGGTTGGACTTGTGGCTCGTTGTATCAGGTCAATACCATCGCAGCTCGAATGGCAACGGCAGCCTCCAGCATGGTGCGCGAAGACGCTCGGTCATGAGTATTATGAGGAATTAGTCTTACTAGTATTACGAGTATTTTTTCGCATTTGAATTTTTAGTATTGTTACTATTACTACTTGTAAACGCTTGCCCGCGCCGCCTCGGCAGCCGGGCCGGCCCAGAGCATGCTGGACAGGGGCCCACAAAGTGTCCAATGAGGTCTCAGGCGGGTCCCAGGGGTGTCTCAGGGGGTCCCAGCCGAAGGTATCGCTGTTTTCGGCAGGAAGCCGAGGCGAATATTATAAGCTTCCCTTTTGTTCAAACCCGTGGTTCGCATGGCCTAGGAATGAAATCGCCTCAGGATCTGCAATCAGCAGGCATGGCTTACTTAGGAGGTGAACAGCATGCAAAGCTCGAATGTGCCAAGTTTATGTGTTTCATGAGTTGCCAAAGTTTTTGACATTCCATTTCTTGGCAGCGGCTGCCACACCGGAGACGCAGAAGAACATCAAAGAGCCAACATTGCCCAAGAATTCGGGTTTGCCAAGCTTGAAGTCGAAGTCATCAGGCATTCTCGTCCAGAGCAAGGGGCTTCCGAATTCTCAAGATGAGGGGTGGGTAAGGGAATGGATGGGGGGGTGGGGGGGGGGGCGACGAGGCAGGAGAAAATGGTGACATTGTGAAGAATCGTAAAGATGGGCAGCAGGGAAGCCTCACGTCTGGAAAGAAAAGCATCGGAAGAAGTTGTGTCAGTCCTGTCAAAAAAGCAGACGGTTTGCATGCCTCGACCCCCGAATGGCCCCAATATGCAGGAAGACGCCCTTACAATCCCTAGACTGTGCTCACATCTTTCGGCAGAACGCATTGCTGAGAACTCAGTCATAGTGCCGATAGCTCCAATCAAGGTGGCTCGGACAGCATGAGGCCATTCATCGTGGTCACGGGCCAGGTCATACAGAGACTTTGTTACCGGGCTGGAAGTCCTGAGAGTCCTCTATACAATCTCAATCGAGCCATGGACGGTTGAAGATTTCAAGGTATTCTAGAACTGTCTAGAACCTGACAGGAGCCATACTTCAGCTTCTAACGAAGGAGTCCTGGGTTATCTCCTTGCCTTCACCTTCATCTTTGAAACATGTTGCGCGCCGGGGGCGTGGTCGGCAGCCTGTCTATCGATTGCTCAGCTCTGTTACTGTTGCCGTGCCGTGGCCACGGTCACCATAGGGCGGCAGGGTCCAGCTAGGAACGAAATTCGGCAACTCGGCCTGCAGGCTCTCACCCCTTTTACCCCCTCAAAACTAGCAGTTTCGGGTGCAGGGTTCAGGTAGTTCTCCGATCGCAAACAGCTCGTACATCGCGTCTCGAAGCTTCGAGCCGAACAGGCCGCCTCCACCCCAGATTACCGAAGCCAAGGTGTCGAGCGGAATTGGGGAAATTGGGGAGGATCACGAGGTTTGCTTTCGGGGGCTTCAGGTGCTTGGGGAGTTCGTGGGGCTGCCGGGCTCTCGAGTTCTTTGCATCTGATGTGCTTCGATCTGATGTGCTTCGAGGTGCGGGGTTAAAGTGCGGGCACTGCCCCAGGCAGTTCTGAATTCACAGGTTCGCCGGTCCCGCCCTGTTCGATAGGACTCCTTGGCCATGGAATTGCAACCACACCCAAGCATCGTCTTTTCTCCTCCGCTCGCAGGCTCCTGCCAGCAGCTTGTCGGGTAGTCGTGCCTTGCCAGGCTTGTCCTGCAATTTGAATGTCAGGACTTCTGTGATTCACTTGGTGGGCCCTTCAAGTGTTGAAAGGGGTGTATGAGTGGCACACCGTGTGCATGTCTTCACTTTGCAATTCCGGGACTCGCTGTCTTCAGAAATCGAGGTAAGCTGTTAGCATGATAAGCCGCGATTGATTTTAGCAACTGCTCATGATGTTGGCGTTCGGACCACTTTTCTGCATGCCCCCGCCACCTACGCTCCCTTGATCCTTCAGCACGTCTCTGGACTGAAAGCACCTTCTGATCTAGGTCCGTAGAATCCTCTCGTCTCTCATGATCAATAGAGTTTCAATAGAGTTGAGAATAAATTCCTGAATATGAAAGTGGGCAGATCCAGTCGGTTCGTTGTCTGCTGTTCTCCCTGTCGAGCAAGACCCTGAGACAGGCTGCCTAGTTCTGTTGCCTCCGCCTGACTTCCACATGCTCCAAAAAGGTTGGGTGACTCGGGCACAAAGTGCGCCCGATAGTAAAGCGCCTCCTGTGCCGCCAGCCGCCAGGCGCAGGGGTCATACCGTTAACGCATTAGCTCAGGTTTTTCTGGGCCGACTGAAGCTACAAACCGACCACGTGCTGACATTCAGCTACAACAGTGAGATTTGGAAAACTGGCCAAGACGAGTGTGAGCTTAAAGACCTCGCAAGGCATCAGAGTTGGTCGGTCAGGGCATATCACAGCTCAACTCGCAACTTTGCATCAAAGCTAGGAGCTAGCAGAAGCCGTCGATAAAAAGCAGCACAGGGCATCAGGTTTCTGCAAGCTTGTTGAGCTCGTTGGTCTCCACTGACGTCAGGGCGGCACCAGAGGGCTATGCCTCAGCCCTAGCAGAGCTACGTGACGGCCTGGTGGCCCTCAGACATGTATCTCCCCAAGCACCTGAGCCAAGATTACCAAGAACACGAAGCCACCAAAGGCTATGCGAAGCTTGAAATTTGGAGAGTCTTGCCTGGCGCGCTCAGGGCCGAGGAGATTTGGGCTTCACTTTTTTGAAACGATGTGTGGGCTAGCGTTTGCGGAGGCACTACGACGCACAAAACTGACATGGATGTCTCTTCATCTCTTCAACCAGGATTGGCAGTCCCCTGCGTTTTGGAGCTTTGGATGTTTGGGTGTCACTGTGTTGCGTTTCTATCCTTCGTCCCCAGCCTGTTTCCCGGCCAATCTCAGATGGCTGGCCTTCAAACCCCTGAAGCCACAACCCTCAGAAAAGCATTCCCGAGGTGCCTTCGGATGTGCCATCCTCGGCAAATTTTCTGGCACCGAGCCAGTGGCCCAGACAAGCTAGACAGGCTAAAGGCGGCAAAAAGGGCTGCGGCACAGCCCCCAGGAACCAAAAAAAAAGTAGTGGCCTGTGCCGATATATGCTTGCTGGGACCTGTTGTTGAAACATGGGCGCTTTGAACTCTATTTCGTGGTGAATATGTTTCAACACACGCACCCAAGCATGGAGCCTTGCAGTCCCAGCCTGTACCCGAAACTGGAGGTCCCGACCCCTTCCCTTTTCCCTGACACAAGGGAACGAGGAGACTACTTGAAAGAATCTCTCTGAGCCCTGCACCCTTTTCCCCAGATTCATCAAAGGAACCAGAAGCCGCCCGCGAAAAAGACACTGCGCTTCAATGTAGATCTTGGACCGGAATTGACGGGAGGGGAGGGCGGGGGGGAGCTGAGGGGTTCTCCTTGGCTGCTTAGATGGTGGAGCAATGGCCTCGGAAACCAATCTCCTGAAAACAGATGTTCTCCTGCTTGGCTGAAGGTGAGCCAGCAGAGGTGCCTGGAAAGGCCTGGACTGTCAGATTGTGGAGAGCAAAGCTGGCATAAGTCGTTGCTGATGAGGGACAGGCTTTTGACGGTGGTGACTGCCAGTGACTGCTGCCAGTGACTGCTGTGTGTAGAATCCTTCTTCTGAGAACCCCCAATAAGGGTACCCCTATTTTCGAACACACCCCCTGCTAGTGCTAGTGCTCAGCATCGGGTTGTGCGCTTTTGCACTGCGCCTCTCGAGGCCGAAGCCGAAGCTTGGCCTCCTCCTCCACCTTCCGTGGTGGCCCCAGGGGGGCGGAGACCCTGGGATTTTGGGGGTTCAGGGCTTCAGGTTTAGGGTCTCTGTATGCTCATTGTTGCTGTTTCGAGTTGACAGGTCGGTTAAATCTGGAGCCAGAGAGTTTTCAGAAGGTGCCGACTTCGGAGTGCACCTTGACGGAATGCCAATTGCTGGACGCTTCCTCTCATGACGATGTTCTGAGGCCCTTTGTGCATCTTCATCCCCTGCTGTACTGTACTTGAACTCTGAGCCTGAATAACCTGAGCAGTAGGCGTGCTTAAGGCGGTCTCGTTTTCAGAGTCTCAACCTTCGGCCACAGTTCTCACACGAGGCAAAGTCAACATCAAGCTCTACACACATGCGAGTCCACAACCTGAGTCGAAGTCTATCGAAGAAGTGCTCTAAGACTCTAAGACCAACGTGGTGAATGTCTTAACCTACCACCAAATTACACTGGAGTTGCTGCCGGGAAGACAGGCCAGTACCCCTCTGCCTGCGTCTTCAACCCCAAGTGACCCAAATGGGCTGCACTGCAACCAAGCTGAGGTCGCGATCAAGCGCAACAAGGCCGGATTTGCGACCCTGGTCTACTTCGACCCCTTGCTACTTACCATGATACGGAGAGGCGAATTTAGAACGACCCCCCCATGTTTTGAGGAGCCCAGACCCTGATTTGGTGGAGCTTTCCATGTGATCTCCAAGCATACAAGTTCTTCCGAATGTGGAGAGCTTGGTGTTGAAGGTCGGCTAACATGAGAAAAAGTCCAATCTCCGCTCTCATCCACTTTCGGGAGGCCTCCAACAAGATGAAGATGGATAGCCACGGGCCCGAGCTGGCACAGGCCAGGTCGCATGATGTCTCCTTTCTCGTTGCTCTCGCTGCTCTTCTTGGAACAGCGAGGAATGCCTCAAGCAGCCTGAAGAGATTCTTCACAGCTGAGAAGGGTCCACCCGACAAACCCACACACACACACCCGACTATTGGGCAGTGGGGCAACAAGGCTGTGACAAGTGCAGTGCTCAGCGTGGCGAAATGGATGGGGCAGAAGCCTGACTTGGACCTCTAAACGCTTCAGAGAGCGTGCTAAACCGCTAAACGTCCAGCGAGATACTTCGTGGAGGAACCAGCGCCGACGCCCAAGCCTCCGCCGGCGGAGCTACTTCGGCAGGCGCTATTTGGTAAACACAGAGTTAGGACAGCTTGCATCCGAGTTTGGAATGCCACTTTTTGGGCTTTGTCAAATTGCCGATGCCTCATAGCCTCACAAGCTTTCTCACGCAGCTTTTCAGGCTGGGCGGATGCTCAGGTCCCAAGGGCCCCACCTAGGCTTTGGAGAAGAAGCGACTTTTCAATTGTTGGGGACCGCAAAAACGGCACAAGAGGGCACCGAGAGAAGAAGCGGCCATGACCAAGGCTAGATATCCCCGGTACTTATCGTCTGATCAGGTGGCGCCGCCTCCCAGCCCGGTACCAGCGCCGCCACCGCTGGCACAGGTGCCCCCCACTTTGCGAGAAGAGCTCTGTGTGAAACGTGGGGCGTTCGCTGGGAGTTGAAGGGGCAGGGTTGAAGGATGCAGCCTTGATGTCCACTACCATCACTCACAATCGTCCCGCGAATGTGTGACAGCCAGGGAGACAGAGGAGCAAAAGCTTTGCCTAGAGGGGGTTCAGTTTTGAGCTGGAAGTCGTGGTGTTGATTTGGTTCAGAGGGGGGATGTGCAGAGCTGAAGATCAACAACCACAGCCTTGGCTATTCGCGGACTCTTCGGGGAATGCGAGGAATGTGAAAGAAGTCGCGGAACCCTTGGGGCCATGGACAGGAGCCAGCAGTTAGCTGGGTCCCCAAAGCCCCGCCGCCTTTGTCCAACGAGGAGCCTCTCAGGGGGCATCAAGAGGGCAGGTTCTGCCGTGGAATAGGGACCGTAGTTTGGGTGCTAGGGGGTGGTGCACGGTTAGAAAAAGGAAATGGTCATTGCTAGCGAAAAGGCCCCAGCGACTCAGAATTTAGCTCTCCTCCCGTCGCTTCAGATCTCAGAACCAGGAGCCACCTCTGAGTCAGGGGAGGCCTTGCCCAGTTTGGGTAATTGCACCACCGTGGCCCAGATCATAGCCATAATATCCTAAAACACTTTACCATATAGAAAATAAGGTGCAATTATCCAAAATGGACAAGGTAATGGGTCGCCAGTTTGGGTTATTACATCACCGTGGCCATATAATCATAACTAGCTCATTATCCTTAAAATACTCTATCTCATCCTATTTATCAGGTGATGTAACATCCTAAACTGGGCAAGGTTAGGTTTATTCAATTTATGGGGCATAGTATGGGGCGTTGGGGGTGGCTTCGGTTAGCCACTTCTTGGTGGCACTCCACCGTTGACGAGATCAAACCCACTACGCCTGACGCTCCAGCTCACAACCCTGATGCTCCACCCGCTACCCTTGATGCTTTAGTCCACCAGCGAAGCCGAATCTTAGCCCGATATATACCCAAATACTTTATGGGTCAGGGAGTGGATTCATCGATGTGTTTGGTTTTCTGTGCTGGCCGACTACGACAAGAGCATCGAGATGCGAAGGTCAGCCCTGCGCGTTTATGTAAATCACCAGTCCTCTGCAGGTGTTCCGCGCAACTTAATCAGGGTAGGCCCAAGTAGGTGCGCCCGGCGAGTTGCATGCGTTCAACCCCGTAGCACATTTTTCACAATGCGAGACATTTGCAGTTCATTTTGATGCCTGCAAGAGGATCGTGTGTGTGTGTGTGTCTATACTGCATTCTGAGAGTTCCACGCTTCATTACCCACCATTGCCAGTCGTGCTGCCATGGCGCCCATGTCAAGGCGTCGCAAGGTGCTCAAGACGGGACGACTCATCAAAAAATCGAAACGCCTTGTTGAGCACAGGGATGCTGCAACAAGGGTGGCTGTGGCGTTGAAGGAGGCGGAGATGGAGATGGAAAAGGCTGTGGCGTTGAAGGAGGCGGACATGGAAAAGGCTGTGGCGTTGAAGGAGGCGGACATGGAAAAGGCTGTGGCGTTGAAGGAGATGGAAAAGGAGATGGAAAAGGCGATGGCGTTGAAGGAGGCGGAGGCTAAATTTCAGCTTAAAGTTGAAATAGACGCAGTCAAAAATAAGATGCAGATGGAGATCGACATTACAAAGCTCAAGTATATCAACGTGAGCTCTCGATTCTGGCTTGAAATGGTCTTCCAGGACTTTGCCACATACGCACGCAGCCAGAACTTGCAGCGAGCCGCGAAGCTCTGGAACTCGTCGGGTAGGCCCATCATGAGCAGGGTGAATGCCTATCTAGTTTCAAATCCTTCCCGGTGGCAAGCCTTCTTGCGTCATAAGAAGCTTCAGACACTACAGCAGTTCCCAACAATACCCGAGATGCTGCTGTATGGTGCTGCGAGTTCTGGCCTCCATCAGCCACTAGGAGGTCTGGTCATTGTGGACTTGTCTGGACACACGGGCTGGCCAGACTATGCGCAATTGTTCCACGACGTGGGTGAGTTTTATGCCAAGCAGAATGGCTACGCTGTGGAGCGCTTGGACTTGACAAAGGCACATGTCGCAATGATGCGACAACCTATCTGAAGCACATTGCGCAGTTATTCCCTCTTGTTTGCGCCCAACACGCTCAACACTTGTATATAGTATGCAGAATCCACCTTCAAGGTGCACATGCCTCATGTATGAGGTATCACTCATTGGCGGAGTGCGTGCTGGGCCCAGATTGAAGTGCTCACAGGCCTCGCAAATAGTTTTAAACATGAATGCAGGATGTCCCTGTCACGATCTCTGCCGATTCCAAAGTGTTTCACAGTTGAGCTGTAGTTGCACAGAAGCACCCGTATTGCCCCGCAGCATACAAGTGCCCGCCCTCGAAAGTAGGGTCCACCACCCTCTCAAATAGGGTTCTGACTCTCAAATTAGGATTCTAATTCTAATCCTCAAAACTGGGATTCTGACCTTCAAAAATCAGAATTACAGAATGGAATTTCTTCAAAATCACGGGTGCGCCCTTTTCGCGTCGTACAGGGCGAAGTGTCAGAGACCAGCACATGCAGAACGAGCCAGCGGACAGTGCAAAAATCAGAGGTCCGAAGAGTGCCTGTTGACTTTGCAACCCCTAAACCCTAACTCCGGCAGTATAACCGCGACTTACCACTCCGCCAGGCGCACGACTTCATCAACATCACTGGCTACAACAATTTCAGGAAGGTTCGTTGATAGGGTTTAGGGTTTACTCTTAGGGTTCGCGTATGCTACGCGAAGGCTTTCGTGTTCAGTTGGGGCTTTTAGGGTTTTGTCCGGCTCAAAAGTTTTATAAAACAAGAAAACAATCAAAAAACAAAATACGAAAAGTAGGGTACTGAAGATTTAGGGGTATGAAAAGATACAAATAACAAATAATATTAATGTTTTAATATTATTTGCTTAGTAGTTTTATGTTAATATATTAAGTTGCTATTTCGTTAAGTGTGTTTTTTAAGAAACCTTTAACAACTCATGTCGCAAGTATGACCTATTCTCATCGTCCAAATGATAATATTTTTGTCCTAGTTTCTTCTCAATCTTAGTGACTTTATGGATTGTTTTATTCCAGTGTGATGTATGTTCTTTCTCGCTTATACCTTTCTTCCTCATGATCTTGACGTTGTCGCCCTCGTCTATCTCAGGGTATGTTCTGCTACGCTTAGCGTTTATGCTTAAAATCAGTTTTACTTTCAATTCATTTTTTGGTAAACGTGCATCCTTTGGAGTCAGATTATGGGATGAATGTATATCTTTATTATTGTATGTCAACAGTATTTCAAAGTTATAGTCAGTCCATTGAATATTTTCTTTACCTTTCTTCTTATCTGCTTCAACGCGCTTGAATAACTTATCTTTGTAGGTTTTAATGAAGCGTTCTGCAAACGCTGGATGTCCACGAGTTCTATGAATCTCAATTTTTTCGTCCTCCAGATACTCTATTATGGGTTTACTGTATAAACTGCCTTCCTCATCTGAATATAACATGCGTGGTTTCTTATCCATTTTGTTTAACCCTTCCATGAGACCTGCTAAAACATCTGGTGGCTGTTTGCTTTTGATTGGTATAACAGTTGCATATTTAGTGAATATGTCAATAAGCACTAAGCCTATTCTAAACTTTTGGTTTTCTAAGTCGTTGCTAGATATGAAAAACAAATCAAGTTGAAACTCAAAATACGGATGCGGTGCTACAAAGCTATTTTGACCTCTTGGTTTCCTTTTCTCTTCTACGTTTTTCTTGAAAAATTCCTCAACATCAGCCATTGTAATCGTTTTATCTTTGGCCCTTGCATCTTTCAACGTGGTAGCCTTAGAGCCGAACCCGCTTCTATCAAAATAAACATCATTAATTATTTTCTGCTTCTCGCTCATATAAATAAGTAAGAAAAATAATCATATTTTTACAAAAATTATTATTTCTCTTCTTCTGGCTCTTCCTCAGGAATCACTGTTATCACCTTGCAGTTTTTCATGGTGTATTTAGTTCCTTTCTTTTTATTTGCTAGTGCTTCTGCCTTCTGTTCTGGTGTCAACTTCACGACTGTTATATCTATACCGTTTTCGGCTATGTATTTCTCCATCTTCTTCTTCTCCAGATACCTATCTCTGGAAGCCCTTTTTTTCTCAACATACTCTTTGTCTTCACGTCTTTTATTATAATACAGCCTATTGTACAATGCCAGTTGTTCACGGATTTCCTCTATTGTCATATCTTCAGGTTTTGTCATTTCACTATTATTATATATAAATAATATTTCTTTAAGTGCTTTTTCTTAACACTATAATCTTATTTGATTTTCAATCAGTCTAAAAAAAGTCTTCAGAAAAATATATTTAAAGAAATATTTTTATTATAAAATTAATATATATTGTAATTTATGACCAAAGCTATACAGAGAAATATCACTGCTTTAGAAGCAGTGTACGACAATTACAAAAAACGCTTTAACAAAGCAACCAAGGAAAAAGTCAGAAACATCATAGACTTATATTCTGAACGCAAGATAGCTCAGTTTACAACAGCCGACAATTTAATAAGAAAATTTATCACATCCAAGACACCAAAGGACAAAGAAAAGGCAGAAAAGGAATACAATAAGATTTATGACAAACATAAGGATAAACCCAGTCTAGGCGAAAGAATGGAGGAAACAAAGAAAGAGAACAAGAGAACTGGAAGAACCAACCCTAGAAAAAAACATGACTATTCAATGATAGTGGCGTTTTTTAGATACAAATCGGAATCCAGCACACAGAAAACAGCATTTTATGACAAAGCAGGTAAGCCTTTAGTACCATTGATTACAGTAGAAGCTATAAGGCAAACAGCAAGCGTTAACACCACATCGTATGTTGAAAACCTTGTTGGTAGAAAAGTGTTTGGGGAGTACGACAAGAGGCTTTTCACAAAATTACTATTGGACTTACAAAGAGACCCGTCCATATTGGGAGTCATCGGCTTCGTGATAGATTATATAGATTGTGTTAAAGTATATGAAGTTGATAGGGTAGATGGTGATTCAGATTTTAATCCAAAGCACGAGAACCTTAGAGATGCGACTAATGTGAGCATGTATCATAATTATATTCAGACTCCTTTGAACCCAGAGTACGAGACACTAAAGGAAGCCATTAAAGTTGAACATTATCAAGACAACCTGTGCTGGATTAATACTTTAACGGATTATTATAAAAATACCCTTATGGGTGACAAGAAGAGAGAGAAGAACAAATTAACTAGAGAAAGTATTTTAAACCTCATAAATAAAACAGAAGATGATTTCACAACCAACGGTGCTAGTCTTGACGATATGACCAAGGTTTTTGAACACTATAATATTCAAGTTAGGGTATATGATGTTTTTAATAATCTGGTGTATCAGTACGACCCAGAGAAGCGCGACCATCACATACAAACACTGTATGCAATAATCAAGAACAACCACATTTACACGGTGAATGATAATTTAAGTTCCTTGAAGCAAATGTTACCAAAGAATTCCAATTATGACATTTACGTGAAGGCTTCGTCGGATTACCATTTAAATGAGAAGTCCACACCAGTTGAGTGTAAAATGATAGCATCTTTGGACGATATCAGAAAACACACAGAGGAAGACCAATATACCCTAATATATGACGGAAATGATTTAACGAAGTTGTTTTATGAATCCAAACAGGCAGGTTATGAACCACAGGTTAAGTTCAGTGGGTGCATCGTGTCTGAGTTGAATTTTCGTTTTTATATCAAGAAAAGACTCATCAAGTACAAGGTCAAAACGCAGAACCTTGTAACAAACTCCATTGATGGTTCTATCTGTGTTAGGACAGAGAATATTTATAATAGAATGTCTAAAGCAATGTACGATTTCAATAAAGCACTGTTTAACCCCTTGCATAAATCCTACTATAACGAGATAGACATACAAATCTTCCAGGAGTGTAAAACCGTAAACCCAGCAGGTGAGATAAATAAATATTATCATATATATTCTGTAAAGCGTCAAGAATTTGATAAATACTTTTTTACAACAGAGTCCTCCGTAGAGATAGATGTCCGAAAGGCATTCACACACGCATTTAATCAGATGACCGAGATACCAGTGTTTACTCAATTTGATGTGTGGAAGCCTTACAAGAAGGAATATAAAATAGAATCATTTCACCCACTGACCTTATACTTAGTTAAGAGTAATGGCGAGGCAATGTTTTTCAACAAAACCTATTGCTTAGTATACGGACAGTTTTTAAAGCATTTACATAAAAAATGCAAAATATTATATTATAAAGAACCTTCTAGAGTTTATACTGTTGACTACAAGAAGATTGTCAATAAACTGTGGGCTACCGAGATATCTGACAGAGCACCCGAGGACATTAGAACCAAAAAGTTAATTGCAAATGTCAACTTCGGTTTACTGGAAAAGAGTACAAATACATCATCTAAAAGTTATACCTTCAATGGTTTGAGGGAAGCATTATATTATCAAAAACTTGTCGGAGGTAGAATAAATAAATTTTCTGTAGAAAAACCAGAATTAGTAGAAGATGATGAAGAAGAAGATGCATGGAAAACTGTATACACGGAATTAGAGGAGAAATATTACTGTCTGACTGTATCAGATAGAGCCACCTTAAGAAACGGATTTATATACATAAAGGAGCTATTATTACAATACCATAATTTTAAAATGTACCAAGATTATTTAAAACTAGTGGAGAATAATGTGGATGTCTGGAGTGTCAAAACCGATGCTTTTGTAATCAGAAGGGAACACCTAAGGAGAGCAAAGAAGGGGCTAGACTTTAACGAAGAGATAGGCGGATGGAGACACGAGAAGGGCAAACAGCCTTTAGAACCAAGGGGTAAATTAGAACAGAAGCCTAATGAATTAATACCCATACCAGTATACAAGAATGAGACCAGACATGTAAAAGATGAATGGGACACCGAGGCCATAGCAAAGGATATTATAAAACATAACCCTTTGATGATTAGAAGTAAATACGCTGGAGGAGGTAAAAGTCATATAGCCAAATATTTCAGTAAATTAGGATACAATACTTTGTTTGTAGTACCACAAAATAGCTTGTCTCAAAACATAGACGATGACGCGGTGACTACCAATAAGTTTTTTTCAGTACCTGTAGGCGATGGTGAGAAGTTGCCAGAGTTTGACCACAGTGACTACGATGTAGTGGTTTTTGATGAGATTTTTATGAATGGCTTACATATGCTCAATAGAATCAGACAGTTTGTTAATCAACATCCTAATAAGATAATTATAGGGGCTGGTGACACGAAGCAATTACCGCCCATAGAAGATTTAACTAATACCAGAAAACCAGATGAATATGCAGATGAGTGTATAAATCAGATATTTAAATATAATATTTTGTTAACAGTGTGTAAAAGATTAGGTGGTAAAGACGACCCTAAAGCAAATGAGAACAGACAAGTATTAAATAATATGTATGACGACATGTGGCTACATAAGCTTCCACTTGATGACTTCGTACTAGGAAATATTTTAAAACAACAGACGATGTAACACAATCGCATAATAATATAGCTTATACAAACATGAGGTGTCTGTATGTGTCCAATCAGATACGAAAACACATAGGTAAGAAAAATAAGTATGAAGTGGGTGAGACACTGATATGTAGAGTCTACAAGAAGTTCGGAAGTAAAAGATTCAACGTTAACTATCGGTTTAGAATAGTGAGTATAAGCAGTAACACAGTGATACTGGAAAATGTTAAGTCAAAGGAACAGTATACAACGGATATGTTAACATTAGATAAGCATTTTAGATACGATTTTTGTACCACGTGCCATTCTGCACAAGGTGCTTCAATCACTGGTAAGATTATAATACACGAGTGGAATAAGAAACACTTGGTAACTCGTGAGTGGATATGGTGCGCTTTGACAAGAAGCACTGACTTTAATGATGTGTTATTTTATGAGAGTGAAACGGATAAAACAGAACTCACAGAAGAAAATCTAAACCGATACATAAACAACAAAATCAGAAACTACAAACTACAAGACGAAAAGGCTGGTAGAAAAATAAATTCAATAAAATATGTTACACCAGAATGGTTTATTAAAAGAATCAACGGTAATTGTTGTAATTGTGGTTGTCGGTTTGAGTTTGAAGTTAAAAATGGATATCTCACCAATACCATAACGGCACAACGAAAGGACAACGAGTTTTCACACCACATAGACAACTGCGAGGCTTGGTGTGTCTATTGCAACTGCAGTGCAAAATAAAAATTAATTAGTTAGTTTTTATTTTACACTTTATTTCTTCATTGTAATTCTTAATTTTGGAAACTCCCTTTCAATTGTGTTTATTGCTTCTCTGTAAGTGGGCTTCCTCCACAGAAGATGATACGACCAGAACCCAGCCGTTTCATAATCTTTCCAATCTTGATTACCGCTTCCATGTCTGGCCACATAACTTTGTCTTCGTTTGTTGTCAAGGTGACCTTCTGTAAAATGGTCATAGCCTTTAGCACCAAATGATACAGTTTTTCTATTGTCTATTCTTGCATCAAATTTTTTATCTTTATTATTGCTTCTACTAATTACTATTTCTACCATTATTATTTACTTAGATTTTATTCTTCTACCTATTAAACACGGTTTCTTTGTACAGTTTCTGTAACTCTTTCAATTTGGCTTTCTTCAAAATTGGGTCTCCTTTGGAAGTAATCCACTCATTATACAAGCTACGGTATTTCCTATAGGTGACTGTATTTATGGCGTGTTTGTTATTTGCTTCTTCAAATGTTTCTCTTAACTTCTGTATTCCTATCTTACTAGGCATTATCAATGGTCGCCTGTTCAGTTCCTCTCGTGATACATTTTGGTCTTCCCTAGAACTTTCTTTTACGCTAGTTTTTTTAGTTAGTCTTGTTCGTTTTTCGGTGGGCTGATTTGGTCGTTCTTCTTCTGGCGTATCTTCTTGTCTTGCAGAACCTGCTGGAAATCTGAAGTTGCCACTTGATGATGATGAAGCACCACCTTCTTGAACATTCCTAGGTCTACCTCTTCTCCCCCTTGGTTCGTGTGTTGACTCTGGTTCGTCGTGAATGTTGACCGGTGGAAGTGCGAGTTGTTGAACTGCTGGTGGTAATGGTTGTTGCGTAGCGCCTACGTTTGGTTGATGGGGTTGTAAAACAATAGAAGGTGGTAACTGTGCTTGATTCCATGGGTTATTAACTGGTGTTCGGGGTGCTTCTAAATCAAGCAAGGGACGTTGTTGTGGTAAGACTCTTCTCATGACTGCATCACCTATACCGCTCAAAACTGGCTCTGCTAGTCCTCCAATTATGGATGTTGTAAGGTCTTGTCCCGTTGCTAGACCACCTGCAATATTTCTACCGACTCTCAATGTTCCCCTTCCTAATGTTCTTAATACGCCCTCACCCTGTTCTTGTTCTCTTTCTACTTGTTGTTGATGTGCTTGTGTAATGTCTTGTTGATTTGCTTGTCGTGCTTCTTCTGCTCTACTTAACACTCCATCTAATTCTGCTCTGGTGTAATTGGCGTCTTCGTCCAAATCAAAGAACCCATCACTACCACCCGCTACAGTTCTTCGGGGTGAGTTAATGTTTTCGTCAACTTCACGGTCTTCAAAAAGTGCTCTATGTGTTAAGCCGTTGTCGGTGGCATACTGTCTCATCATGTGGTCTCTCATTACCCTTTCTGAAATTCTGTTCTGTTCTACACGAAGTTTGTCTAAGTGGTCACTTCCATCAAAATACGAACCTTGATTACTCGCCTTATAAAAAACTGCATCACGGTTAGGTAAGGGTTTAAGCGCTTCCTCGTTGTCGTTTACCAGTTCCAAAACGTCTTCATATCTAGAACGTCTGTGAAATTCTATACTAGACTTTTTTAATACCATTATAACTTATATGTTTATTTAGAAAATTGCAGAACTTAATTTTTCCAATTGGTTGACTCTGTTCCGCATGTGCTCCAGTGAAGTCTCGGGAATCCTTGGATTGTGCATTTCCGATTTGAGTCTATTTATCTCCATCTCATAGTTTGACTTGTGTTGTCCCTCTAACAGTCTACGTTTCAATGCTAGACTCGCTACCCTCGCCTCGCGAGCGTCCATTTCCTTTTTTAGATTAAGTAAGTAATCAATATTAGGCTTGTGGAAGTTTAACTCCGATGCTTCATTGACAACTGGGTTGTCTAATGACTTTCTCTTGTGTTGTTTCTTTTGTTGTCTGAACTTGTATTTATTGTAAAGTACCATATCTATATATTATTTACCTAGATTTTTTGCTTTTTGGTTGAAACATTGCCTTTGACAACATGTTGGCTTTTTCTTGTCTTCTTTTAAGTATTTCTTGGTTCATAGTTCTCATTTGTAATTGAATGAGTTGCGCTTGAGTTAAATTGTCATAAGGATTCATATTTGGAGGCGGTGGTGGGGGCATTGACTTTGACACAGGCGGTGGTGCTTTAGCAACTTGTTCCACTTCTTCTACATGTTGGGTCTTTAATGGTACAGCCTTTACTTTTGGTTTCACGTTGTTCTTTCTAACAGGCTTGGTTGTTATGTCGCTCGGTTTACCTTCACATTTCTCAGGGTGAGAATACCTTAGCGTCTTCATTGAAAGTGTCTTGTGACAGTCATTGCACTCGGTTTTTTGTTTTGCTACCTCTGTGATTTTCACTCTGGTAGGTTTTGGAGGTTCTGACTTGGTTTCCTCGTTTGGTTCAGGTGTTAGTTTATCTTCGGTGCTTTTAGTCTCTTCTGTTTTAGGAGTTTCATCAACGGTTGCCATTTCATTGTTTTCTTCACTCATATATATAATATTCTATATATTTTCCATTTAATTTCAGTCCATATCGCGATTATGAAAGAGGAGACTAAATGTAATATGGACGTTGTTTAAATCTATAACGTTCCCCGCCCCATCCGTTATTCTGAATGTCAACCTTTTGATGTTTCTTTTGGATACATTTATATAATCATATTCTGTTATTCCATAACTGTCGCTAATAACCCCAGCAAAGGGAGCGTTTACAGGTATCTTTTTAATCACCGCGTTTGAAAATGCAGATGGACTGTGGAAATTATTATTTGATAACTCTGGACAGGAAATGTAAACATCAGGATAAGTCAATAAGTTAATGAAACCAGTTGTCCAAGGGGCAGACGAAGTGAATGCGTCACCAACTGTTGTAGTGAAACCTAACACATCGTTTATTGAGTTGAGGTTATTAATGTCAACGCTGTTAGAGAACGAACCAGCAACAGGTGGCACATCTGCATCAGTCAAGGGTATGAATACAACTTCGCTATAATTAGACGATATTATTATCTTATTTGTTAAGGTGTCGTATGTAGCAGAATATGAATCAGTCCGACCCCCACTGTCAAAGAAGGTGTTTAGTTGTGTTTGTATTGCTGTGGCTAGTTCTGGTGCGGTGTAGTTTCCTACGGGTATTTCTATTCTTCTGTATGTTATTCCTTGTGGTGTAGCTGGTGGCAATATTTGATGTCTAAAGTACAGGTTCTGGTTGTTTGTGTTGATGGAATACCAAGCATTAGGTATAGCCACCTCGTGCACTTGCATAATGGTATTTTCGGGTATTTCAAAGGTGTCCTGTAATTCTATTTTGAAATCCGACGTTGACCTACTGTCGGAAACTCTGTATTTGGAATTGACGTACACTTTTTTATAAGTTAATGGTCTAGAACTCATAATAATATATATTACTGACAAAATATTTTTTATAATCTTATTTATATAATGAAAATAGAACAACAGTTAAACAAGATGCTTGACGATAACAACAAGATTTCAAACTCGCAGGGCATTAAGATGGCTTACGATAAAGACAATAAAATTTATGTTAAGGGAAACAAGATGTATATCGGTGGAACGGTGAGTGCTACTAACTGGCTTGAAAATCTCACGAAGTTACCATTTGGTGTTTTGGGTGGAGTCCGTGATATGGAGAGATACTTACAAGCAGAACATGTGTTAAAAGATAATCCTCAAATAGACACAGTGGTGGGACATAGTCAGGCAGGGGTCGTAGCCTTACAGCTGGCGAAAGATTTTCCAGACAGGAATTTGAAGACACGAACCTATAACAGCCCCACCTTCAGTATGGGATTTAAGCCAAATACAGAACAACACAAAAGATTTAGAAAAGTTGGAGATGTCGTTAGTGCTTTTGATGGCGGTGCTGTAAATGTATATACAGACTCACTCAGTCCATTAAAAAATCATGACATGAGTGCATTTGATGGTATTGATGAGTCTTTACCAGCAGGCGAAGTATAAAAATATCAGTATAATTAATATGATGTTTAATAAACCAAAACATATAAAAGAACCTAATAGAGTAGGTAAGCCATCTGAGAGTCTACAATTCAAAACCAAGTTGAACAAAAAGTTGAGTCATTCAGGATATGAAACCATAAGAGAGATTGTTGAGAAACACGAAGAGACTACAATATTACCACCAAATGACAAGCAGAGTAAACATAATAAACACTTGGATAGCCATAAAAGATATAGTAATAATAAAAAATCTAAATAATATATATAACATGGATTTAGTTTTAGCAGAATCAAACGATAATATGATTAACTCCCTTCAATTTGGACTTCCTGAATCAGCCGCGTATATCACTGATAGAAAACAAGTTCACTTCCCCAGTGTATCTGGAAACATCTTTAGTTCCTCAAATGGAAATAAATATTTAAAGTTTGTAATCACAGGCGAAGACAATAATTATATTGATTTATCCAGCGTTTGTTTGTTTTTTGATGTTGTTAACACATCCACCACTGCCGGACAATATTTACGCCCTTTAGGTGAGAGCCACGCATTTTTCACAAGATACAGATGTAATGGGGCAGGACAACAGTTAAACGACATTGACAATTACAACCAAGTGTGCGAAGAAATGAAATCGTTCAAAAGCGAAGAAGTCAGAAATTTAGACGATATTCAAGAAGGTTGTCTGACAAGATATGACAGTAGAATTAATAGATTGTTTGCTTATAACATTGAAAGTCATAGTGCAACAGCAACAACAGGAGCAAATAATCGAGGCGTCGTTGTGCCAAAACTAACGCGAATTAATACTACCGGAATTGAACAGGGTAAGTTCGTAAGAATGGGACACAAGCCCGTTTGTGGATTTGTTCAATCTGGATATTATCCACCAATCAGATATTGTCCACTTGAATTTATTTTTGAAATTGTTTCAGATGCAGGCGAACCAGTCGTCCGACCTTCAGCAACAGTAGCAGGAACACAAGCAGAAGACGATGAAACCGGCTTATATTTTACAACGCGCAATACTACCACAAGTTGGGCTATTCAGAATGCTATTTTAAGATGTGAATTGATACAGGTGGACAATACCGTTAACAATAACATAGTTTCACATTTATTGAAAGGGGGTAGGCTTCGTATGGTTTATCCGGCTTATCATTCATTTTCACAAACCTTCACAGCAGGAAACACAGAAATTAATATGAATATCGTTAAATCTTCAACTCGTTTGTCTCAGATGTTCTTCACCTTCAGCAACAGTAATATTGATAATGATAGCACAGCAGGTAATTATGACAGGAAGAGGTGGAACTACTTTTTCCACCCTATGGCGGTAACTATTGATAATTTAGAAGGTGTCATTGATTCCGACAAACAAATTTCAGCACAAATACAGATAGCTAACAAAAAATTCCCCGAACAAGAAATTTCTAGCATTAGTGAATTTATGTATTTCCTTCGTCGGGCGGTTAATGTAATGAGCCCTTATTACGATGGCTTTTCAATTGACATTTATAGATACGCTAATGATAAATTTATTGGAGGAATTAACTTTGACAAGCAACCAGATATGAATTTTACAGGAACTAACACGAAAATGGGAAGCTTAATCACGTTTAAAATCAAAGGAGCTAACGCAAATTTTGCATTAGGAATTGAAAGAGTTTTCATAACAGCCGTGTCAGAACATATATTTGAGCTAAGTGAAAGTGCCTCAACAGTTCTTGACTAAGAAGTTTATGGAAAGATTAATTCAATATAAATATTAATTTCTCACGTATTAATATTTATAATGGCTTCATTAAACAATCTTACATCAATTTATGCAGACAAGTTTTATTTATCGTCTTCAACAGGCGTTAGTGAAATATCGGATACGTATGCCACCAAGGCAGAACTAACAAGCATAAACACTGCGAACTCTGCAGATATACAAGCAAACACCGATGCAATTGACATTCTGAACACCAAGCAATTGCAAAACTTTAATAATATTAATGCCATTAATACTGATTTAACTAACAATTATCAAACTAACACTGCACTAGCCACTAATTTTTATAATAAAACAGAGATTGATTCAACGTTCAGTAATTATTATACATCAACACAAATAGACACCAATTTATCTACTAATTACCAAACCAATGCACAATTAGGGATTAATTATTATAATAAAAGTGAGATTGATACAAATTTATCAACTAATTTCCAAACCAACACACAACTGGCAACCAATTATTATAATAAGGGTGAGCTAGCGGGGGCTGGTTCTGGTGGATACACAGATACAGAAATTGATAATTTATTAGATTTACGAGTTCCAAAATCAGATTTTACTGATAGATTTAGTGCCAATCCTATCATTGATTGTTCCGCCCCAACTGTTATTCATAGCGGATTAACATTAAATAATTCAACCATAAATATATCGCCAGTAGCAGGATTATTATTTAGCAACCAAACAGGAGGAGGTGATAAAGTATTAGCAGAATTTAAAAACGCTACAAGTTATATAACTTTACAAGGAGATAAAATATTTTGTAATAATACATCAGATGATGCTATTAAACAACTTGATTTATCTAATAATAATGCAGGTTATAAAATGAGTGGTAAAATAGCAGTACCAACTGGCGGGCTAGTGGTAGAAAATACAGCAGATGCTAATTTATCATTTACAGTTAGAAATACTGATAATTACATTACTTTTAATAATGATAGTATTGACTGTTATAATTCCGTTGGTGATACTGGAAGAATATTAAATTTAAATAATAATGCTAATGAATATGTTAAAACGCATTCAATATTAGTAGATACAGGAGTAGAAACATTAACAGGTGGTTATACATTAGATGTTGTTGATAGTGCTATTATTAGACAAAATTTAAGAGTAGATAATAATATAGATTTAACAAATAACACAGGAGATATTCAATTACCAACAGCAGGTATAGATATGTTCAGAAATAGTGGAGATGCTAATTATAATTTAAGAGTTAGAGACACTCAAGGAGTTTTTGAATTCAGGAACAGAAATTTTAGATGTATGAACCCAAGTAATCCAGCAAATGGAACGGAAATGATTTTACACGACACAGGAGGTGATTATCGTTTAAGAATAGGAAGTCAAACAACAGCAACAGTGGGAATAGGGAGACAGTATAATTTTTCATATCATTTAACAGTAGGCGGTATAAGTAATTTTAATGAAACAAGAGTAGAAAATGACGCAACATTTTTAGGGCAACAGTTATTAAGCACTGATGGAAGAATATTTCAACGAGCGGACGTTAATAATAGTTTAAATGTAATATCAACAGAAGAAATTAATTTTTCATTACAGTCTGACAGAACAACCGACCCAACTACAGGGACTATAGCACTACAACTAAACGACACTAACGGAATTACAATAAACAGAGCAGTTACAAATAACCAGACTTTTAACAGTATAGGAAGAATAACAGCAGAATCAGATTTAGATGTGTGGGGTGAGCTATTTTTTCAACATTCCTCATCAATAAAGGAGACACTGAACGGTAGCGATTATGATTTAGATATAAGAAATGGAGACACTGACAGAGCTATTAATTTTATTATCGGAACTATAGGAAGCACACCAGAAATTCAACTAACTGAAGGAAAAGTAACTTTAGTTGGACAACTAGAAATTACTAACACTGATGTGTCAGGACAACAAAGAGTATTAATTAATAACCCAGACGATGATGGATTTATTAGATTAAGCAATAATAATTTATCAAGATTAGATGCGACAAACACAGGTGTTGATGTTTATGGTTTCTTTACTACAACTAATAACGCTGATATTGGAGGAAATTTAACATGCGTTGCTTTAACTGAAACATCAGACTCTAAATTAAAAGAAAATGTTAAGGAAGCAAATATTAAAGAATGTTATAAAGCAGTCAAATATATCAAGCCGAAAACATATAATTTTATTAATGATGAAGACAAAAAAAGTCATATTGGATTTATAGCAGATGATATAAAAGACGCTAAAATGCCCTCTGAATGGGACAACATCGTATATTATAATGATGATGGTATGAAATTATTAGCATATAATAAAACAGCAGTTGTGCTTTGGGGTTGTGTGCAACAATTACAAAAGCAAGTAGAAGATTTAGAAAAGGAAGTTAAGAAACTAAAAGGTGAAGCATCACCAAAAGCAAAGGCAAAAGCAAAAACGAAAAGTAAACATTAAAATCTAAATAATAATATATAATGGTTAATATTGATGAACAAATAGAAAAGAAACTCAATGAACAATTAGAAAAGATAAAGGGAGACTTAATTATATTTAACACTATCCAAGATTTAACAGATAAAATACAAAAGTTAGAAGATGAAATAGAACAGTTGAAAAACAAAAACAAAGGATATTGCGGTACTTCTTCTAAATGCTTACCGTTTAACTGTTGTAGTTTCTCATTATTCTGATGATTAATAATATTGTTTTGATATTATTAATCATCTAAAGATTCTAAATATTCTTGGTGTTTTTTTGTTCGTTCGTGTCGTGCTCGGTTAGCATAAGTGTAAGTATCACCACAAATGCAATTACATAGGCGATTGCGTGTTTGCCTTCTTTCTTCAATGTTATCTTGATAATACTTTTTGCTTCTGGTGAGTTGTTCTTCTCTGTTTTGTATGTATTTCTCTTTCTTATTGACGCTTATCCTTTCTTTGTTTTCATTATGCCAGTTATGCTTGTATTCTCGTACGCTCTCCCAGTTGTTAGTAGTCCATTGTTGTTTAATATCCTTTTTCTCCTCTTTAGTTCTAAATGGAATTACTCTGTTTAGACTTGGTTTTAATTCTTCAATAAGTTCTCTTTCTCTTTTGGTTGCTTCTAACGCATCGTTTAAACATTGCTTTTCAATTAATATCATATCAAAATTCTCCCATCCTTTGTTGTCTCTTATAAACTGATATATGGGTAAATTGTGATTTCTATCGTTAGGATTATTACAAACTCTTTTATGACAGTTCTTTCTTGTCTTGAAATCAGTAGTGTGTCCTATGTAGAAATCTTTTAAATCTAGGTCTTTGCTTACAATCTTATAAAAATGAGTATTAGAATAGTCTATTTTATTTCGTGGCATTAGGTGGTATTAATATATTCAGTCATCATTTCTTTAGACCTGTTCATCATTATCAACTTCAAACCGTTTTTCAAAGCGAATAAAAAACATATTATTAGCGTGTTTAGCGTTGGTGTTTATGTAGAAAAAAGAATAGGGAGCATCATTTACTGCTTGTTGGTACATATCATACAAAGTCTTCTTATCAACTAAAGCGCTGTTTTCTTCAATAAACGCATTAACTTCATTCATATTCTTAAGTCTAAAAATGAATAACGCGCTACTGTTTAAACGGATGATAGGCGCTAAAACATTGTATTTTTGAGTGGACAAGATGACGCTAATAGCATTATGACGACCTCTGGTAAATAATCCGTGAAGAATATTGGAGTATCTTACAAAACGTGGGTCATCACTAAAATCATCAATGACTATTAGTATACTGAATAAATCCTTGTCTTTGTTCTTCTTCTGGAACTCTATTACCTTGTGTTGGGTGTCTATTATTTTCTGTAAGGCAGTTGCGTCGTAATGATTGAAATATATCTGTTCCTTTTCCGAGTCCACTTTCATTACATCCTTTATGTACTTCTTCACTGCATTCCACGTGTCGTCCACATCCACACTAGGACTGAATATATAGATTCTCTCAAAGCTATTGCGGTAAATCTTCAATATTAAGTTCTGTATCAAAACTGTTTTACCGCCTGTACTGGAAGCCACAGCCAACATTCTCGCTGGTAAGGATGGCATCATCTCATACTTGCTATTTTTGAACTGATACTTGGGTATATCAATTGGTTCTACCGTCGGAACATTCTCGTTCATTATTAATATTAGTTAGAAAAATTATATATGTTATAATATATGAATTACGGTGATTGCATTGATGTCATTGACAACCTTGAAGAAATAGAACAGATAATAATAACAACGCCTAGATATCGTAGGTGTTGCTACTCGGTGTTGGAAATATGTAAAGGGATTTTGCAATATTTAAAATTGAAGAAAAACTAATATACATTAATAGATGAACGATTCAAACAAAGATAATAACAAAGATGGAACTGATGGCGGTGTAAGTGTAAATAAAGATGGCATTAATTGTTTATTTTGTAGATGTAAGAGAAACACATACCATAAAGAAACTAAAACAACAACTGAACATGATAAGGTTGTTGTTAATGTTGTAGAAGACCGTTCTAGCTTTAAAATGGGTCGGAGCGTGTCGCCTGATGATGGAATATTTAAACCAGATACAGCACCACAAACTGGAGGCGTTCAACTTTGTAGTACGGGATGGTCAGAACATCGGAAAATCACCCCTGAAGAATGCGAAGAAAGACTAGATAAAATTGAAGAAGAAGTAGACGATGTAAAAAAAGATGTTGAACAATTGAAAACAAATTTGAACATTTTGGATTAATATTTAAAAATATTTTTCTAATATATATTGACAGTTTGTACAGTATTTTGGAGTCCCCTCTTGGAACTGAAACAGGATGAACACCCCGAATGTGTGCCCATTGCTCTCTGCAATTGCTTAAGCCCCAGACATCGTAAGTGAGCAAGAGAAAGGGGAGTATCTTGGAACACTTACATAATTTGGATATACATAAGATATATCCCTAATTAGTTTGGAATTTAGAATTTTCATAATTCAGTTTATGAAAATTTTAATATAAAAGTTTTAATATAAAAGTTTTTATTTAAAAACTTAATGTATATGTAAGTATATGGGTGATAAACCTGAATACGCGAAGCTATTGGCTAAAGCCGAATACACGAAGTTATTGTCTAAAGACGAATTCAAGCAAGATGTCATCTTGAGACTGGAGAGGATTGAGAAATTATTAAATGAAAGACCTACGAGAAACTTTAACAGAACGCCAGTTGATGCAACATATGAGAATAAAAAGAATACATATTTGACTAAACTGAATAACAAGGAAATTTTGCAACCGAAACAAACAACCCTTGACTATTACAAGATAAAGTATGACGAAGAGACGAAAACCTATTCATAATATTATCATCTAATAATAATGAGTGAATTAGATGATCATATTTCTGTTGAGTTTCCTACAGGTAGTGATTGTAAAACACAGTATATGCAATGTAAAGCATGTAAGCAAGTAAAATGTGTAGATGAGTTTGTAAGTAAGCATTATATGAGGGTATACAATAAAACATGTAGGGCTTGTTTAGATCATAATAAAAATCTAGGCTTAAAGGAAAGGAATGATCACGGGAAGTTTTCTTATGGAAGGTTCTGAAGAAAAAGCGCTTAAAGAAATAACAACTTAATATATTATAGTGGAAATGAGTGACAGTGAATATGAAAGGGAGAGTCAATATGAAAGTGAGAGTGAGTATGAAAGTTCATCTGATGATGAAACTGAAAATTTTTATTCTGAACTAAAACAGTCCAATTATTTCAAAAACTGTACTTCATGTAGACAAGTTAAGAACAGACAGCAAATATTACTAGGTAAATGTGATTCCTTACATGATTTAGCACATATGATCACAGACTACTATGGCTGTGATAAATGTTGTTGGTTAAGGAATTTGTTTGATGATTATATATTACCCTTTACTAAATTATGTAAGTATCCAGAGTATAATGAAGTTCGTAAAATAATGCAAGGTGATGTTTTAAAGGATAAATATACACTTGAGGTACACAGTGAAATGAAAGCAATGTATGAAAACCTAGATAAGTTTGATTTCTATAAATGGCATCAGGAGAAAAAGAATTATTTCAATGATACTTTATGTGGTTATGCTGATTATTATCAAATGGTATATCGTATTTTTCTTGAAATAATATATCATTTAAAAAGTGACGCCGATGATAAGATACCCTTTGAACTTTTATATTTAGAAGAAGCAACAGAGTTCTTAAATTATATGATAGTGCAAAATTCCATTTGAGCGTAACATAGTCTACCAATAATAATTTAATAATATAATTAAATTATTATTGAAATTATTAAGACCGAGTTCTGAAGAAAAAGCACTTAAAGAAATAACAACTTAATATATTAAGTGTTGAAATGAGTGAAAGAAAATATTGCAGTAAATGCCAGTTCAATCAAAAAATAGAAAAATTTGAAGAAGGATACAAAACATGTAATACTTGTAGAGCAAAGGACAAAAGACAACGAGAAAATAAATCAGACATAGCAAGGGAACACGAGAGAGCAACTAAGGCAGAATACAGAGCAAATAATCCGGAAAAGGTCAAGGAATGGAGACAAAACCGAATGAACAGAATTAAGGACGAAATATTTACTTGTCCCATTTGTAATTACGACATCAAGAAATACAAGCTGAAACAACATGAACAATCACAAACCCACCAGAATAACTTGAAACACATACAATGATACACCAATAATAATTTAATAATAAAATTAAATTATTATTGAAACCACCCTACTACCCCATACTATGAACCATAAAATGAATAAACCTAACCTTGCCCAGTTTAGGATGTTACATCACCTGATAAATAGGATGAGATAGAGTATTTTAAGGATAATGAGCTAGTTATGATTATATGGCCACGGTGATGTAATAACCCAAACTGGCGACCCATTACCTTGTCCATTTTGGATAATTGCACCTTATTTTCTATATGGTAAAGTGTTTTAGGATATTATGGCTATGATCTGGGCCACGGTGGTGCAATTACCCAAACTGGGCAAGGCCTCCCCTGACTCTCTGGCCCCCGAGTGTCCCAAGGGAGAGGAGGCAGAGGCTGGTGATCTTGTTGGGGCTTTTGTGGGGTTTGACTTCCGGTGGTTTCTTCGTTTTTGGTGACCAAGGCTGCCGAGACCTAAGTATTGTGCAAGGGCTTGAGGCTTTGGGTGTTGAGGGCGGATCTTTGTCCGCTCCAAAAGTTTCTCTGCTCTGAGGCTTGTGCAAAAACAGCGCAACGGAATATGCGCAACCCTCCAGACAACTTGTAAAAGGTGAAGATTACTTGCAGGACCTTGGAGGAAAAGAGTAGACTTCCTCTTGTCATACAGGCCAAGTAATCCCGCCAATATAGTCCCGCAAGGCATGGCCCGAAAGCATCTACGCAGCAAAAGACCATCCACAAAAGCTGTCGAGGCTGTCCCTCAAAAGCATGCAGACCAATGTGTACCACTCAGCCGTCCGCGCCGGCGAACCTGCAATCCTAGAGCCGAGGATGCTGTTTTTCAAGGGCAGGATCAGACGAAGTTCGCAGATGGACTGCTGACATTACGCGGCGAGACCCAGCGACCGCGACCCTGAGACCCCTGGGACTGGTGGCACTTGCGAAAGACGAAACAGTCCGTGTACGTGTCTATCTGAGTGAGTGGGCAGCTGGGTGAGTGAGTGGGTGAGTAAGTGGCCTGATGTGCACTCCGGCCAATGGAAACCTTCCCTCCCGCCATCTCCCCTCCGCTTGAGTGGTAGATCCGGCTCAATCCCTGCTGGGAAAATGCCACCCGAACCTCCATGGGCCCCCCTAAGCCGGGCTGGGCTGGGCCCACTTCACAGGAACAGAAGCTACTCCCGCTGAGATCCCTCACAAAGGTGCTAAGCTGGGGGCATTGGCGCGGGGACAGGGCTTGGAGTGTGAAGGTAGCAAGCAAGACTTGGGAAAAAAGCAAGTTACTCCAACAGTATCCCCTTGGCATGTAGGACAATGACTGAAGGCACCGCCCCCGACCATGTCGCTTGCAGGCGCCCAGCTCCCCTCGGCCACCACCGTGGGAGCTTCCGGAGCAGGCCGCGTCGTTCCGAGAGAAATAATCTCGGCTCTTACTTGTGGTTGTGGAATCAAGAACAGTAACTATTTCGAGTAATCTGATCAGTGCAGTCCTCCGGAAAGTTTCATTGTTCAGGAATTATTTTACGAGTCCTAAATCACATCCCAGAATCACCCAGAATTTCGATGGCGAGCCACTGCCCCTCGGCTTGAGAATGCCCTCCCCACATGACAGAGATCACCAGGTTGGAAACCTATTTCTCAGCAGCGCGAATGGGTGGTAGGGAGGGCGGAGGAGAAGCACCTGAACCCTAGAGGGCGAGGCAGAAGAAAATGAAGGAGCGAGAGCGAGAGACAGGAAAGTACGACACAGGGAGCAATCGATTTCCTCTCTTCTCCTTGTTTTCATTCTCTGAGCCCAGACATGTCTCATGACGGTTCCTCTAGACCATGATCAAGAAGATCCCGAAACCCCAGGCTCCCGAAGGGCCGAAGGGGCAATGTCCTGTTGAGACTAAGTCGTTTAAGTAAGCTTTCAAATTTTCCCGCTTTTGCACAGCAGTTGAGAAACGGCCCTGCACTGCCCAGATCGCCAGCACAACATGGCTCCGTGGCGTGCTTCGCTCCTACCATCCGGAGCGAAGGGGAAGTCCCAGCTCGAACATCCCGGGACATGGCTTGGACTTTGCTTCTTAGACCCCCCCGGTCCCTTGTACTGGAAGGATCAAGCCTTTGGCCTGTTGGCGATCGCCGGGCGAGGCCATCGGGTCGATAGGAAGCAGCACCAAGCGGCTTTTGTACCAAGAGATGGCCAGCCCCTCATCCTGAAGTGAAGAAGGGTTTGTGGTTGTGCATCATTTCAGGAGAACCCCATTTGAGAATGGGCAACCCAGCGCCTGAGGAGCCACTCTTGATGTCCAGCTTCGGAGAACCAAAGCCTGTTCTCTTCAAGCAACAGAAGCATCGGTTCCAAGCCATCGAAAGCTGACCCAAAGCATTCCAACACACAGGGGAGCCGATCCTCGTGCGGGCGAGCGCCTTCGAGGGCGAGATCCCTCAGGACAGGAGCGAGCACAAAATCGATGAGCGATGAACGCCAGAGTCGTCAAGGGAGTTCACAGAATGGCCATGGTTAGGACTATTGCAGTGGTGTTCTTGGGTGTGTTTGTGGTACGCGCAGGTGCCGAAAGTTTCTGGGAAGCTTCACCGAAACCTCTACACTCCAACTCTACAACTACACAGCCATCACCGAGCGACAAAACACGGGAAGATTCCCCCGAGCCAAACTGCGCTGACTTCCCTGAGAACGTTGGTGTTTGCGCAGATGAGAAACAACGCGAGAGAGGGCAACTGAGAGCGAGAACGAGAGAGAGAGGAAGCACAAGCAGTACTGGAGATGACCATCGGCATGCCAGCGCCACCTAGAGGCATGCCAATCAGGAACCGGAGGAACCGGGGAGGGCATCCACGTGGATGAGTGTGGGGACATGGGGGAGTTGAGACTCGGAGACTCTGAAGGTGAAGAAAAGTATGGTGGCAGCTACGACACGCAGAAGAAGAGCCGAAAGAGTAGCCTTGAGACCGAGCACCAAGGATGGGGCTTAAAACATCGTCGTGCTTCCAGTTATACTTGGGCCTGTCTTTTGATTAGATCGTTGAGCAGTCTGCACGTGCCGGTCTGTATCGGTTTCAAGTGTCGCGGTCAACGTGGGGAGGAAGCGAGCTTTTGCCCAAACGGCTTCAAGAATCAGACCTGGCATGCAGGCTGTGTGTAGAGGATCGGCGTTGTTTTTCATAGCACAGACACAGAACCTCTAGATGCTCTAGATGCCCAAACTCAATGCTGTTCCAGTGGTGCTACGGACATAGCTCCATTCAACGGCTCCTACTGGTGCAGCATTGCTGTACGCCCCGAGAAGCCGCTGCAAAATAGTTCCTGTCATCTGGCCCTTGAAGTCAGGACTCGAAGCCCCTCGTCTCAAATAAAGTTGCGCGAAACCAAATCTTGTGCGGCATCGCACCCGGTGCTTAGATTTCCCTCAGAAAACTAGCGGCTCGGCACAGTTTGCTCTCATAGGAACTGGATGCCGGCTGGCACGTCGAGGTCGAGGTGCAGTCGGGCTAGATTTGTTGCAAGATGTTGCAAGTTTGTGCAAGTTGAAGGCTCAGGATCGAACAGGAGTTGGCGTTCTCCCGTATGTGTTGAGCTGCACTGCCATCACACCTGTCAGTCGGAAGAAGTCGAGAACGAGACACGCGTTCTTCGCGCACGGGCTGGGCACTTGGGTTGCTTCAGGCGTTTCTTGCGGGGTTTTGGGGGGGTTTTGCTCACCCTGCAAGCATGTGCTGGGATTGAACACTTGGAAACGCAATTGCTCCATGCATGCTTCAGAACCTGTCTGTGCGCGTTCCGGACCTTGCAAAGGCTTCCCCTAATCACATGCGAAACCCGGTGCCGACCTCCAAGTGCTGCTTGAGGTTCTGGCTGCACCGCAGGCATCCCGGAAGGAGCCGTGCTGCGCTCCAGAAAAGGTTTCTTAGAGAGTAGAGTCAAGCATCAAATCAGAAAATGGGGCACGTGAATGTCCCGCGCACTGGCCCAATCAAAAACACTCAGACTACCCTCCCGATGTCGGCAAACATGGTGGCACGGATGACGCAGCTTTAGGCCCTACTGCAGTGTTCTCCTGGGGCGAAAACAAATGGGCCCGATACACTCCATACTTGTGTCCCTTTACATGTGGACAATCTTCAAAACCAGCCCAGGTGAGTCGTCAATAGGAACAAAGTTCAAAGCCCCATCACAGAAGTGTGAAGTTGGCCTCGCGAAGTTTCTGCCCTTTCTCACAGTCATAACATGTAAAGGTTGACCGTGTTACTCCACGGCGAGATGTCGAAGAATCCAATGGCCAGAAACCCTTACTCCTTTGCTGTGAAGGCTAAATGCTTGTTCCAGGCGCCATTGGAATGCTGAAGATGTTTGAAGGACGTAATGTCATTTGAATGGCCTCGGAAATATCCGTGATTTCTGCACGATGCGACGAGGTAGAGGGCCGGGGTCTTCAAAAGGCTTGCCGGTTGAGGTATATTTAGTTTTCCTGTAGGCTTAGGGTTTAGGGGGCTTGTCTGCGTGGTGAATCACCATTCAAGGTTGGGACCTGTTGAGGTTTTTCCGGTGACTGAGTTGGGAGCCTTGACCAGGGGGGAGAGGGTTTCCCGAGAGCGAGTCTGTGGCCCCCTGAGCAGCCAGGAAACAATTCAAATGCCAGAGAAGGTTCTGTTCTCAAACCATTAAACGTCCCAGGCTTAGGCAAAAAAGACCGTGGGTGTTTTCATCTGCAGGACAACAATGTGCCAGGCGGGGGTCCCGCCACCAAGCACCGAGGCTTGGTAAGCAGAGCCGTCCTCGTCAGTAGAACCCAAGAGACCCAGAGTACACCAAAGGGCCCCTGAGCCCTAAGCGAGGCAGGCTCAAGACCTTCATGCTGGAAAAGGGCTTCGGCTTCTGCCAACTGGAGGAGCCCTTCCGGCCACAGTTTTGCGGATTCGGGATGTTTTGTTTGCTCACAGGAAGCGGGTGGATAACCGCATCCCTCGAAGCCCTTGCATCTCCTGTGAGGACCCTGAGCGAACAATGGATGTCTTCCTGCACATCAACAGCTTCGAAGGCTGGGATGTCAACGTCAAACGCCACTGAAACCTCCTCTCACAGCGCACCCCAATAGCCAGCCTCATGGAAAAGCCCCCCTCCGCGAAGCCGGCAAGTCCGAGAGTACAACACTGTGTCCGAGTTACGCGAAACCCCCTCTGACCTCGCAACCGAACGTGTGCCTTATCTCGTGCCGGAGTTTAGAAGCACTGAGCCCTTACACCCGCAAAACCCTTCGAAACACCGAACAGAGCAGGTCAGAAGCCGGATGACTTTAGCGGTTTGCCCGGGCTGTCCGGGCCACAAGTGGTGTGTTCTCTTGAGAGGCTAATTGGGAAGTTGTTTTTTCGTTTGTTTTGGGCTTCAGGAGTCGCAGCTCTGTTCTTCTTCTCTTTTTTTTTGGGAAAGGGGGGCGGGGGAGGGGGTGGGGGTTGTTTGGGGTGAGGCTAGGGTGGGAAGGAGTTACGTACCTGAACCGCTGTCACTGTGTGACGCGGTCACTGTGTGGAACGTCCTCATTGGCTTTCCGTGCGCAAAGACATTGATCCAACTGGAGCAGCACAGCCTTTTCCAGAAACCCTAATTAGACCCTCTCGGGCCCCTAAGCTCGCTTGAGTCGCTCCGCGCTGAGCCCCTCTTCCCGAGACGCTGAGGCCTCCTGTCGGCCAGGAGGTTGAGCTCAAGCTCGCGGACAACACGGTGAGGTGCACCAAAAAAGAGCGCTGAAAACAATTCGTTCTGACAGGTCAGAATCAGCGAACACTGTTACAGCCCTCCAGGCCTCGGGCAACTTGGGCACGGATCGTCGGACCGGCCCTGCCCGTGGACAAGTCGAAGGCCGCCACTTACGGTTTCGGGAAAAGGGTGGGGTTGGGACTCTTGGGTTCCGTGCAGAGCCCGAGCAAAATGACAGGTCCTCTTCAACTGCCTGAGCCACGCAGGGCGCCTACAGGGTCCTTCAGCACTGCAGCGGCTTGTGCAACCTCGCACCTTGAGAACTATGCCGGGGAGACCCCTTCAAAAATTCCCCCGAGTTTAGCCGAAAGAGCCAAAACGAACTTGGCATAAGGCACGGGGCCCCAAGCCTCATACTGCAGATGTTCTCTTCCTCAGTAGACCGCGGTCTCGCTTTCGCAGCGTCCTGGGCCAGACCGAGCAGCGACACATCCGATGAGCCATCTCCGATGGCTGTAAAGCAGTGACGTGCAGCGGCATGCAGTCTTACTACGTATGGCAATGGGCTGAAAGCGAACTGAGGTCCTCAAGAGCCCAGAAAGGTTCCTTGAGGGAAAGCAACAGAAGGCAGGGCCGGCAGACACTGGCAGAGATTGAGTAGCTCTTGGGCCCGCTGCTTCTTTGTCGCAGAGACGCGGATGTATGTGGCCGGTATGGCCAGGCTGGATGGTACAAACTTGTGGACGTCCTGGCCACAGATCAGTCGCAGCCCTATTCTTCAAATGATGATCAGTCACAGTGGTGATGCTCAATGGAAAGGCTTGCATACCATGTTGGCCAACGGTGCAAGGACTAGCCTATGTGTTGGCCCACCAGCCTGCATCTGATACATCACTCCTTGTGGAGCAAAAGATAGGCCAGTAAGGCACGCTGGGTCAAGTTCGTTTTCCGAGGCTGCGTCCAGCCGTGACAGCGTTTTCCTCCAGCGGACGGGATTTCAGGGTTCTGGTTCGCAGCTTCTCAACAGCTCGGCTACTGCAACTGCTAAGAGCATACTGAAAGTCAGTCGGCCTCCCCCTCGCCCAGTTGGCACGCAGGAGCTGCGGAGATCAACAGGGGAAGTATTCCCGAGCCCCTCATGAACTCCTTGCACGACCTGGCAGCCACCTGGCACCATGTCATTTTGCATCTCTTGGGCTTCATAACGGAGGACAGACTCTGTGAACGATTTGTCCACCTCTTGGCTGTATTGTGTTGTGCCTCACTTTGGCATTCTCTAGCTGAAAACAGGGAGGCCAGGTTTCCTATGAAATGCTTGTGCTACTTCGGCCATGAGTAGACCACGAATGCACCATGTGCAAATGGACTGCCCTTGAAGCTCTTGTCGATCAGCTTCAAGGTTTGCGTTGTGGCGCCAACCGCAGAAGCTGCAGGTGAAGCAATTGCCAGGGCCTTGGGTTCATGTCATGCATGGCTCTGAACATCTACTCCGGCCAGTTCCCTCTGGCCATCTTTTTTCTCAGCAAGAGTTCGACGCTCCGAGCTCCTCCGACAATGCAGAGGATGAATCGCAACCCCCCGATTGGTCATTCCACAATCGACAGTCAACTCCTTGCCTTACAGCTGCAACTTTCTCTTCGCAGGCATAGCTCGAAGATTTTGACTCAAGTGCTCGCCCCCTACCCCCCTTCCTCCCGACACCTTCAATTCGGGCCTGCGGTTCAAGACTGAAGGTCCCCCCCCCAACACGGTGGCGACAAGTTTCCACTTAGCCGGCAAACCTCCAGCTCACCTCAAGTTCTGGGGGTTGGGACGTTGAAACCCGCCATGAAGCAAATGTCTTCCCAGTACCACGAGGCTGGCAGTACACCGGGCACCGCTCAGACATGCGACGCTTGTCTTGAACAGAACCAACTTGTGCGATTTGTCACGGTTTTCCTTCCCAGCTTGTGAACAAAAAGCATCATGCCTTGCCCCTTGAAAGTTGAGGGAGACTGAGGATCAGAGAGCTCAGGACACGAGTCCCAAGTTCCACCTGTGGCTGGAGCAGGAGGCAGGGCACTTGGAGCTTCACCTTTTTGGCCTGAGGCCTGATACACCTTAGGCCATATACGCCTTACCAGGCCAGGTTGCTGTCTGACGTGGCGATGTTTTTCTCATGGCCCAAGGCCCTGCACAAGTCTCCGTACAAGTCTCCCTACGCCTGCATGCAAACCCTCAGGCCCTGCTAAACCTTGGTCCAAGACATGTCAGCTAGGCAGGTGGGGAAAAAAAGAACTCGTCCTGCAAGAATAGGAGCCTTGTCAGTACACCCCATGTGAGAGGCGTTCCTCGGTGAAAACTCTTCCCCCGAGGTGGGAGGGACAAATGATCGGACTTGGGATTTGATCGAGGGCCTCCTTCGGTGGATTTCTTCGGGTGAATTTGGGCGGAAGGCTTAGAAGTTGTCAGAGGACTGGGATTGCTGTAGTCCTTCCGGGCGTAGTTAGAGCCTCGCCGAGATTTTTCTAGTGCCACCGAGGTTTCGTCTTCTAAGAAAGTAGAAGCCTCTAGCTGCCTTTGACTAGGCTGCTTAGGCATTCTTTGCTGAAGAAAGCCCCCCAAATTCCGCAGACCTGAAACCCCTGGGCCCTCCCTGAGCTCCAGTCCCCAAGAGCCATGCCAGTGCCAGCATTCTTCTTGGCCTTCTACGCTCCAAGGGCCCAAGACCACTTGAGCTCGAGACCACAGGCTGAACGTTTGTGGCTTCGTCCGGCTCAGCGCCCCGCGCGCGGTTTCCAGGTGCCCTCGGCTTCGATCGACAGTTGCAGGGCCGTTTTTGTTCGGATTTGAAAGGCGTTTGGTAGGATATGGGGTATGGCACGTGCATCGCATGTCACTGATCAGCCCGCGATCTTCCCCTCAGCCTTCTGAACTTAGCTAGGACTGCTGGAGTGGTTGCATTTGTTCTACAAGGGGGCGCTCAACCCCCTTAAGAAGGGTTCAGAGCCGAATCCGAGAGGCCACAAGACCGCGAATGGAGAAGGTGGGATAGGGCAGCTGAAAAAAACCGAGGCTTCAGGTTCGGGACCCAGGGAAGTCCTGGTTTCGGAGTCGGAGCTGAAGTTTGTTTGTGGAAATCCATAAATCCCAGCACATCTGTCCAATGTGCAAAGGCAAATCGAGCTTGAAATAGGGCTGACCTGCCGCCCAAAATCTAGCGCCAGCTCCGCATTACGACAAGATTTCGAAGACGAGCATGACCTTCTCAACTCCGGCACCCACACAGGCACCTTGTCTTGTCCCAAACAACACAGCCAGGAGAAGAGCTGGTGGGAGGCCGTGCGTTCCAAAGCACTGCGGAGGGGGACAAAACGGGGGGCCTGGGTGGGAGGGCTCCTTGCACCGCACTTCCACGGCTGGTCGATTTCAGTCGCCCCATGATCCTTGAACTCATAAAGCATAAAGCATCACCCAATCCCAGCCGCCTTGTGCCAGGGCGGGGGATCTGCCTCCCGTCCCGAGCCTTGGGAGCCCCAGCACCTAAAGGCGAGACGGGCCTAGGTGAAGGCTTGGGTATTGAGGTTGTCTTGCCAACAGAAGATGAATCAAATCAGGATGTGTAGAACACTTCAAGAAAATGAACAACGCTCGAGATAATTGAAAAGAAACGGCTCAAAGGCATTTCGGCTTTGGAAGGTTGAGCATGCAGGGCCTGGAGAGCCAGTCTCTTGCATAACCCTTTCCAAGAAAGTAACCATACCTCATGGTTATGTTGGGGACCTGTACTTTGAACAATTGCCGTATGAGAGGGGCATGCGGATCTTTGGCAAGCATCTGATGGCTGGACATGAGAGCGGCATCGGCGCGTAGGTCTAGTACCCGAGCACTAACAGGCCTTGGTTTCTTTGGATAGCTTTTGCTCCTGTTGCCAGGCACTGTGCTCCAATCCGATGGGGGATTGCAGCCTTGAGCTCAGCTCTGGCTTGTGTTTGGCAGGTGGGGCCGCTCAGTCAGGATTGTACTAGTCGAATATTCTGTTCAAGGCTGCTCAAGACACTGCGTTCGGACCGCTAGGACGCGCAGACAAAGGCCTTTCTGTCGAAATAGAAAGTATAGCTCCTCTAGGCTCCACAAAGTCTCAGGTCATGGCGGAGTGAGAAGCCTATGGCAAGCATTTACACCCGCAACTGCATGAAGTCTCCAAAGCGCAAAACCCCAAAGGTATCGAGATTGTTAGACATCAACTTTGGAGTTGAAACGACCCACAGCCACTGAACTTGCTCAGCCGCGGACGACCTCTTGAAAGTCCTCGGTGCTTTGCCCGTGGATGCGCCGTCGCGGGCACAGGAAGGTGTTGGGAGGATCATGGAGCACTAATTGGGTCAGTCTGGTTTGGAGTGTATCAGAGCCAGTGGTTGAAGATGCGTGCTCTGCTTGTCTAGGGGGGTAGAGGCATCGAGGCAAATCCATCATGAGTGACCCTTTGCATCCCAAAGCAGACGTGTGCCTTCAGTTCTCCTCCTTCGCACCTCGCCCTTTGCTTTTGCGCTCAAGCACTTTGCTTGTAGGACTGGGATCCTGACCAATACCTCACTTGATGGAGGATCGATCTCGAAGTATGGAGGTCAAAGCCACATCGATTCAAAGGCTCAAGCTTTTGTACGGCCCCAATGCAACGAACAAAATCGAGTTCTTCTCCTGTCGCTTTTCCCCTTCGGCCAGCAATGGCCGCCACGAGCCCAGGGGATGGCCCCACTGAAACAGAGTGGCTCGGCGTCTCTATCCTGAACCGCAGCTCTCCTCGCGTCTTCGTGCCCAAAAATGCTCACATGGACGGGCATCTCATTAGCCTCATTGCTCACAAGTGCTTCTTCTTGCCGCTACCTACTCGTGTTACTATGCTACTAGGGTGTGATAGTTGCGCTTTCAGCGCCACTTCTGCTGCTATGCATGTTGGCATGTTGGCAATCTCCTGTCTCAACATGCGCTACTAGTTTCGCAGTTGTTCGTCACAAACCCTTGGCATCACGGGCCAGCTCTCAGCTTGCTGTCAAAACAAATGTTCCTGGCCGAGGAAATTTTCCGGACTACGTCTAACAGGCAGCTGCACGCAGGGGCAAGCGGAGGTCTGGGTCAGGAAGAGGCTTCAGCAAAAGCACCGAAAGAAAGAGACCCTTTTCATTCAGCACACGGCCCTGCTTGAATTGCCGATGCATACTGTGGCAGGCAGAAAAGTTTCCGCCAAACGCTGGGATGAGCTCATGGCCGGAAAGAAGAAGCTAGCCTGACTTTGGGTCAACTGCCAGTGTTGATCGGGCCTTCAAGAACTGCAGCTAAGGTTTGTCACGTTCAACTCACTGCCCACGGTGTCCAGCGAGTCCACAAGCATGGTGGCCATCGGTGTCCTCTATGCTTTTTGACTGAATGGCCGTAAGCACGAAGTGACCAGACAGATCTACAGACTTTATAAACAGCCCAAACAGCCCTTACTGAAAAATCCTGAAACCAAAGAGCAACAACCAATTCAGAGACCGAAGCAGAATAACGAAGCTTCTGGGCTGCTGGGCTGTTCGGACTCCGGGCCAAAAGCGGGTGGTGAAATTCCTTGAAGTAAGGAGCGCGGTCTGGCGAAGACCTCGGCCAATGGCTACTCGGCATGCGATGGCGGTGAGCGTTGCAGGTTTCACAGCCCAAGCCTATGCTTGGGCTTGGATTGGCAAACACTGAGTAGCTACAGACGCCCTGAATACATTGAGCACACCGAGCAAACCCAACGAGAATTGAAACCTTGCACCCCCGCCCGACACCCGGCAGACCTAAATTGCTTCTGCTTGCATGTCTGCATCTGGGAAGTTTGTTGACCCTTTGTTCGGTTCTTGTTCGGGGCTGCCTGTTGCTTCACGCCAACTACTTCTGGAACCCCTTAGCCATGTCCTGAGAATTTCTGTGCGAATGATATTCACGCGGAGTAAGGCGGACGCTTTGTACATTGGTCACTGACAGCACCTCGGCCCAGAGCGTTTCTGAATGGGCTTCAAAACATCTCCGGCCCTACTTGTAGCGGTTACTGAGGGGACTTTTGGATCTGAGGCCTTCCTTGATTCGTGGCCTGCGGGTCATCGCGTCGGGCCTAAAAAAAGCTCCCAAAGTCTTCCCCTTGACCCCCGACACCCAGGACTTGTCCTTCCCACAGCCCCGGCTGCTAAAGTTGCTGTCCCTTGGATGCATGGAGGTTCGAGCGGCTTCCGCCAGCTAGGTCTAAGGACCGCTCAGCACTTAGAACTGCGAGCACCTGCAAGTCAACATCACAAAGGCGCTTTGAGATGCCAACCTTTGAAAACCTACAACCTGAAGGGCCCCCCCGACTGAACACACGACATCCCAAGGCTAATGGGCGAGGCTTTCGAGAGCTGGGACTTGGACCTGGGGAGGTCGGTTCCCGGCACGCAAAAGTGGAGACTTCCAACCGAGCTCGGGCTGTTTGGAGATCATTGAAAGTGCTGGAGTCTGCTGCGCAGGATGCAGCTTTCCCAATGGGTTACGGAATGCAGGGAATCGGGGATCTTTCAAGCTCAGCTATCAGCCTTCTGCCGCTCAGGTAAAGTATGGTGCCGTCTTTGCAATCCTGAATCCGGCACCTCTTCCATCCACATCGGGTACTGGCAGTGTCGGCCAGACACGTTTGGCTCAGCTTCAAGCCCTAAGCCCCCTTAAGTCACCCCCTCAACCTAGCACATTGGCGCTGGGGCTCCTGGGTGAAGGACTGGTCTTCTTTGCCTTGCGTTTCTCTGAGCTAGAAAGTCTGGGGGAAAGAATGCTCTACCATGACTCTAGTCATGGCCACGGGAAAATCTCTGGTGCGTATGGAAGCCTTATGCTTGTTCTCATCACAGCGAAGATCAGAGCACTTTTACAAATTGCACCTCATGGTACATCGAAAAAAATAGAGAACCTGCCACCGGTGAGTCCACAAAGAATCACCGTACGGAATTGCGGCTCAGAGGTTCTCCTGGCCCCTGAACTTCACCCCCACCTTAACGATATGACTCCAACATCATGTTGCCTTTGTGGCGCTTTAGTCTCAGGTGGAGGACATTGGTAGAGAGTGCTTTTGCTGCAAGCACGCGTGACTGGCAGCAAAAGCAAAACCAGGACACCCTCGTCAGCGCCAAGATTACCCACTCCACACAGCTGGTCCTCCTCGGCAACTCTACAGCAGATGCTTCCGGAACGCTAGATCTTTGAGGCAAGAATCTGACCCACATCTGCGCATTCTCGGCAGAAAGCTTTGTGGCTTGTGAGAATCATCTACCAAGTACTGCAGAACTTACACAACGGATCTGAGGCATGTGCCCGTCACTTGGCTTCTGCATCCGGGCGGCATAACAATTGCGAACTCGGGTGCCTGTTTCCGGGGTGAAGAAGTTGGGACCATTGGGCCGAAAGCCAATGAGCACAAACAACATGCTCAACAATCTCAATCTGCTCTGCTCTACGTAACTCTACGTACACAAGACAAGGGGGCGCATGAAGCAGCAACAAGAACGGGATGCAGGTAGCTGTCGGAAGCGTGATGGGCTCCCATGCACCATGCCCTGCGATGTCGATCGTGGGGGCGGTGCTCTGGCACCCCGGCGTTTTAGAGCAAACCGGGAAGTTGCCTGGTTTCCTGGGCTTGGCATTGTGGAATTGTGGAGTGTTTGTTTCTGGAGAGAGCGAGAGTGCCCTCGGGGGCCCCTTCGCTGGGTAGAAGAAGAAGAAGAAGTTGAGCTGCCAACGTACAAAATACCAAAGTCCTCTGGGGGGGGGGGGGGGGGAAGGGAGTAGATGGAGGGTGGGGTTTGAGCAGAGGTCTGCTTCTACCACACCATGCAGAAGGAGGCGGACAAGGTCCGCAAGTGGAGCAACAAGGCTAAAGGCCGGTGGTTGCTATTCAAGCTTCAACCCTACAGCGTAAGGGAGACAAGCGTTGCAAGAGCACACCTGAGCACATCTGAGAACCGTTCAGGGCAAAGCACATCGGATGCGTCTCCGGGGCTGGCCTCTCGGCTGAAACGGGAAAAGGATGGGCTTTGAGTCGAAGTGGCCCAAGCACCTAAAGCCTCCAGAAGCCGAATGGTAATTTCTCAGAGCCCCACTCTTTATCACGCTTGCTCTGAGAGGAGTCCTAAATCCTTGCCTGCTCGACCCTTTGCGATCCACGACTGAGATCGTCATGGCGGGCCGCGCCAAAGGCGCCCAGGGCGCTGCGGCCACGTCACGAGGTAGCTCGAGCCTGCGCCGGATCCTCAGTGTGCCCAGACGCCTCAGGTCTCAAGGGGGATTCCAACCGCCCATCAGAGCCAAATCCAGTCCCTTCGTTTCGGGGCGCTAGTTGGGCTTCGGGGGTGGACGGGCTAACCTGCACGCTACAAACAACCGGAAGGACATCGATACATAAACCAATGTGAAACCTTCCGGACACCCCACACACACACAGACACTCGCAATCCGCACACCTCAAATGTTGTTATTGTTGCCAGGAGAGCTGGCTTTGGAGAAGGAAAAGAGCTTGTTGGTAAATGGAGGCTCACAGTGTAGCTTCAGATGCCCGTGTTATCGCTGCCAAGCCTCAAACCAAGAAAGGCCAAGAGGCGCTGGAGGTGTCCCTCTCGCAGAATGCAGTCTAGACAGGCGACATCTTAGAGTGCAGGGGCTTGCGCCATGGCAGAGAATGGGGGCTTCATCCCCTTGCAGCCTCAGCGCGTGGCTTTCAAGTTCAAGGAGCTCACGGAAGGTAGCCCCAAGCAGTAGCTTAAACAGAGTTTCTGTTCGAGCTTTATTGGGGTTTTTGGGGATGGTGCTTTTCTGATGGTCGCCCGTCTGAGCCTTAAATCCACCGCATGTCCCCGCACCCTCCGATCCGTTTCGGTTTTGTTCGTGGATCAGGAGGGTGTTCATCAATTGGGCACATCTCGATTCGAGGCAGGTGCACGTGTATCCATGAGTTGGAACCAGGCGGGACATGCTTTGTCGGGTGCGTTCTGCACGTGACATGCTCCTACACACTCTCCAGACTCCCAACTGCCAATGAAGGCCATGCTTGCTGAGGCGCAGGGCTGGGGCCAGGCCGGGCCTTGCATGTCCTCAGCCCCGAAGCTCCCCTCCGGACCGCTGTCCCAGGTCTGGAGAACCCCAAGTTTTAAATTTAGGGCGCCTATGCGTGCTTTCGTAAATATGCGAAGGTGGATCTCGGACGACGGCCGCACCACAACAGGCGCGACAGGTTTCGAGTTCAGGGAGAGCGTCTTTGAGGCATCCGTTTTAGGATTTGGGACTTCGGCGTTCTCATGATTTCTGACCCATCGCTTTGCATGGCACCCGTTCTTGTGGTACGATTCGATACTAGGCTCCATGACAAAGTTGACCGGCTTTCACACTTCGTCCTGGCTTTCAAATAACATGACACAAGAGACAAGGTCACCCGGAAGTTCACAGCGGATCGGGCGCCAGGATGTAGATTCGCGGGCCTTGCCCTGGACGGGACAGATGCCCTTGCCCTTGCAGCCTGTTGTTGGGCTTCAAACCAACCCGAAATTCAAAGCGCAGCACACACTTGGCCTTCTGCGGAGGCCACATCTGCTTGGAAGACAGCCCCCGAAAAAGGAGCTTCCAAGCGCCACAGCTGCTCTTGGGAACTTTACGTTGAAAGCCTTTCTTCTGCTTGTGGCTGGTGTCTTCACGTCCTCTCAAAGGTGATGATGGTCTTGCAGATCCGCATGCCACAGCCCCTCTCAATACCACGACCAGCTCGTCCCAGGACAGCACTAGCGCCTAGTTGTCAGAACTGGGCCAATGAATCGAGCGGATGGTTTCCCACCCCATTTAGATTGTGCTAACTTCGACTGTGCTTCAGGCTCCATCATGTTAAGGGCTTCTTGCGTGTTGAGGAAGACTGCTTGTCAGGAGGTTGCGGCGCAGGCATCCATGCTGGCCCTGGACATGCCGCTGCGAATGGCCTCCAGCAGCAGCGCGGCCGTGGAAGATGTGGAAGATGGCTGGCGAAGAAGCCCAGTGGAAGCCTGGCACACTGCGGCACGCTCCTGGCAGGGCCTGCACAAAGATTTGCGGCAAAAGCTGGAAAATCCCAGCCCTCCAACTCGAATCGCAGACACGGCGATGTTCATTGGGGAACTGGGCCGCTGGGGACCCGCAGAAGGCAAGCCACATGGGCTAGGGGTGCTGCTGATGGAAGACATGCAGCATCTGGGAAGCTTTCGTGACGGCCGTGCGGATGGTGAAGGTGTTTGCTTGAGTCGTAGTGGGTGCATGTGGCACGGCCGCTGGTCGCTTAACCTGCGTGTGGGCGACTTCTTTTGTTTGGATGCGAAGGGTCAGGTTTGGCTGGAACAGTACGACCGCCAAGGGAAGCGATACGCCCGACAGCGCATCCGAGGGACTGCAGAAGCTAGCAAAGACATTATTGCGAAGGCTGCCGTGCGATGCAAGCAGTGCGGCTGGCTGCATCACTTGAGACTCGGGTGAAGCTTCAGCATGCCAACAAATGACCAGCTGAATTGCATCCAACAACTTTCCCTTTTCAAACCAAACAGCTGAAAGAGCGTCTAGAAAAAAACCTGTGCCCCGTGCTGGCTGAGGCATTACAATCACCAGTTCGCTTGCCGAAGGCTGGAAGATTCAACATCTGAGGGCGCAGAGCCGTCCAACAGCGGCTGCTACGGCTTTGCTGTGCACCCTAGCTGAGCAACCGGAGTGGAACCCTTGCGGTGCGATTCGCAGTGGGATGACGAAAACGTCTGGACGCCATGTTGCCATGTTCGGCAAGCTTTAGTGGTTGTACTGGGATTGCTGTGCTCGTGACGAGTGCAGGACATGGCGAGTTCACCCACAAGTCAAGTCCAAGCAGCTCATGTCGACCACCTCCAAGGGATTGGGGGGGATCCCACAGGTGGGGGGAAGGGTTGGGTTAGGGGGAAGGAGGCCCGATCCGGGTCTGCTTGTTCCAGACGCTTCTCGGCAGGAAGCCGAGGCGAATTTATGATGATCTCAGAAGTCCCGGGATCTTCCGAAGCCTTGCCTGCCGTGTGCGAGAGAGTGGCCGTAGTCGCCGTGATTCAGGCTGCATGGTTCGTCTGGCTATGCAGGAGAGTGCAAGATTAGAACCCACTAGAACCCTGAAAATCCAGAGCCATGGCTCTAAGAGCTTGACACAACGCTTTGGATGTTAACCCCTCAACGCCTTCAGAACTACGACCCGCCACTAGTTCCAGCTACGAGGTGGTGCCACCAAGGAGAAGGATCCGGCATTGGAAAGGTCTCTTGGCTCTTCGGAAGATGCTATCAGGGAACGTCAAAGCTTGGACTACTTGGGATGGATGTAAGTTCTGTGTTGCTCCGAATTTCAAGTTGGGCTTCAAAGGTAGGAAGACTGCCTGCCGTCCGTAACATATGGCCACGAGCTGTGCTGACAATTGCCTCACTTTAGTTGCATTTACCGCGTTGAGGCTACTCAGCGGTCGCCTACCCGCGACGCCCGCCAGGCCCCTCACAATGTGTCTCTATGGAACCTGGAATCAACAATCAGACACCACTCACTTTTTTCGGGATCAGCCAGAAGCTTATGCTATTGCTTTCGATCTTCTTGGGTCCATTCCAAGTCGCAGCCATGAAGATGCTGCAGGAAGACCACTGCCGCTGCACGCGCCGTGCCCTCGCCACCCTCGCAAACCCCACGGTCGCCCCCAGAGAGGTCGGTGAATTTGGGGGTCAGAATGGGGAGATGGCTTCAAGGTTTATGCTCAGGCTCGTGTTCGACAATCATCAACAAAGACGACCAGGGATGAAGCCAAAGAAGCACAAGCTTACCAGCCACCGAAACTCAGCGTTCGTGTCGATTCACTTCCATTTTGCGTTCAGCTTCTTGCCGACAATCTGGGCGCTAGGAATTCAAAGGTTCTTGCAGGAAATCACTGTGAGGATATGGCGGATGCCCAATGATCAGAGTCGAAGTTTAGAGTTTCAGGTCGGCCCGCAAGTCCAGAAGACCACATTCACCCGATCGCACGGTTTCTTCTCGGACGTTTGCACCAAGTGACACTAAGTCACTAAGTAGTGGCCTTACCAAGCCAGTGCTCACGCCATGTCTTATTGAATCCTTTGGGTGCAGAAGTGGACCAGCAGGACTCCTCCGGAAGGAGCATCCAGCAAGCCGGCAGCTTCGCCAGTGCCCCATGATCTCGGTAAGGCCCGGGTGCATTATCTTCTTTACTGGGGGGGGTTTCTGAGTTACGTGGCAGAGAGTCGCGTCCCCTTACCGAAACCCGAGAGCTTGCAGGGAGATGGGCCTCTGGCGCCTTCGGCGCCTCAGCGGCCCACTTGCGAGCAGGACCGTGGCAGGTACAATATGCCGGTGAGACCAAGGATCGAAAGCCCGTTCCTCCCGAAGGTATACACATGTAGGTTCTATACACAAGTATACACAAGAATGTAGACAAACAAGTTGTGCATGTTGAGCTTGAAGCGTGCTGTCTTGGCAATTTTGAGGGGCGGGGCAAACAAGTCCAGGCCTTTCTGTCACTTCTTGGGACCATCTTGGGGGGCCGGGGCAAACAAGTCCAGGCCTTTCTGTCACTTCTTGGGCCCATCTTGGGGGGCGGGGCAAACAAGTCCAGGCCTTTCTGTCACTTTTTGGGCCCATCTTGGGGGGCGGGGCAAACAAGTCCAGGCCTTGCTGTCACTTCTTGGGCCCATCTTGGGGGGCGGGGCAAACAAGTCCAGGCCTTTCTGTCACGTCTTGGGCCCATCTTGAGGGGCGGGGCAAACAAGTCCAGGCCTTTCTGTCACTTCTTGCAAACAAGTCCAGGCCTTTCTGTCGCTTCTTGGGCCCCTCTTGGGGGGCGGGGCAAACAAGTCCAGGCCTTTCTGTCACTTCTTGGGCCCATCTTGGGCGGGGCAAACAAGTCCAGGCCATTCTCTCACTTCTTGGGCCCATCTTGGGGGCGGGGCAAACAAGTCCAGGCCATTCCTGTCACTTCTTGGGCCCATCTTGAAGGGCGGGGCAAACAAGTCCAGGCCTTTCTGTCACTTCTTGGGCCCATCTTGGGGGGCAGGGCAAGCAAGTCCAGGCCTTTCTGTCACTTCTTGGGACCATCTTGGGGGGCGGGGCAAACAAGTCCAGGCCTTTCTGTCACTTCTTGGGCGGGGCAAACAGGTCCAGGCCTTTTCTGTCACTTCTTTTGGGGGCCCATCTTGGGGGGCGGGGCAAACAAGTCCAGGCCTTTCTGTCACTTTTTGGGCCCATCTTGGGGGGCGGGGCAAACAAGTCCAGGCCTTTCTGTCACTTTTTGGGCCCATCTTGGCAAACAAGTCCAGGCCTTTCTGTCACTTCTTGGGCCCATCTTGGGGGGTGGGGCAAACAAGTCCAGGCCTTTCTGTCACTTCTTGGGACCATCTTGGGGGGCGGGGCAAACAAGTCCAGGCCTTTCTGTCACTTCTTGGGCCCATCTTGGGTGGGGCAAACAAGTCCAGGCCTTTCTGTCACTTCTTGGGGCGGGGCAAACAAGTCCAGGCCTTTCTGTCACTTCTTGGGCCCATCTTGGGGGGCGGGCCAGGCCTTTCTGTCAGCTTCTTGGGCCCATCTTGGGGGCTTCTTGGGCCCATCTTGGGGGGCGGGGCAAACAAGTCCAGGCCTTTCTGTCACTTCTTGGGCCCATCTTGGGGGGCAGGGCAAACAAGTCCAGGCCTTTCTGTCACGTCTTGGGCCCATCTTGGGGGGCGGGGCAAGCAAGTCCAAGCCTTTCTGTCACTTCTTGGGCCCATCTTGGGAGGCGGGGCAAACTTTCTGTCACTTCTTGGGCCCATCTTGGGGGGCGGGGCAAACAAGTCCAGGCCTTTCTGTCACTTCTTGGGACCATCTTGCGGGGCGGGGCAAACAAGTCCAGGCCTTGCTGTCACTTCTTGGGCCCATCTTGGGGGGCGGGGCAAACAAGTCCAGGCCTTTCTGTCACGTCTTGGGCCCATCTTGAGGGGCGGGGCAAACAAGTCCAGGCCTTTCTGTCACTTCTTGCAAACAAGTCCAGGCCTTTCTGTCGCTTCTTGGGCCCCTCTTGGGGGGCGGGGCAAACAAGTCCAGGCCTTTCTGTCACTTCTTGGGCCCATCTTGGGTGGGGCAAACAAGTCCAGGCCTTTCTGTCACTTCTTGGGGCGGGGCAAACAAGTCCAGGCCTTTCTGTCACTTCTTGGGCCCATCTTGGGGGGCGGGGCCAGGCCTTTCTGTCGCTTCTTGGGCCCATCTTGGGGGGCGGGGCAAACAAGTCCAGGCCTTTCTGTCACTTCTTGGGCCCATCTTGGGGGTGGGGCAAACAAGTCCAGGCCTTTCTGTCACTTCTTGGGCCATCTTGGGGGGGGGGGCAAACAAGTCCAGGCCTTTCTGTCACTTCTTGGGCCATCTTGGGGGGGGGGCAAACAAGTCCAGGCCTTTCTGTCACTTCTTGGGCCCATCTTGGGGGGCGGGCAAACAAGTCCAGGCCTTGCTGTCACTTCTTGGGCCCATCTTGGGGGGGCGGGGCAAACAAGCCCAGGCCTTTCTGTCACGTCTTGGGCCCATCTTGGGGGGCGGGGCAAACAAGTCCAAGCCTTTCTGTCACTTCTTGGGCCCATCTTGAAGGGCGGGGCAAACAAGTCCAGGCCTTTCTGTCACTTCTTGGGCCCATCTTGGGGGGCAGGGCAAGCAAGTCCAGGCCTTTCTGTCACTTCTTGGGACCATCTTGGGGGGCGGGGCAAACAAGTCCAGGCCTTTCTGTCACTTCTTGGGCCCATCTTGGGGGGCGGGGCAAACAAGTCCAGGCCTTGCTGTCACTTCTTGGGCCCATCTTGGGGGGCGGGGCAAACAAGCCCAGGCCTTTCTGTCACGTCTTGGGCCCATCTTGGGGGGCGGGGCAAACAAGTCCAGGCCTTTCTGTCACTTCTTGGGACCATCTTGGGGGGCGGGGCAAACAAGTCCAGGCCTTTCTGTCACTTCTTGGGCCCATCTTGGGGGGCGGGGCAAACAAGTCCAGGCCGTTCTGTCACTTCTTGGGACCATCTTGGAGGGCGGGGCAAACAAGTCCAGGCCTTTCTGTCACTTCTTGGGCCCATCTTGGGGGGCAGGGCAAACAAGTCCAGGCCTTTCTGTCACTTCTTGGGCCCATCTTGGGGGGCGGGGCAAACAAGTCCAGGCCTTTCTGTCACTTCTTGGGCCCATGGGCCAACAAGTCCAAGCCTTTCTGTCACTTCTTGGGCCCATCTTGGGGGGCGGGGCAAACAAGCCCAGGCCTTTCTGTCACGTCTTGGGCCCATCTTGGGGGGCGGGGCAAACAAGTCCAAGCCTTTCTGTCACTTCTTGGGCCCATCTTGGGGGGCGGGGCAAACAAGTCCAGGCCTTTCTGTCACTTCTTGGGACCATTTTGGGGGGGGGGGCAAACAAGTCCAGGCCTTTTCTGTCACTTCTTGGGCCCATTTGGGGGGCGGGGCAAACAAGTCCAGGCCTTTCTGTCACTTCTTGGGACCATCTTGGGGGGCGGGGCAAACAAGTCCAGGCCTTTCGTCACTTCCATCTTGGGGGGCGGGGCATCTTTCTGTCACTTCTTGGGGGGCGGGGCAAACAAGTCCAGGCCATTCTCTTGGGCCCATCTTGGGGGGCGGGGCAAACAAGTCCAGGCCATTCTCTCTTGGGCCTTTCTGTCACTTCTTGGGACCATCTTGGGGGGGCGGGCCAAACAAGTCCAGGCCTTTCTGTCGCTTCTTGGGCCCATCTTGGGGGGCGGGGCAAACAAGTCCAGGCCTTTCTGTCCCTTCTTGGGCCCATCTTGGGGGGCGGGGCAAACAAGTCCAGGCCTTTCTGTCACTTCTTGGGCCCATCTTGGGGGGCGGGGCAAACAAGCCCAGGCCTTTCTGTCACTTCTTGGGACCATCTTGGGGGGCGGGGCAAACCTTTCTGTCACTTCTTGGGCCCATTTTGGGGGGGCGGGGCAAACAAGTCCAGGCCTTTCTGTCACTTCTTGGGACCATCTTGGGGGGCGGGGCAAACAAGTCCAGGCCTTTCTGTCACGTCTTGGGACCATCTTGGGGGGCGGGGCAAACAAGTCCAGGCCTTTCTGTCACTTCTTGGGCCCATCTTGGGGGGCGGGGCAAACAAGTCCAGGCCTTTCTGTCACTTCTTGGGGCGGGGCAAACAAGTCCAGGCCTTTCTGTCACTTCTTGGGCCCATCTTGGGGGGGCGGGGCAAACAAGTCCAGGCCTTGCTGTCACTTCTTGGCCCATCTTGGGGGGCGGGGCAAACAAGTCCAGGCCTTTCTGTCACGTCTTGGGACCATCTTGGGGGGCGGGGCAAACAAGTCCAGGCCTTTCTGTCACGTCTTGGGACCATCTTGGGGGGGCGGGGCAAACAAGTCCAGGCCTTTCTGTCACTTCTTGGGACCATCTTGGGGGGGCGGGGCAAACAAGTCCAGGCCTTTCTGTCCCTTCTTGGGCCCATCTTGGGGGGCGGGGCAAACAAGTCCAGGCCTTTCTGTCGCTTCTTGGGCCCATCTTGGGGGGCGGGGCAAACAAGTCCAGGCCTTTCTGTCCCTTCTTGGGCCCATCTTGGGGGGCGGGGCAAACAAGTCCAGGCCTTTCTGTCACTTCCTGGGCCCTTCTTCATCCCCTTACCGAAACCCGAGAGCTTGCAGGGAGATGGGCCTCTCACTTGCGAGCAGGACCGCGCGAGGTACAATATGCCGATGAGACCAAGGGTCGAAAGCCCGTTCCTCCCAAAGGTATACACATGTAGGTTCTATACACAAGTATACGCAAGAATGTAGACAAACAAGTTGTACATGTTGAGCTTGAAGCGTGCTGTCTTGGCAATTTTGTTGCCCTGAGAAGGGATGTGGCGATTGGTTGGAGATGTTTCCAGGAGCCAAGCTACGTGGCTCGCCAGATCCTTGCAGCTCGGCCAGGGCCGAGCGACTACCTTTGGGTTTCACTCAGATCCCTTTGTCATCATATGGGGGTTCACGATACCAAGGGAGCCCAAATATTTTCCACCAAAAAGTTGGTTTCCCTTACAATCAGGACCCCAACAAGGCACCCCTAATTTCGGAAACCCCAATCTCGGCAGTGGCATCGCCAACCGTCATTTCCACGTGTCATCAAAGTGTTCGAACCTCAGAAGTTCAGGCTCTCTTCCCGGAGGGCCTCCCTGTTCCAGATCCAAATCGGCCCATGGAATCCAGAATGGAGCGCCTCGGCCACAGAAAGTGCAAAGTGCAAGAGCATCTGCGGGTGAGCGGCGGCTTGTCAAGTTGATGGGAATAAGAACTCATCGGGGCGAGTAGAAAGAGTCGGCAAGGCAGTGCTCGGAGGCCATAAAGCCCTCCAAGACTCCCAGAATGCCTTTAATCTCCTCCACTATTCTAACCCCCCCGTACATGACCCATATACCCTGAGCCCTTTGCTACAAGTGTAGGATACGGCCGAGTTCTGCTCGAAGGTTGGAGCGGGCCAGCTCGGATGCCCTTCGAAGGCAACAAGGCAGCATCCGCAAAGAGTGCAAGCTTTGCTTATGAGACGCGTGCATTGCAGGGTCCATGTAGCACTGGATGAAGCTCCGAAACCCTGCAGCAAGTTCTACTGCCACCTTGAACCACTCTCTCCTGGAATCTGCCTGAAGCGGACAAGACAAGTTCCCTTGTTCATGCCCCCCGAAGCAACTTCAGAGGCGTCACCGCCGTCACCGCACCGAGCCCAACTCCTTCCCCGGCGCAGCCGGCGCAGCGCGCCTCCCAGGGTGGAGGCCCGTCCCCGTCTCGTCGCAAATCCGCTTCCTGTGTTGTTGGTCCTCTGTCGTTGGGCACCGGCAGTTGGGGCGGGGGGGTGGCTTGATGAAGCAAGAAGGCTTTGAGGCTTTTGCTGGGCTTAACAGCCGACACCCACCGTACGGTTTGGGATGATTCCATCGGCCACCCCGTCCCACATCAGAACTGCTGCGAGAGCATCTTCGGTTTGTTTGCTGTCCCAAACCCCCGAGCCTTTGCAACCGGGACGAAGGAGAAGAAGCTGTCAAGGAGAGCATCACGTCGTGCAGTACATGCAATGCACAATGGCAATGGGAGAATCGTTGAGATCACAGAACTTACGTCTGAGGCTGCAGAGAACATAGCACAGCGAGCAGAAGAAAGCCCGGAGATGTGGAGCTGCACAAGCTGACAAAAGCCCCACAAGTGTTTGGCCCCAACACGCACAACGAATGAAAAGATGGGTTTTCTACACTTTCGCACGAAGATTCCTAGTTTCACTCGACAAAGCCAACGCAGGTATGTCTCCCACATCCAGAGTCCCGCAGCCTGAGCCAGAGATCCCCAGGCCCCACGGCCCGACACCTCTATGTTTTGCAGCTTTGTGTTCCGCGAAGTTCGCAGGAGTTGGGCAAGTATGTGTTGGTTTTCGAGAGGGCCGCACGCATAAAGTTTGGAAAGTCTGCAGTTTGACGTGGCCGCGAGTTTTGCACAGGTCGTACGGGCTCTTCCTTCGTGGAGTCCAAAGGGCATCCATCCCCACAAGCCGCCCCAGCTCCAGGCCCACCAAGCCTTCCACAAGCCTTCGCCAGTTGGAGAGCCCCTGAAATGCAGTTCAGTCCAGGTTTCCAGCTTGTTTGTAGCAAGGGGACAAGGGCTTCACTCAGCTGGAGAGCTTTCTCCATATCCTTTGTGCAGAGAGAGAGAGAGAGAGATTAACGCTTCACTGTGAGCTTATGAGATTCTAGACCCGCAGGATCCACAAAGAAAGTCTGCACTGCCACAGAAAGTACGAACTGCATCTTGCTCTCCGAGCTGAGGGTTGTTCAAGCGGTTTGTTTGAATTTGTGTTTTCCGATCAGAGGGGTGTTCAAGGGTGTCGGTCTTCTAGATTCAGATGATTGAGGGTGTGAGGCCGAGTTGCTAGGCGCCCCAAGAAAGGTGACTTTGGCCGGAAGGTCGCCCGGCAGCTCGCACCTGGGCAGGTTTGTAAGTTCAATTTCTTAAGTGCAGGAACAAGAGATACAACAGCAGCAGAGGCACCACAGCAAAGCACGACCGCCGTCACAATTCCCAATAGCCAGTCCGAGCCGTAGCAGCTTTAGCAAGATGTACTTTGAAACATTGAAAGCGCGAAGCTGCCATCTCGACATACCATTTCGAGACCGTCGAGACCTCGGGAACGAAACGGCTTACTTAGGTCCTAGCATAGCCGAGCTGCTTAAAGAATGTCAGGCGCGCACAGTTTTGCATTTTGCTCGGGCCTCTCAGTTCGTTCGGACCGGAGGGCGTACTGTGTTCAGGGTCGTTCGGTCCCTGAACCACCGGTAGTGAGATGTTTTGTGGGACAAGTTTGGGGCATTTGCGAAGCCATTGGTGCTCAAAAGAAGAGAGCAACACGGGCTGTCCACGTGCACTCCGTTAGCGAACTTGCCATGCAGCTGTTCTTTGCAGCGTTGGTCTCCGTGGCCGTTGCTGTGTCTGTCAAGGACGGCGGGCCCCCTTCTTGGGGTAGTCGTCTGCAGGCCAAAAGGCACCTGGAACCTGTTCTTCCACAGGCCTATCGAACCCAGAGGTCTACACTCTGAGTCATGTCTCGTCTTTCCGTTGCGTGACACCCACACCCCGCCCTCTAGGTTTCAAGTTTCCTTCCCGAAGGATCGGGTGCCCGGCAACCACATCGCAGCTTTCCATAGCTTCATCGATCAGCACGGCAAGAACTACAAGAAAGGCACGGCCTGCAGGGTGCAAAGGCATACCTGAGCACCCCAGTGCTCGCAGTCCTGTGTGTCATGAGCACCGAGGAGAGAAGGCCATAAGTGCTTCGGGAGGCACACACGAGTACTCCAAGCGCCTAACCATCTTCAGCGATCGCCTCCACCGAGCTGAGGCCAACACTCAAGGGTAAAGGGCCCGGCCATAAGGATTGGATTCTCTTGGAGAGGGCTTCGATTCCTGGCGGAATGCTGCGGGCTTCAGGGAACACAAAAGAGCAGAGCCGAGGTTCCGAGGTTGCTGAAAAAAGGGCTGAGGCAGTGTGTATGTAGGTTCTTACCCGGCAGTGGGTGCAGAAAGGGCTGAGGCAGTTTGGGGTTCAGATCAGTTCTTGTGCACACAAGCCTGTGGATCAGCTAGCAGGGAGGAGAAGAGGCCAGAAACACTTGCCTGCACCCTCCCAGGCCATCAATTCTCGGCCTGGCCGCTTGTGGACGGCTGGCGTCAGTCCGTTGGCAGACCTCACACCGGAGGCACTGAAGGGTTTGGCGACGATGTTCAGCTGTTGCAGCAAATCGGGAGAATTGAAGCAAACTGCAAGAAGACACAGCGTACCCTTGATGGGATGAGGGCATCGCCTGAGTCCTGAGCCTGATGGTCCTATGTAAGCCCGAAGCTGACCATCAAGTAGTGTTGTCGGCTCACCTCCTTGCTAAAGAAAATTCAAGATTGCGTCATATAGTATATAATGTATATCTGTATATACATATATGTTGCACATCTACTGTGCAGCATGTATATATATATATGTATATATATGTATATATATACGTATATATATATATATGTATATATATATATACATATATATATATACATATATATATATATGTGTGTGAGTGTGTGTGTTTTGTCATACAACATTCTTCGATTCATGAAGCAGACATTGTTTGCTGAGTCTTGTTTCTTGATAGAGATAGCATTTACTTGTTCTCGCCAAGTGGTCAGCCAATGAAGTTTGAAATTGGACAGTGCATTTCAGAGAAAATGGTAGTTTGACCACACCCAACCCGGCATTCTACTTTCGAGCACGCACTGGTGGCCAACAACTGACCCTGCGCAAGAAGATGACAGATGCGGTTTTTTCTCGAAAGCCCTCTTTTCATCAACACGATGCCACAGGTCCTCGTAAGATCCCTATGTCATGAAGGCTCTAAGGGCTCAGGGCTTGTTGCCGCGCAGCTTGCCCAGGAGCTCAGCCAGAAGAAGGGATGGGCCGGCTTTGCAAGCCCGACCCGCGGCATGGGTGCCCAAGCAGAATGGGGGCAATGGGGGGTGAGGGTTTTCGAGGGCTCAGAAAAAATTCTTCTTGGGCTCAGCTCTGCGGGCACAGGCTTTGCGGGGGAGGAGTGGTCCAGTGTTCATCGTGCTCATTGTTGTTTCTGTTCCTGCAACTTACGGTGAGTCGAAGTTAAATGCACACCACGCACATCCACCACACCCAATGCAGGATGTGTTACTTGTGTGCGTGCGTGTGTGCGTGTCGTGTGCGCGTGCGCCTGTGTAGAGGGGAAGCCCCTGAAGAGTCACAACATTACACAACCTCTCACAAGCGTGTGATCCAGAGATGGGACCTCGAAGGCCGTGGCACGAGGACCAGCGTCTCGCTCCTCCAATCGACACAGCTCCCGGAACAGCGGCTCAGCATGGCTCAGCATGGCTCAGCTGTTGACTGTTTGGCAGTGAAGAGGTCTCTTTGCGGCTCGGTGGCATCTCACGGCTTCCTGCAAGGCGTGAAGCTAAGGTTTCTGGACTGGACCAATCTGCAGATCATGAAGGGCAAGGCGCGCACCCCTCCGCATGAAGCTATATCAAGCCCAACATAGCAGCCGCACGAACTCCGACAACGTCTTGTAGCGATTTGAGCACGAAGCCCTGGTTACACGCCGCTTGCACATTGTAAAGGGACAGCACGGACAGAACACTGCAGATCTTTGGACGGCGACCCTTTCGCAGTGTTCATCTTTGCTGCTCACCGCATGCCTCCTTGAATGGAGGACCAGGGAGGCTGCGGCTCCTGCTGGGCCGTCACTGCGGCCACAGTTCTGGAGGCAACTGGGTTTTCAGCAGACTCTATCTGTGTGCCGTGCAACGTCGCCGGTCTCCAGTGCATCTCCGGTAGGCCCATCGTGAGATTTACGAGGGCAAGACGGAGCCACTCTCTGCGCAGCAGCTGGTGAACTGCGTGCAGAACCCAAGGAGCGAGATTGACATATATTTTGTTTCTGTGGTACATGAAATGAAGAACGATCGAAACGGCAAATCAATCATGTGCTGGAGCATGTTGTGCTTGTGTGCTTCGCAGCTCACCTAACAAAGGGAGAACAAGAATGACCAACCACCTTGATCTCAAAGACCGGGGTTCTTTGCCGAATGTTGCTTTCGCTTGAAGGAGTTGCGGTGGCTCGGGTGGCTGCAAGGGTGCGACGGTGGAACTGGCAATGGCGTACACCATGAGGCGCCGGGGGCTGACCCAGGGCAGTCCTGTTCTGGGCCCATGCCCCTCACCTTGTGCCACGCAAGCCCTTTGCAACAAAACTTCAAGGACCCTAAGCCAACCCGATCCCTGAACCAGGCATGGCCTCTCCACAGAAGAGAAAGTGCCCTACACAGGAACCGATGAGGAGAGCAAAGTTGCTCTGTTTCTGAGACACAATGAGTCTAAGATGGGGATGAGGCTCAGGCGCACACCAAGGGGACTATTTCGGAGGGGCGTTGTTTGTGTGCGCGCATGTCATGTGGTATGTGTAAAGATGATAAGAACAGCATAGATGTATGTATATATGTATATACGCATTGAACACACACACACACAGATATATATATATATATATATATATATATATCTGTGTGTGTGTGTACGCGTGCATAATGGTTGTCTGCTTGCCTGCGTGCTTGTATTTGTACGTATATGTACATGTTTAAATGTGTTTATATATATTTTATAGATGTCTAACTGTGCCGATACATGAAAATGATATGTGCGACACCTGCATGTAAATACCGATGTGCGTCGTAGCAGCAAGGCTTGCGGCAAAACCATTGCTGCCAGCTTGGAGCACATAGCGCATGCGTGGAATGGTGTTCCCTCTTCTGTTCTGCTGCCTATCCAACCCACTGGCACTCTTGTGGGCAAAGCCGCTACTCATTCGCGGCTGCCGCATTTGACCAAGCCGTAAGCACTGCCACTTGCATAGAAACTGCCCCAGCTCTTATGAGGACTGCCACACCGGAGCAGTCTCGACGCTGCAGCTGTCAGATCAGGACACAACCCAGTCAGCATTTGCACGAGATGCTGAAGTGCTGTGCAGCTTGAACCTTTAGGGTTCACTGGAAACACCAGCTGGAAAGTCTGTCCCTTCGCCTGGGCTAAGTTATCCAACAGCGCAAGAACTGCGAGGATGACTTGGCGGACGCCGGACTGCGCCGGGCCGAGGCCAATCAGCACACACGATGACTACAACTGCAGAGCTTTGCAAGCAGTTCAGCTTTGAGGGCTCGAAGGTGATCCAAGGTGTCGGTTTTTCCATAACCCGCAAGAAGACAGGCTCACCCGTGTGGTGTTCCACACTGTATTTGCAACACCTTGCACAAACCAGCCTGCCTTTTGTGACTAAACCTGCCACGCCTCTTCAGCTGCAAGACAGGAGCATAGATGCCTACACAGCATTCTCCTTGAAAAGCGAAGCCGAGAGCGAACACAGCACAACGAAAGCAGCATGCCAGGGAGATTCTCAAGGCTTCATGAGCCTTGGGATTCGCGGATGGGAGAAGCTTCCAGAGAACGAGCCCTGTCTTGCATTTCGTGGCAGTGAGCGGCCGATGATGAGCAGGCTTTGGCTTTCAAGGTTGGGTTGCACACTTAGGGGGCTTAGAGAGCCTTGTGCCTGCAACATCCATTGTCTTCGCACCCATGGAAAGCCTGTTCCTTGCAGCTGCCCAGCAGCCACACACAATGATGGAGCTGAGGAGTACTTGCCTCTGATGCGTGCATTATACCATCACGGGCCGGTGGCTGTTTCCGTGAGCGCCAGCAGCTGGGACCTCTACATGATGCTGGGCTCAGAAGCAGCAAGATTCTTCCCTATGCTTAAGCTGCCTCTTTTTGGGGGCTCTCCTGTGGTGTTTCACCCTGCGGTCTGCCGCTGCCCAGCCTCGACTCGCCTCGAAAAGATTTCTAAAGGATCGCATGCTTCATGGACAGAAAAACCACGGCAAATTCTCCACCCTTGCGGCCTGCTGTTCCCGAGGAATGGTATCTTTGATTATTGCGACAAGAATGCCATCATCGATCATGCAGTGGTCCTTGTCGGCTATGGACGAGATCAGCAGGTGGGAAAGAAGTGCCCAGCCTTGAAGATCAGGAGAGCAGTCACTAGTCACGAGCAGCGAGTCAGAAGCCCAGAGCGAGATATTGAAAGGTGATCTGTGGCTGAACGCAGCTTGTTTTTTTTTTACACTTTCACATTGTGCTGGTATAAAGAGTAGGCTGCCACAGGCTCGAAGACGGCCTTTTACGGCTCTGAAGCCCCAACAAGCACGTCCAGGTACTGGACGATTCTGAATTCCTGGGGCCAGAACTTCGGGGAAGAAGGTGCGCCGGAAAGGAGAGTTCCTTCGGGAACCGGAGTAGACATGGGCAAGCGATGCGTGCTGACATCATTTGTCTAAGGTGCTGGTGCTTAGTTCGGAGCATGGCTGTATGAGTGCTCGCCGAGAGGGACGATGGCCTCTGATCCCTCTCGGAGTTAAAGTGGTAAACTTTGTAAACATCAAAATCAAAGCCTACACAACGGAGCAAGGCCTTGTTGAGCAAGCTTCGAGAGCTCTGCTGGTCAGGTAAGATCCGGCTGCTGAGGGATGACAAGGAGGAGGCTTTGAAGTCCTCCAAACCCTCAAAAGGCTGCCTTCGTTTCTTGGCACCGAGCCAGGAAAACTGGTGCGGCGTCGACAGCCAGCCCGAGCTGGGCACCGGCTGCGTTGGGGGCCCATCTGCTGCAACTCAGCTGCATTAAGTGGATGACTACGTAAAGCGTCCTCATCCTCTAGCTGCGTTGGCTCCTCACTGTTCGTATCGGCGTCGCCATGGGAGCTTTTGTCGCGAGCACGAGCTGAATCAGGTCCGGGTTTGTGGCATGTGCGGCATCCTCTATGACACGGTGGTGCCTCACTTCAGGCAGGGGGAACCTGAAGTCAGAGCGCCCTCGGCTTCAGGTCAACATACAGTTGCTATCGCATGCGATTCCACGCAGCATCATCAGTGTCAAGGTTCCAGACACATGTTGAAAATCCGACTCTGGGGCTCGTAAGAAGGTATGCTTTGTGTAATCTCTCCTCACTTAAAGCTGCTGGATTCGGGTCTCATCCTTGAATTTAGCTCCTTTCGACACCCACTCTGCCCTCAGACTTGTTCTTCCCGTGTCCAGAAACAGCACCAGGCACAGGAACAGCAGCAGCAGCGTGATCAGCTGAGCAGCTTTCCAGCCTCAAGGAGACTTGGTCACATTGGACCATGGAAACCGAAAACTTGGAGCCATGAGCAAGGAGCATTTTTCAGTGGAGAAGGGGTTTAGTGGAGGATCCTTGTACCCCAAGGTGTGGCTTCTCTTCAACTTCCAGTCTCATGACTCGAACCGTTACGTTGACACGACGCCCGAGTCATGTTTTTAGCCTGGAGACCGGTAGAGTTTGAAAGTTTCTTCTTGGCTCCCTGAAGGGGTGTCCAAGATGAAGGTTTGTGGACGACAAGACCATCAGAACACAGCGCCAAAGCCTTCCTTTGGCAAGTTCAAAAAGTGCTTTACGGCGCCCACAAGCCCCGGTATTGTTTTAAGGGCCGCAGGTCCGAACTTTAACGCCCCTCCGGTTTTGCTGCAGAAGGACATGCCAGTGATGGTAAGCCTTGGGAAAGCCCCATCTTGGCCAGTGCCCTTGCAGGTTGTAGGGCATTCTAGGGCATTCTAGGGGTCAGGTCTTGGAGGGTTGAGTCTGAGGGTTGCCCTGAACTCACCAGTTGACTCCCGCATGCTGCGGCACCGTGTTTGAATTTGTACGGTCGTTCGATGTTCCGCTCCTCAGTGTCGATGCTGCATGCGCAATGTGGTGGCTGAAATGCTGAGTCTGAGTCCAGGCGCTTACTTGCTGACATGGTTTAGGATATGGATGTGAGAGCCGCATCGGCCACCCCGCATCGCAAAACACATCCCCACCACCCCAACTGCAAGCCTAGGGAAGACCTACAAATCTCACATAGCATGTCTCTAAGCACAGGAGCCTGCCGGAGGGATTGAGTGTTTGTTTGCACTCCTTTCCACCGCGAAGGAGGGTGAAACAGGCAGTGCCCGATAGAAAAGGCGCTATGTCATAGCATGCAGCGTAAGGGTCCCGGGCCCGGAACGTGGGGTTTCGGTGAATTCGAACAACGTTTAAAGGGTGTCCAAGGTGACCTTAGGAAGGATGGCTTTGTGTGGCTGCACCGCTTGTGGATGTAGACGTGAATCTTGGGCTGAGCGCGATGCTGTGCCGTCAAATCCTGAATCGCAGCGTGCGAAGTCCGAAATAATTAGGACCTGGCCTGGCCTTTGACTAGACTGGCGCTTTGTGGATGCTGCATGTTTGGTTCCTTTCTTTGCTGAAGCTCCCCTCCGAAACTCTACGCCTTGACCTACCTTGCCTTGTGCAAGAGTGAGAGCGCGGCATGGAGACCAAAACCAGCTTAGGCATTCAAGGCAGATCCTCGACTCGACGTGGTCCGACACCAGACGTCCCGATTCCAGAGTGCGACTCGGACTTGGCAACTTGGGCCCACGGCATGGAGTTCCCCAAGACGGTTGTTCGGGGCCCCTCTGAGATTGGAACACTGTCACAGCCGAGGCCATGGAAGAGGAGCGAGCCGCCAAGCGCATGCGACGTTTGCATGAGCTGGAGGCAACTGGCCCAAATGTAGAGACAAGCTGCAAACTGGAGTCGCGCAAACGCAGGTACTCACGGTCTGGTTCGTGTGCTGAGATCTCAAAAGGGCACTTCCCCGTTGAGGGCTGCCGTAGGACCGGGCTCAGTGGGTGAAACCTGCGGCCCCCGCCACGACTGCACAGGCAATGGATGCTGCGCAAGAGAAGATGGAAGAAATGAAGAGCATGAAGGCCTACCTTTGCCGTTGTTTGGGTGAGCCCACAGATGGCTACGTGACCGAAAAATGAACTACTCATGGTGTCGGGCTTGCGTTTCTGCAGCTGCAGTGTCTGCAGCTTTCTCCTCCTCGCAGGTCCATGCCTGGAAATGCGCGACTCTTGGGCAGCACCACCGCCGAAACCGGTATTACACAAGCCAGTGAGAGCGATAGAGAAGTGCCCGCAGGCACAGCAGCACTGTCATGTCACGCTTGCTTCGGACCCATAGCACGGATCCACACGGACCACTGTTCTTGCGAAGCCTCACCATCTTAGTCGTGGGGAAGTCGAAGCGTGTGGAACTTTGCATGTGAATCGACACATGCCCAAATCAATTCCTTCCTTCGGAATTCCCACAATCTTCACTCGGACCCAGCTTCTCCCCACAGATCTGCAGAGAAGAGTGGTTTTCGTACACAAGCCCGAGCTGACAATAGCGCCACGACGCTTCACAGCCCATGAGCCTATGCAAGCAATCACTTCGTGTCAAGCCCAAGTTTTCACACCTAGTGACCTAGTGCGAGCTTCCCTTCAAGCATGATGCATCCCACACCTCACACATCTTCACACCCTAGGGTTTGGAGGGGATTCAACAAGAAGACTGAGCCTTCTCTCTCTCTCGAACCTACTTTCCCCTCCCGCGATACGGGATGTTGAGATGTGTTGAGAAAAGAACACCAAAGTCCGAACGCGGGCGCTGCGAGCCGCGGCAAACTCTCAGCCTCTCAGCATCGGTCGGGAGCCGGGCTCCCCCAACCCTGGTCTCTCCGACCGTGCTTTGGGAAGCCACCCGACAGGGCTGATCTCTAGAGGACAGACAGCACGACATTGAACAGATTAGGTGGTGTGTGTCAATGTGAAACTGCTTGCCTGAAGCCAAAGAAACCCCCTGACAAGCAACTTGTCCGTGCCTTGAAGTAAGGAACTGCTTCTCCACTTTTGAGTCTCCTGAGCAGCTGAAAAGCTGCCAGGCACAGAAGAGCTTTCGCGCTTGTGCTGCTTCAGGTTGAGTTTATATTAGAGGGCCTGAAAGGTTGAGAGCTTGAAGCTCATTTCTGTGTGACCAGGAGAAGGGGCACAAGGTCGTGGAGAAGGATGCGATCTGGCTTTTGCCTCACACATGCAAGTCAAGCAACCAAGCAACCACCAGCAGATGTTCTTTACCAAAAGGAGGTGAAGAGCTAAAGCGTCTCTGGAGCCCATGCCTTCCTTGAAGTGAGATCCAATGCAAGACTTTCAGCCAAAGTTCTTTCTGACAGCTTCGTTGTACCTTTTCCCATATTTTTGACTGGATCTCAGCATTGAAGGATGACTTGTCTATGTGCAGAAGCGTCGGAGCACCGGAGCCACCCAACTCTGAAAGCTGAATGTGCATGCCTAGACCTCGAGAGGATTTTTGAGGTTCAAAGGTGCCAGGGCCCCCCCCGAAAGGCAACTCGTTTCATCATTTTCACATCATCCAGGAGGCGACGAAGACTCGCTGGGAGTGCGGCCACTGTCGCCACAGCGAGGCCTGTGAGCGTGCAAGGATGGGCGAAACAGGTCCCAGGTAGTCACTGGTTTTTGTCATACAAACTAGATCTCCTGCAGTTTAGGCATAGCGGCGTATATATGCTGGGTGCAGGATTCAGGGTACCTGCAGCTAGGCCTTTGACCGACAGATGAGCATGGTTGCAGTTGCCAAGGGCTTCTTGATGCTCACCTGACCCCATGGGAAGCACAGTCGGGAATTGCATAGAGGCAGTGCTGGATCGTCAGCTGCCTTCTTGCTGTCGCAGCTGCAATGGCCAGAACTGGAAACAGGCCTTCGTTGCAAGGGCTTCATGGGGACGCAGGGAGAGTTAGGGGCGAACCCTTGCTATCTTGCAGTCCAGAAAGCCCGCCAAGCAGCACGATGTCCTCATCACCTGCAATTCCCTCGAGCCCCTGTTATGTCGGTTCTGAGTGTTGGTGGGGGTTAAACTCGGGGATGCCCCAAAAAAGAGAGACGGAACCCCTCCACCCTTTCCAGTGTTTCGATTGATTTATCGTTTGTGGTTTCTTGTGCCCCGTAACCTCGTTAACTAGGAATGGTGTTGCATCCCGGCCTTCTTGATCTGGAAGCTACTGCGAAGACACTCACTTTTCACAAGCAATTTCCCGTTCACCCCTGTTGCTATGATATCAGTTTCCGCCATCAATTCCCGACTTCTTCTCCCTTCAATGCAATGCCAAAACCTGAACACTCAACCCGAACACCCCGCACCATGGACCCGACCCGAACTCTGATGGCCACTCTTTCCCCTAACAGGTCTCCCTACGGAAAGTTCGGCGTGCCGCGCCCATGGAGCGGGACCTGCTGTTGCCGCGGGGCGAAGAGCCACACGGCATTCCACCAAAGCGGTCCGCATATTTAGGGCAGGTTTAGGGCCCTAACAGGCAGTAGGGCATAGAGCCTCAGGCAGGTTGCAGGAGTTCATGGTTCACTGGCCCACGGATTATGACCTTGGACCTGGGTGCTGCCTGCTTGCCGCTGTTCACCGCGAGATTCCGGCAAGATTCCGGCAGTCTCTGCCCAAGCCGAGGTTGCCATTCCTGAACTCTATTCACATTCCAGAGCCTCGCTCAGCATTCGAAATTTCCACAAAACGTGGATGACACATGCAGACACCTCATGAGATCACGAAGATCACAAAAGGCTACGGTAGAGAATAAATCCGCCCACAGCGTGCAGTCTTGCCTGCCTAGTCGTAGGTGTGAAGATCGAAAGCCTTGTTTGCCTGAGGATTTGCAGTCGCAAGCTCCACTGAAGCAAGTGCGTGAGGCGCAGGACGATTATGAAGGGCTTTAAGCTGGCCGGTCACGAAGAAGAAGGTTGCTACTGGACGGGGGGAAGGCGGCGTGCCATCCCGGTCAAGTAATTCAGAAGGCGCAGAGAGTGATGAGCTGCTCAGCATAGGGCAAAGCTTTGACATGATGCCGAGAGACGCTAGAGTCGCTAGAGGCACCCTGGGTTTTCTGAAGCTTTGCTGTCAAGCTGTCAACTCGATGCTCAAGGGGACCTGACTGTCCAAAGACACAGGAAACCGCAGAGCTCGCACTTGCAGGCCCCCGTGACCACGATTGCCCCCATCTTGTTTGCCCCAGATCAGATTGCAATGAGAGTCCTATTTGCTGTGCTTTAAACCTCCAGACTCCAAACTAGAAAGTCCTTAGGTCTCAAATAGCTGCCACGAGATTGCTGAAGGCCTAGCGAACGCGAGAACTCTCAAAGGGGTGCAGAAACCAGTGCTGCTTTGGAATGGTGTCTCGAGGGGAAATCGAGACCGGCTCCGCCACAGCGAGAAACCAAAAGCGAGGGCCATGACAACTGGGCCGAAGTTGATTGTTGGAAAGCCGAGGCTCTGCAGGAGTTTTAACAAACCTTTGTTGGCAACTTAGCCGCCCTCCTTACCAAGGTCAGAAGTACGCCGCTACCTTGAAGCCTGGGAGAAGCGCATGAGGCTGAAGTAGCCCGCACGTCAACTGTGCTGGGCCCTAGGCGTAGTTAGGACCTTTGATCTACACGAGAGCATGCAAAAAAATACATCGCGGTCACCTGCACGCATTCGCAAAAGGACATCCCAAACCCTTCTGTGCCACGACCTGAACCCCTTCTGAGCCACGACCTGCTGCAGCTGCGACACTTTGGCCGTTCGCAACTAGGGTGCCTCTTGCCATGTGACTGTGACTTGTCTCGTTGTATCCCTCCCTGCCTTTCTGTGTCTATGTCTCTCACTCACTCTCCCCCGTTCCCTTTCCCTGCCTTCTCTCAGTCAGCCCACCTTAATGAAGCATGGGAGCAGCGCTCGTTGCACAAGATAGCACGGTCGAGACGCAGTGCTACGAAAGATGTGCACGGCAAGCTGCACAATTGACGCTCATGTCGATTGACTTCATTTGTGGCAAAGTATCAGGCTCTGAGCTTCACGTACCAGGGAGGCCACGAGTTTAGTTCAATCCTGATGTCCTCGGCACCGGATGGCACGAAGGTGTTACCCTTAGCGATGCAATCGTGCCCATCCCAACTCAGAGCAGTGTGGACCAAGGAGTTTCTGTACCGAGCTGCAGGACGGTCGCAGGCCAGCTGCATTTTTCATTTCCAGAAGCGTTTCATCTGAAACTCAGTCAGACGCACCTGACTTGGTAGGCAGATTCTCACTGGAAGACCCAGCTGTGCAAGAATCATTTTCAAGGCCGTTGTGCGTTTGGAGATCGTTGCAATTACGCCCACGGCCTTGACGAACAGTTGGAGCCACCCGGATACAAGGCGCCAATTGCTGACATGTCTCGCGGGGTGGTTTCTGTTGCAGGACAGAGAGGCCCAGAAGAGCCGTTTCCGGGTGGTGATTGAAAATTGGAGCACATGCTCTTCCGCGTGTTGCTTGTCAGTCTCCCCTGGTGCATTTTGACAGTTGAGATACGGTTCTCCAAGACCCTGCCAGGCGATTCTGAAGAGAAGGGCCTGCGAACGCTTTCTCACGGGCTTTTGCCAACATGGGAAATATTGCAAGTTTATTCATGGCGAGGAAGAATTCGCCAAGGACAGGCGTGAGTAGATTACAGATAGCAGACGCTAGATTTACCAAGCCCCAGCAGGCAGCTATGGAGGTTGCAGAAGGTTGTATCACGACTTTCTGGGCGGTTTGCTGTAGCCAGAGCAGGCCAATCCTGCTTCGACCGTCTGCTGTGCTGTTTCGGGCGTCGGCACACACGCACGTATATATATATATATAGGTATATGTATGCAAGCGCTTGTGCCTATATTTTGTATTTGCATTTTCATTGTACTTATTTTGGATTTGTTTTCATGCTTCTTGCCAAGATCGAGGGAAAGTCCTGAGCCAGAGGAAGAGACACGTAAGGCGGCCTCGCGGAGATTGCTTGGCGCCTCCGAGGTTGCTGGGGGTCTGGCTTTTCTTGCATTTGCCCGTAGCCATTGTTTTCTGTATGGCAGGATGTCGAGCCGCAGACCGTCCACGTCGAGGCAGTCAGTGGTACCGTAGTGGAGCCTAGCAGAATTTAGGGTCTGAGGAAGAGAAATTGGAAGAACTCTGTGCCGGCTCAAATACGATCGGGTATGCTGGACTTGGAAGAAGTCTGAACACTCCCTACGAAAACGATACCGTGCTTGACGCACTTGTATCTATAGATGGTCGCTTGTCTCCTTCATCATTCTCCCCTCTCACCTCTAGTAGCACATTGAAGAACAATAGATCCAAGAGACGTGAGGCTGGCGTTGGTGAGTCAGATCTCCCAGTGCCAAGCAGCTCGGGGTGCATTCCAGTGCAGCTGAGGAATGTTGAGCCTGCAGGGCGTGCACCTATAAAGAACTCTCGTAGTAGTAGTGACTGCAGTGTGCGCGCGCAGGTCATGCTGCATCCTTTCCCGACGCTGAGAATGCCGTTGACTCACGAGTGCTGGACATTGAGGAAGGTCTGCTTGTGCAGCTGGGCGCCAGCGACATCGCAGTGTTGCATGATGAGGTTCTTCTGGTCGCAGCAAAGCCCGTATTCAATCCACACGCCTTGGAGGTCGAGATTCTCAACAGGGACCAGGCACTTCGTCTGCCCGAGAAGGCCGTCGTGCTAAGCCCCATCCTCGAGCTCCGCCCTCACAATGTGCGCTTCGAGGAGCCCGTGTTGCTGATCTTTCCGGTTTGCGTCGGTTCCACGAAGGCCTGGCGTTCTCTGGAAGGTGGCGGCTGGGAAGAGCTTCGAGATGTCGGCTTTCTGGCTGGCCATGTGGTCCTTCGCTTGGATCATTTCTGTCAGGTGTTTGTGGGAACCGATGAGCCACCAAAGGCCCAAATCAAGATATCTTGCTACATGAATGATGGTCTTGACCACATCTGGGCGGCCAAATGGGCCATCACGCAAACGGGCTGTTGCAGATGCAAGCAGATGTTGGCCGATTGCTTCAGAGATGAGGAAGTGCTGCAAGATTACAAGCTTTGCCAGTGGACGGTTCCTGCCGGAACGTTTGCCCAGGGCGACAGTCTGAAGATCTCGTGGCCGGATTGCCCGGACTATACAGACCCAGAGCCCGGCAACGTCAACTTCGAGCGCTTTCCACTTGTAGCTCCCATGCCTTGGTTGGGGCAGCAGCCAAGTGTCGAGCTCCGGATCGAAGATGCTAAAGTCTACTTTCGCAAGTTCTGTGCCTTGGCACTCTTTAGTTGCAGAAGCGCTGCCAAGTGCCCCGCCCCCATCATTCCTCCCAAGTTGTAGACGTCTTCCAGGGCCGGCTGTCCGGCACAGAGATGGTATCTCCTTTTGCCGCATAAGAGATGCAGCTCAGGTTTGGTAGATGCCAGCGTTCGTGGACTAGACCATTCAGTGGAGAAGCAGGTCTCTGAAGTGTACCTGGTGCACGCAACAGCACTGATTTGTGAATGCATGCAGTCTCTGGGCAGTTTAGTTAGTGCCGCGGTTGATGGTCAGCAGAATCACTATCGCAGGTATGTCACCGGAAACAGCAAAAGCAACGTTGAGGCACTGCCAGTAGGGAAGTCCTTCAAGTTGGCACTGCGATGTTCGTCTTTGTAGCTTTGCATGCCGGAGGTCGGAACTCACAGTGGGAAATCTGGCCGTGCAGTTTCTTTCACGCCTGCAGGTGGGATTTAGGGGATTTCCGGCATGCGACATCTTGTCTGGTTGTCGAGACTTATGCCGCAGTTCCAATCACGACCTGTACTTTCGGTTTGTGTCGACTTAGTTGTATCGAAGGCCAACTTGGGGATGTGCCAGTCTCCACGCGTGATCTCGTGGCTCGCGCCACTGAGAATGCAAAACCTCATGAATGACAAGCCAGCCAATCATGTCTGCATATTCAAGCTGCTCGGCAGAGTGTTCGCTGTCAAGGTCAAGGCCCCAACTGAGCTGTCTAGCTCGCGGCCATTCATCCGGAAGGTGCGTGGCAAGGAAACAAGTACGATCGTCAAGATCAGCGCTCAGGCCCCCAGATCTTGCTCATCCGGGGCATGCAACCGCACGATTGTCCAAGAAGGGTGCCATCGCTCGTTGACATGCCGCTTTCTTGTGGCGTACCACAGTTGGCCGCGGTGTTTTGGGGGCGGGGAAGGAGTGGGGAACGTCATTCATGTTGCGTCCATGCCCCAGTCGCCAAAGTCACTGGCATTTACTGCGTTTTGGCCTCTTTGTCATTTGTGCATACTGCGCAAAGATGTGAAAGAAGACACGTTGTCAAAAGCGTCCATGCCTTTGGTGACCATGTCCCGAGCACAGTATTTACAGCGTTTTGGCCTCTTTGTACAGCATACTGTGCAAGGATGTGGAACAAGACACGTTGTCACAAGCGTCCATGTCTTTGGCGACCATGCCCAGAACATGGTATTTGCAGCGTTTTGTCTTCTTTGTACAACATACTGTACTTGTGCAAGGATGTGGAACAAGACGCTTTGTCACAAGCCTCCATGCCCTTGGCAACCATGCCCAAAACACTGGTATCTACAGCGTTTTGCGACTGAGTTCAGCGACCTGCTGAAAGAAACGATGCGCCTCATCACTGTGTTGTTCCAAGGTTTGGGTGTTTGTAATTTCCAAGTAGTTTTATCCGTGGTTTTTGGGTCACGAGTTACGTCCTCAAATCCTCCAAATATGTGAAAACACTGGCTGTCGTGAGTTTAGACGCACTCCTTCTAGACATTGAACCGTGCACGAACCAACACGGCCAACTGTGGCCCGTAGACCTTGTAGTTGCCACCAAAACCGGGTATTCGACGCCAAGCTCTGGTACTTTTGACATGGTGCAGGTGGAACATGTAAGCCACAGGGCTGTTCTCATTGTGCTTGTCACGTGGACTATAGCTGGGGTCCCCAAGGGTATGTATGACCTTTGAGGGGCTCCTCATCATGAGTTTCTGACATCATGTCGCAGGCTTCCACAAGCATCCCGGACGGATCAACTGCCCGACCAGCCTTTTTCAGCCTGCGCTTCGACAACAGCCCTGCTTTCCAAATGGCCAAAAGCATCTACAGACTCTTGTCTTCATACAACTACAAGGTGCGGTTTGTCGAGGCCGGATATGGAGACGATTTTGGTGAGATGGTCAGGGAGTACCTCTATGAGATCAAGAACGGCGGAGGGGTCATTCTTGCGGTGTGCACACGGCGGTATGGTGAGAAGACCGAATCCAAGTTCTCGACGTTTGATGAACTTAGTTATGCGGACTCTCATGGGGTCAAGGTTGTCCCGCTGAAAATGGAAAGCCCTTATCCTCCAACACCTCCAGGCGATCCTGCCAAGGCACTCATTGACAAGGTACTGAAACCGTCCGTAGCCTATTTGGATTGCCTCGGCAAGTCCGAAGAGGACATCGCTTTGAAAGTTGCGAGACTGCTGCTGAGCAATTGAGGGATCTTCTTGGGCGAAGCCAACTTGTTCGTCATTGGCAGGTATGCTGCGCTTGGCAACGTTAGTTGCATGGAATGTCGTTTAGACCTCGGCAGGACTCAGAGGCAGGACCGAGAGTCAATGACAGATGCGCCACAAAAAGGCCCCGAAGCTCCGCCTTGATTGAGAGCGGTTCACAGCTGGTTCACAGCTGGCTCCATCTGTTTCAACCGTTGAAATCAATCCCGGCCTTTTGAGAGGCTCAGAGCGTCCAAACTTGAGTCGAGGTAGATTGTGCCGAACGCATCTGCTCGTGCAAGATGCCTGAAGTTGCCACCCGCAAGCGCCGCCCGGAGCATGACGCGCCAGCGGAGGAGCCACGCAAGCGCCCCCGAGACGCGGAATGGCGCGGGAATGCCGAGCGCCAGCGTTGCTGCCTCAGACGGCAACAATTGGAAATTCTACCCGCTGGGGATGGGGAAGGTCTTCATGAACACTAAAGAATGAACAAGCGAATGCAGTGTGAGGGTTTGACTGGCTGCTTGTCGCAAGGCGAGCGTGGTGAAGATCGTGGCGAGCTGCCCATCATGAGGAAGTACTTGGAGCAGATCCGGAGGGGGCAGAAGACGGTGGAGGGGCGCATCAACAGTGGTCAGTTCCGGCGGTACCGTGAGGGTGACATGGTGACGTTCATCAACCAGAACCAGCGTGTGCCGTGCCGCATCACGGGCATCCAGGTCTACTGGTCCTTCAAAGAGATGCTCGAGGGCGAAGGTGTCGGCAATTGCCTGGCAGACGTGTCTGACGTTGACGTGGGAGTCGACATCTACCATCGCATCCCCAGCTTCGAGCAGAGGGCACGGCAGTCGGGCGTCCTCGCGATCCGCTTGCAGAAGATGTGACCGTGGCCTGGCATGAGATGGGGGGGAAGCCGGTGCCAGGCGCGGAGAACATCGGGCTTGCACCTGACCTCCATGCGAAGCAAGGATCCGAAAGGTGCGACATGAAAGGTTGCAGCCTGCAGCTTCCCTCGGCAGGACTTTCGCGCAGGACCGAGGCCAACATCCTTGTGCACCGCAGCCATAAAAAGTTGCAATGACTGGGGGCAGCTGTGAGTCTTGAGTCTTGCAAAGTTTGCAAGCTGGCATTGTCGTTGCACGTCGTTTTGCAAACGAGCCACAAATGTTCTGCTGGCTCATGCTTTGCAGGATCAGGTCACAAGCAGCGCTCGCCTGCCCAGCCCGGGTAGCGCTCCCCGCACCTTAAGAAGAAGGCGCCGTGCAATGCCAGCGGCCGTTGTGGCACCATCTGCGCCCGCGCCGAGCCTTGCTCACCTTGCCCGCTTTGCCCTCGGACACGAGTCACTTGCGATATGTCTTGTGATGCTTCGATGTTGATGTTGGTGCTCCTTGTTTTGTTTTGCTGTTTGCTGAGGCCAGGCGGCGGCCGAGTGGGAGCGCGAGGTCGAATCCCCGTACTTCGTCCGCGTTGGAGCCCGGCACGCCAGCGTGGAGGAGGACAAGCGCTCCTTGCGGGAGGCTTTTGAGCGGGTGATCCAGCCGATCTACGGCGACCAGAGGAAGGCTCTGCATCAGATCTTCCAAGATGGAGACAGGGAGGCCCGCTTGCTGAAGCACGGGGGCCGCAGCGTGGGTGTCCTTGTGTTCAAGAACTACCCCGTGACAGAGGACTGGGAGAAGATGTGTGCCGTCCATGACAGCTTGGAGATCAAGAGCTTGTTTGTAGTCGACCCTGAGAAAGACTCGGGGAAGGGATACGGCAAGCTCCTGCTGGCAGAGGCGAAGGCTGCTTGCTCTGAGCTCGGGCTGGAGCGCATGCATGTGACCGTCAATGACCACGCCAAGGGAAGCAAGGGCTTCCTCCTCCATGGCGGCTTCCAGGAGGCTGGCAGGGCCGCCGTGAGGCACACGCAGATGGCCAGCGTGGAGACCTTGTTGGTCTGGGAGTCGTGAGACGTGAGAGGGGGCATTGATCCCTATGCTGTCCCCATGTACAGGATGCACGCCCCCAATTCAGGATCCCCCTGGATCCACGTTGCGCCGCATCTTGTCGTGGCTGAACCGCCACGCATGTCTGGCAGGTCAAGTTTTAAGTGGCGCTGCAAGGCGGACCCACTGTATGGACCTCGGCAGGACTCGCGCAGGACCGAGAGCATCGCCCATGGCAAAGATGTCCTACACATAAAGAGTGGCGACTCGTTGAGGCTAGCATGGCAAGCTATAACTTGCTGCCACGCTGCACTGCTCGCTAGGCTGAAACTTGTGTGAGTGGCTCAAAAGCTCCAGGTCTGAGTGACATCTTCATCAATCAGGCCCTGTCTGCGCCTCACTGCGCGGGCCCCATGGCTGAAATTGCCACCCGCAAGCGCCGCCCGGAGCATGACGCGCCAGCGGAGGAGCCACGCAAGCGCCCCCGAGACGCGGAATGGCGCGGGAATGCCGAGCGCCAGCGTTGCTGCCTCAGACGGCAACAATTGGAAATTCTACCCGCTGGGGATGGGGAAGGTCTTCATGAACACTAAAGAATGAACAAGCGAATGCAGTGTGAGGGTTTGACTGGCTGCTTGTCGCAAGGCGAGCGTGGTGAAGATCGTGGCGAGCTGCCCATCATGAGGAAGTACTTGGAGCAGATCCGGAGGGGGCAGAAGACGGTGGAGGGGCGCATCAACAGTGGTCAGTTCCGGCGGTACCGTGAGGGTGACATGGTGACGTTCATCAACCAGAACCAGCGTGTGCCGTGCCGCATCACGGGCATCCAGGTCTACTGGTCCTTCAAAGAGATGCTTGAGGGCGAAGGTGTCGGCAATTGCCTGGCAGACGTGTCTGACGTTGACGTGGGAGTCGACATCTACCATCGCATCCCCAGCTTCGAGCAGAGGGCGCGGCAGTCGGGCGTCCTCGCGATCCGCTTGCAGCGGATCGGGAGAATGACTTGAACACTCTTGGGATGAATCCACTGGCTTGAATCTACAGGTCAGCCTTCTCGGCAGGACATTTAAGCAGGACCGAGGGCAAAGATCCTGTTGCAATGTCGAAAAGATACAGGCGCTGTCTCTGCATGCTTCGCGTCTTCTCAAACGAATGCTGCAGCATGTACAGTTGTTGCCATGTGTGTTTCCGCTGCTGTGCTTTTTCAAAAGGACTGGTCGCTGTGCTGTGGGAAGCGCGGAACCCTGGAACCGTAGATTGGGATTTGGACTACAATGCCCACGATGCTCGGACTGTCGGATGAATGGCCTGCGCTGGGGGCGCGCCGAGCGCAGAGCTGCGCGGCCCAGGCCTCTCCAGCCAAGCCCCCCGCTCATTCGCAGGCTTGGGGGCCCTCGCTAACCCAGGGATCCCGGTTGCCCTCTGCCCGCTCACCCTCGGCCCACTCCGCCCACTCGGCCCGGTTGGCTGAGAGAACGGGGCCCTGGCACACGCAAGCACTGCGGGTTCGAGGAACTAAGCCGCCCTCCAGCGGCAACTCCCGGTTTTTCATTCTGTGCACGAACAAGGAGCACCTGGACAACGTTGCATTTGCAGCCTCGGGCTTCGGGAGGCACTATGGGATCTGGACGTCTTCCAACAGGACGAACGAGGCCCTTGCCAAGGCCTTCAGGCAGACTGAGCACATCTTCTTGTTCGTGCTGTGCGGGGATTTCCGGCTCGTCGGTCGCATGGCCAGCCTTCCGGACGAGGAGCACGGCACCTCCAGGCTCTGGCCGAAGCATGTGGAAGGCGCAAGTCGAAGAAACAAGCTGTCGGGCTTTCGAGCGTCTTCCCCTCACCCCTAGAACACTAAAATATTTGTAGCAGTTCATTGTAAACGCCTGCTGCGGGCATGTCCTTGGTGATGGCTACAGCACTGAGAGAAGTCGTTCTGGGCTGCCCTCAGGACGATCAACCTTGAACTTCCGAGTCGACTGGCTGAAGCAGTGCCTCGTGAACCCCAGGGCTGTCAGAGATCTCCCCAAGCAGCTTGGACATGGCCTGGAGTTGGATCCTCAAGTTGGATGGAAAGCCTTGCAGCAAATCATGGTGTTGAATGATGTGCCCCACGTCTACACCCCCCCGCCTGAGAACCGAGCCAGTCAGCGTCCACGCCGACGTGAACAGGTGGAGAATGACGCAGCTGCCGCAAGGTGGAAGACGATGGCTTGGGGTTCGTTGGGCCCGGCGAGGCTCTGGCTTCTGAATCTTTGCCAGCAAATGCCAGATCTGCGGCGCTCAGCGATCGAGATGTTCAGTGATTTGGCTTGTTGGAAGGCCTCCCCGTCTGAGCGGCGCATGGCCCGTCGTAAAGCCCTCACTGCCGGACAAGACCTCGAGAGGATGCAGCTGGCCCTGATCTCTGCGGACAAAGCAATTGCTGACCTGGATCAAGCGTGCCTTGACCTCCGCGTTTCCGTGGGATTTCCATCGGAATCTCCATCTCCATCAAGGGTCGATGACCGAGAGGCTGCTCGAATCAGGGCCCTTGCATGCCTCAATGCCGAGCCCTTAAACGTGAGCATGCTTGAAAACCGATCCCAACTCGTGTCACTGAGCTGTGGCGCCTGACAACCCTCCTCCTGAGAAAAGTGGCAGTACGACTTGCGTGAGGACATGGGTTTTTTCTGTTGCATGCTTCCGTGAGCTGCTTTGAGCTGCCGTGCTGAGGCCTGGATGGAGACATCGTCGAGCTTCGAGAAGGGGCGTGAGAAGGATGGACTCCTGCGTCCGCTCCTGAAAGAGGAGCTGAACATGTTGAAAGGGAACTTGCAGCGCAAGATCCGGCACTTGCAAGAGCTGGACAAGGTGCACGCAGAGCAGTTCTGCGCCGAGTGGGAGGCTGCCATGCGACGGTATCAGGAAGCCCGTGCGATGCTCTGCAAGACAGAGCTGCGTGAAGAGGCTGAGGCTGCGCTGCCTGATCAGGGTATGCAAAGCAAATCGGAGGCAGAGCCGGCAGAGATGACCTTTGCAAGAAAGCGGCTCCAGGAAGATGATGTAAGAATCCTGGCCCTTCGCACCAAGGCGATTAACCTGCAATTGCGCTTCCCTGAACTCAGCCACATGTTGCAGCCCAAGATGATTCCCAGCTTGGTCAACCTTCAGTTCAATGTCGAGGCCGAACTGCCTGGCATCTTGGCTTCGAATCGCACGTTGCAAGACTACGGCGCCGTGACCGAGAGTTCCAGGCGCCCAGGGCAGACGAAAACGAGCTTAACAGAGCTGTATGAACCACCGGTTGCACCCGCTTTGCTCCAAGTGAGAGTGAAACAGAAGAAGCTGAAGAAGGAGCGAGAGAGAGAGAGAGAGAGAGAGAGAGAGAGAGAGAGAGAGAGAGAGAGAGAGAGAGAGAGAGAGAGATAGAGTCTTCTGGTGGGTTAGATAGGATAGAGGGGGGAAGGGGGGATAAAAGCGCCGTGCTCATACGACACGCTTTTCTCCGGGCAACTCGGAGGGTCCCGAATACCGGGCTGGCGCGACGCCAGGGGGCTTGACCCCATGCCCCCAAGAAAGAAAGAAAGAAAGAAAGAGAGAGAGAGAGAGAGAGAGAGAGAGAGAGAGAGAGAGAGAGAGTCAGCGAGCAGTTTTCAGCTTGGTTCAGGCCTGGTGGCTTCATGCGATCAACGTTTGACGGCCGAGCTGTGCTGCTCAAGCGCTTCAACATCGAGACAGAAGCGCCCTTCATCTTGCGGGAGGTCAGTGCCATGCGCAAGCAGGAAGCCCCAGCTTGGCAGTTGCTACATGCGACAGTCTTTGTGTTCTGTGCCCTTCTCTTCATGACTTGCAGTAAAAAGACGAAAGCAGTTCCGAGGTTCAAGCACCCCAACTTGGCAGAGGTTTCCTGCGGATTCTTTGGTGCAAACGCCACATTCTACCTTGAGCTACCCTTCTACGGCGACTCCTTGGCAGAGCGACCCTCAGAATTCATCTGCCAGTGGGGGAAGAAGATCGTTGCTACCTCAGCAGCAGGTCTCGAGCGCCTGCATGCATGCGGCATCATCCACGGCAACATCGGGCCTGGCTGCTTTGCAGTTACAGGCGATGGATCTGCCAGGCTTGTTTTGGACTTCTCCAAGGTGATCCTCCGTCCCGACTGCTGCAAGGCCCCAGAGCTCGGGTCGAAGCTTGGGATCGCCAGCGAGGCCATGGAGGCAGACATCTTCGCTCTTGGTGCGGTTTGGCTCGTGCTGAGTGACAGGCATAAAGCTTTGGACAAGCGCGCCATCGAGATGGCGAAGCGAATGACATGTGCCGAGGCAGACTGTCGGCCAACTGCTGAAATGATCTGCAAGCAGTCAAAGCCTGGCGCGCCGCCATCCTACTGGTACGACCTTCTCTTGACAGACGTGCCTCAGAGCCACCCCGTGGAGGTGCCTTCTTGTGTTGAGGAAGCCCTAAGGGACTATTGCCTTGTGTGCAAGTTTCCCTGTTATGGAGCGGAAGGGCCCCATCACTTCAACGTCAAGGGAATGTGGCGCTTGGAGCACCCGGAATTGTGGAGGGCCTACCAGGACTGCCGGAAGCAGATGCGGCAAGACCACCAAGACACTCGCCACACACCTCCCAGCTCCCAAGTCGCAAACGTCTCCAACCTGGCATCGGATGACCTGAATGAGGCCTGGCTCTGGCATGGCAGTGATGCCCTCAAGGTTGAATCGATCCAGCGAGAAGGCTTCGATGCCAGGCGTGCCAGCATGCAGGGCAAGTTCGGAGCCGGCTGTTATTTCACAAATCAAGTGTGCAAAGCCCGGCAATATGCCCGAGCACCAGGCTGCTCCATTTTCCAGAAGCGTTGCAAGCAGTTCCACTGCGGCTGCAAGCCATCCTCACGCTTCCTCCTCCTTTGCCGCGTCACCTTGGGTTCCGTGTACCGGCTCGGCCCCAATAGTGACATGAGGGGAGTCACACGACCTCCACCAGTTCAGGGCGCGAGACAGTTGAGACATGACTCTTGTGTGGTCGAGCCTTTTCCTGGCACGTCTGGCCAGGGGCAGGTGCATCGAGAGGTCGTCGTGTTCAACGGGCAGCAGATCTACCCAGAGTTTCTCATCGAGATCAGCATTGAGCCAAGCCGGTGATGAGATCGCTAACAGGCTAACAGGTCCAATGGTTCGTGCTACTACCTCAGCACAGCTTCGACCGTCCCAGTTTTCAGCGTGCACAGCCCAAAAAGATTTCCGGCTGCACCAACCTAATTCGCCAGTCATTGCATGAACGCGAATCGGCAGGACTCTTGGCAAGAGCCGAGCATGGCAGACATTGTCAAAGAACGCTGGCTGATGACGATTGTTTTTTCCAGTCAGATGTCTGGAGGCAAACTGGCGTGCATGCATGCATTCTGACCACTTCATCCTGTGGTGTCGACTGCATCGTGGATCAGGTCACAAGCAGCGCTCGCCTGCCCAGCCCGGGTAGCGCTCCCCGCACCTTAAGAAGAAGGCGCCGTGCAATGCCAGCGGCCGTTGTGGCACCATCTGCGCCCGCGCCGAGCCTTGCTCACCTTGCCCGCTTTGCCCTCGGACACGAGTCACTTGCGATATGTCTTGTGATGCTTCGATGTTGATGTTGGTGCTCCTTGTTTTGTTTTGCTGTTTGCTGAGGCCAGGCGGCGGCCGAGTGGGAGCGCGAGGTCGAATCCCCGTACTTCGTCCGCGTTGGAGCCCGGCACGCCAGCGTGGAGGAGGACAAGCGCTCCTTGCGGGAGGCTTTTGAGCGGGTGATCCAGCCGATCTACGGCGACCAGAGGAAGGCTCTGCATCAGATCTTCCAAGATGGAGACAGGGAGGCCCGCTTGCTGAAGCACGGGGGCCGCACCGTGGGTGTCCTTGTGTTCAAGAACTACCCCGTGACAGAGGACTGGGAGAAGATGTGTGCCGTCCATGACAGCTTGGAGATCAAGAGCTTGTTTGTAGTCGACCCTGAGAAAGACTCGGGGAAGGGATACGGCAAGCTCCTGCTGGCAGAGGCGAAGGCTGCTTGCTCTGAGCTCGGGCTGGAGCGCATGCATGTGACCGTCAATGACCACGCCAAGGGAAGCAAGGGCTTCCTCCTCCATGGCGGCTTCCAGGAGGCTGGCAGGGCCGCCGTGAGGCACACGCAGATGGCCAGCGTGGAGACCTTGTTGGTCTGGGAGTCGTGAGACGTGAGAGGGGGCATTGATCCCTATGCTGTCCCCATGTACAGGATGCACGCCCCCAATTCAGGATCCCCCTGGATCCACGTTGCGCCGCATCTTGTCGTGGCTGAACCGCCACGCATGTCTGGCAGGTCAAGTTTTAAGTGGCGCTGCAAGGCGGACCCACTGTATGGACCTCGGCAGGACTCGCGCAGGACCGAGAGCATCGCCCATGGCAAAGATGTCCTACACATAAAGAGTGGCGACTCGTTGAGGCTAGCATGGCAAGCTATAACTTGCTGCCACGCTGCACTGCTCGCTAGGCTGAAACTTGTGTGAGTGGCTCAAAAGCTCCAGGTCTGAGTGACATCTTCATCAATCAGGCCCTGTCTGCACCTCACTGCGCCCCATGGCTGAAATTGCCACCCGCAAGCGCCGCCCGGAGCATGACGCGCCAGCGGAGGAGCCACGCAAGCGCCCTCGAGACGCGGAATGGCGCGGGAATGCCGAGCGCCAGCGTTGCTGCCTCAGACGGCAACGATTGCAAATTCTACCCGCTGGGGATGGGGAAGGTCTTCATGAACACTAAAGAATGAACAAGCGAATGCAGTGTGAGGGTTTGACTGGCTGCTTGTCGCAAGGCGAGCGTGGTGAAGATCGTGGCGAGCTGCCCATCATGAGGAAGTACTTGGAGCAGATCCGGAGGGGGCAGAAGACGGTGGAGGGGCGCATCAACAGTGGTCAGTTCCGGCGGTACCGTGAGGGTGACATGGTGACGTTCATCAACCAGAACCAGCGTGTGCCGTGCCGCATCACGGGCATCCAGGTCTACTGGTCCTTCAAAGAGATGCTTGAGGGCGAAGGTGTCGGCAATTGCCTGGCAGACGTGTCTGATGTTGATGTGGGAGTCGACATCTACCATCGCATCCCCAGCTTCGAGCAGAGGGCACGGCAGTCGGGCATCCTCGCGATTCGCTTGCAGAAGCTGTGACGGTGGCCTGGCATGAGATGGGGGGGAAGCCGGTGCCAGGCGTGGAGAACATCGGGCTTGCACCTGACCTCCATGCGAAGCAAGGATCCGAAAGGTGCGACATGAAAGGTTGCAGCCTGCAGCTTCCCTCGGCAGGACTTTCGCGCAGGACCGAGGCCAACATCCTTGTGCGCCGCAGCCATAAAAAGTTGCAATGACTGGGGGCAGCTGTGAGTCTTGAGTCTTGCAAAGTTTGCAAGCTGGCATTGTCGTTGCACGTCGTTTTGCAAACGAGCCACAAATGTTCTGCTGGCTCATGCTTTGCAGGATCAGGTCACAAGCAGCGCTCGCCTGCCCAGCCCGGGTAGCGCTCCCCGCACCTTAAGAAGAAGGCGCTGTGCAATGCCAGCGGCCGTTGTGGCACCATCTGCGCCCGCGCCGAGCCTTGCTCACCTTGCCCGCTTTGCCCTCGGACACGAGTCACTTGCGATATGTCTTGCGATGCTTCGATGTTGATGTTGGTGCTCCTTGTTTTGTTTTGCTGTTTGCTGAGGCCAGGCGGCGGCCGAGTGGGAGCGCGAGGTCGAATCCCCGTACTTCGTCCGTGTTGGAGCCCGGCACGCCAGCGTGGAGGAGGACAAGCACTCCTTGCAGGAGGCTTTTGAGGCAAAAAGGCTGGGCGTGCCTCATTTGATGCTCCACGCTCGCATTTTTGAGTTCCGCCTTGTTGGGTGTGCCTTAGCCCAAAAAGGTTGGTAGAAAGAGTCTCTGCAGCCCTCCAAAATCTGTAGGGCTCGGAAACTTCTGACCCTACGGCCTCCACAGTCCTCACGACTAAACTGTGCCCGGCATGTCTGGCACTGTTTTCCCTGCAGTCAGAAGTGTCTCCTTCATCTTCGGGGCGGAGGGCGATGGGCCGCAGTTATGGAAGTTCTCTGAGGTTTCGGGCTGTAAGGCTTATAGTGTTGATGGATGTATAACTCTCTCTGGCTTGAGGTACAAGTATACTCGTATAGTTAAATTCCTAATTACTTGTAGTTTGAGTTGAAAAGCCTGGAGCCAGAACCGCGACCTGACGATTTTGCTGCTTGGCCTACAGTGCATGGGACCGACGTCTCCCACACTGGGCTGTACCGGTTCGTTCGGTTCATTGACCTGAGCAGAATCCTGCCACTTTAGCGGCCAGGGTCCGCATCACCACTGTGTTTGCTCTTGGTTCCTGGGTTTTTCAATCTAACTAGATTGTTGTCGAAAAGGCAGAGTACCTGGGTTACCATGGCTGTTTTATCTCTGGAACGCTTGAGTGTAAAAACACTAGTTTCATGCCCGCTGAGACGCTAACATTTTTTAACCGCAAATGGTCACCCACCCTTAACTCCTGAAGGTTCCACTCCTTGGAGAGGCTAGTTGTTGTAAGCCTTTTATAGCACACCCAACAACGTTTACATCTTAACCATCTTGACTCTTGACCTTAAATCCGCGGCGGCCCCCACACCCTAACCTAGCCAGCTCGGCTTTGCGAAGCTTGCCCAGAAGGCTGTCTCATCTAGGTGTCATCTGCGACTGTGCGACGGTTTTCATCACATGAGTCAAACCAAAAGCACAAGAAGACCCTCGAGCGCGCCCGAGGCGTGTCTGTGTGGTGGGACTTGTGGTCAACCGCCATATGACTAAAGCCCACCCTTAGCTGCCATGAGGAGTCCAAGTGGAATGATCAGAAGTCTCAATTTGGTCCTCCTGGAGTGGAGCCGGCAGAAGCCTCAGGAGGCAGCAGCTTCCGCGCGAGCTTCGGCAGCGCATCAGAACTCCTAAGCCTTGCGCCTGTTCATGCTCAATGCTTCCAACTGCCTTGCTACCAGCGGTTTAACTGTTTAACCGTCGAATGTCGGAACCTAAGCACTGGCACACGCATTTCAAGCTGGACTGCGTCCGATGAGCACTGCAGTGCTTATCACGTTCTCGGCATATTATGCGCTAGAGCTTTAGTCTCACAGTTTTGTTCTTATGGCTGTCCACATAACCGTTAACCGTTCACTTTTTCTCTCAAAAGAATTGTAAACGCTTGCGCGCGCCGCCTCGGCAGCCGGGCCGGCCCCAGAAAGGAGGAAAGAGGGTTTCGCAAAAAAAGGGAGGAAGGGCAGAGGGGTAAAGGGGGGGTGGGGGGGAGGTTGGGGGGGGTTTGGGGGGGGGGGGGGGGGGGGGGGTGGGGGGGGGGGGGGGGGGGGGGGGGGGGGGGCGGGGGGGGTGGTGGGGGGGGGGTGGGGGGGGGGGGGTGTGGTGTGGGTGGGTGGGGGTGGGGGGAGGGTGGGGGGGGGGGTGGGGGGGTGGGGGGGGGGGGGGGTGGGGGGTGGGGTGGTAAGGGGGGGGGGGGGGGGGGGGGGGGGGGGGGGTGTTGGGTGGGGGAGGGGGGGGGGTTGTGGTGGGGGGGTGGGAGGGTGGTGGGGGGGGGGGGGGGGTGGGGGGGGGGGGGGGGGGGTGGTTTTTTGGGACTTTCCCTGTAGGGAAGAGCCACCGATAGGCATGACCCTCGCACAGGGCGTCGTGGTTTGGCAGGCTCGTCCAAAGCGATTGGGTGGTATTTTGGGGGGTCCCACAGGGCGGGGGGGGGGGGGGGGGGGGGGGGTGGCGTCAGAAAATTCGTTGGGTTAGGGGGAAGGAGGCCCGATCCGGGTCTGCTTGTTCCAGACGCTTCTCGGCAGGAAGCCGAGGCGAATTCAAGAACTGTCAGGTTTCCACGACGCGGACGATATTGCATGGTTGTTAAACAGATAAACTTTCTTTCATGTAAATTTTTCGTGGTGCCAAATTATCCAATGCACAGCTTTTTGGTTCAGATTCAGCTCGCGGTTGGCATAGAGGCAAATCTTGTCGGTGCATCAATGATTGGTATCACCGTGGAGGGGCTCGATGTTGAGGTACTGGCGGCAGCAATGGGTGGCATCACTGTGGCCGGGCTAGATGCTGAGGTATCGGCTGGGGATGTAGCGGTGGACCCAGAGAAATCGAAAAGCGAAACTGCGGTCAATGTGAAGGGCGACGGTGAGCCAAGAGAAGCCATTGCCTTTTACCCGGCTGAATTGACTGCCACCCCCAATGACATTTTTTATAACAAAGGAGCATGGAAAGTGTGGAGCAATCTGTTTCTAATCATTTCGGTTGGTGGCTCCTATCGGGCAGCGCTTTGGAGTGGTTGGAAAATATCTGCTGCAGTGGCCATAGGAACCACTCTTGTGCTTGGGACGTGGCAGGCGACCTGGCAGATGGCACGGCTAGGAATCTTGGCACTGTTGGCAATGTAGGGATAGGAGGGAATGATAGAGAATCATAGTAATAGCAATTATGGTAATACCCTATTCCTTCATACTTTCCACTAACCAACAATAAGGGATTGGCAATGTTCCTACATGGGCAATGCTGCTTGAATTGACAATGCAGTGGTCGCTGTTTGCAGGTGAGAAGTACTTCCTGGGTCCATTCCAATTACGGTCGAAACTTCTTGCCACACTTTTGGCACCATGGTTCTATGTTGCCTTCCGAGGAAGAAGGGTTTTTGGAATGGGAACTGGCGTGATATTTCGCTTGATGGGCGCCCTGACCCTTTTTCTCGGCAGCTACCTTGCGGCATTGAGGGCATTGCTCCCAACGGAAGATCTCCAGGACATCTTTTATCCAGTGGTTGCGCTCGTGTACAAGATAGTCCTCAACCCTTTGATGCGATTCACTTGGATGTATTTTCCTGGCCGTCGTGATTGTTCCGCGTTATGGCTGACAGCTGGCATTTCCACTGTTGCTGTCTCTTCAGAAGGCTTCTACTATGGTGGGCTTGCGCTGATGCTTGCTATCGGACAGGGCAGTGAGTGGCAGGTGGTTCGCAGGGGCGCGATTTCCGTGGCTACACATGTTGCTAGGCCCTTCCCAGCATGTTGCCCAAACATAACAGCGTTGCCTTTTGACCCATTCAAATCCAAACACAAAAGCAAACCCTTCTTTGCCACAGCTAAGGCTGCATTTGTCATACTTGGCCGCTTCAATGTAATTGGCACTGCAGTACTTTTTGCGAGGCGCATGGCTGCCCGTCAGGTGGGCTGGCGCGTGCCTGAGATCGAGGAATATGGAGCCCAGAAGGATCTCGTCCTCCGATCCTCTTCCATGGCAGCATATTTTTCCTGGGTCATCACGTTTTTGTCATTTATCCTCTATATGCTCGCTTCTTTAGCAGCGCACAACCTTTGACTGCGAGCGAGCGTCGCCCACCTGCCGCTACCTTTTCCGCCCGGCCACTTACGTTGTTGGCCTGGTGGCTGGATTTGGTATGTTGTTGACGGAGTTGATTGTGGCCATTGGCATGCGCTGGCTGCGGCAGCAGCGTGGGAGCAAGGAAGGGGGCTGGACACCTGGAGCAATCTGGCAAGCCATGAACAAGTTGTCCTTGCCAGGCATGAACTGTCAGCCTTTTGCCACCGCAACGTCCCGAGACAAGATCTCTGCGGAAGTCAATGTTAGCATGGAGGAGGTGAGAGGCTTTTTGTGCCTCTCAAATCGTGAATCTGCTCTACTCATGACGACGAATTTTGGACTTGCGCTTATCCTGACTACCATAGGCTCTCTCCTGGTACTGGTCATGCAAGAAGAGGCTGAGTACTTGGGATTTAGATGAGTGGCCCAAGACCACAAACTTGAGTGTTTGGAGCTGCAACTTGCAAACTTGGATTTAGGGGTTTAGGGTTTAGGGTTCTTTGTGCGCCTCAGGTTTCACCCGAGTGTCTATGGCCACAGAGTAACACCTTGCCGTTCCATTAGTTTCTTCTGCGGATATTCACCAGTGCCAGGAGAAATGGGTTTGTTTTAAAGTATGGGAATCCGTGCAAGCTACCAAAGGTAGTCATGTCTTCATCAACCGGATATTGGAAGTAGTTTGTGTTCACAGACCATGCCTTTTCTTTTCATGTTGTTTAGGGGACGGTGCACCATGCTTTGTTCCGAAAATGGAGTTCCAACAGCTCGGCTTTGGGTGATCAAAACTCGCTAGAATCTTCCGTCTTTTTTCTCCATTTCCTATATGAGCAAAGAAGAAAGATATGGAGAGGGTAATTCCATTTTGGACGACTTGATGGGATGCGATGCCTTCACGCCTTTCATATTCATTCTTTTGAAAATGATGAATAATAGAGAAGAAGATAAAAGAAGGAGGAACAGTGAGGAAGGAGGTAAGGAAAAAAAAGGAAGTCATCTTTCCATTTGCGTTGGGTGAGAAGAAATCAGAGAAATGGCAAGATGAAAATGGAAGGAGAATTGTTCTATTCTTTTCTATAAAATGAATCAAGGAGAAGAAGGAAGGAAGATAGGAAAATCTTTTTCGAATATGTCGTCATCGTATCCTTCTTTTCTCCCTATCTCTTTTTTTCTTTCATTTGTCGATTTCAAATTGAAAAAGAAATTTGGTTCTTGTTTTATTCATTGTTAGTCTTTTTAATTTTTC